>OX411309.1:273895-873895 GCA_948150685.1 Rhaphigaster nebulosa
TCATCGGATGATAGATAATATTAACAGTAACTAATATGAGCAAAATCTTGGCAGTTGGAGCACAATTTCTGACCATACTTCCTCGTAATGTCCGCAGCTCGTCTAAATTTTCAGAAAGCGATCAATGCCTTCTGTTAAATTTCTGTCTTTTCGGGGTAATATTTAATATTCTGAGTTGATTGGAGTCGATTACCAAAAGATATTGGAGTCTTAAAGCCACTCAGATTCCGCCTCTTGATAAACAAATAAATGCAAAAGCACGATGGAGTGGTTAAAATTGATTGAACTGATTGTTGATTTATTGATAAACAAACTTCGATGAGGTACAGGTACTAATAGAGGTGCCTCACAGACGAACTTATGGTATTTTTGGAGGAAACTGTGATCAGAATCTAACTACCACGATTTTATAGGCATATGTAATGTCCGCAGTGTGGTCATAATTGTGCTAGTAACACGATTGTGCTCATATGAGTTAATTTTAGTATTATCTATAATCCGATGATGGCAAACATTCTAATATTGACAGTCACCTACACAAAATAAGACATTTTGACCCGGAGACGATATAGAAATATCTAATAAATAGTTATCATTTCATGAAAGAAATCAAACAATTTGAATTATGAAGCGAGTATGGAGAAGGATTAATATGAATATTTCTAAATTATTAGTATATTTCTGGAAGAATCCTGAATAAAGATTTGAGTCTCTTAAACAGCAGAAAATATTTGACCAGTCAACGTTTCGCCAATTTGGTCATCATTAAGAGTGAAAAAAACAAGAACAAACATAATATACAAATGGAGACCAAACATAGCAACAGCTTACACCAACATTCTCAAATAATATCAACTAAAGATAATAAATCATCTCAAAACAATTTTATATACAAATATTTGCTAATAAAATGTTTTATTTTATTTCTAAAATCATTAAAATTTACTGAAATCAATAAAGTAACAGATAAAATGAGTTAAAGAAACAAAAAAAAAATATTTAAAATTGGTTAAAATATACTAAAAAATATAAAACTATGTTAAAAATTAGAGGTTGAAGTAAAAGACGTACTCAAAGGATATTATCAATAATGTAAAAGAAAATTATGGATTCGGTCAAACATTAGGCATGGTATTATTACCGAACTGTATTTTGCTATCAGAACTTGATGAGAAATAACTAAAAATCTATAAAAACCGCTAAAATTACTAAAAACCACTAAAATTATGGGACTTCAAGTTATGAAAAATGTAAATATTTGGAATTTTGGGAGAAGGGGAGGGGGGAGGAAGTATGGTCAGAAATTGTGCTCCAACTGCCAAGATTTTGCTCATATTAGTTACTGTTAATATTATCTATCATCCGATGATGGCAAACATTCTAATATTGGCATTTTGCTCATATTAGTTACTGTTAATATTATCTATAATCCGATGATGGCAAACATTCTAATATTGACAGTCACCTACACAAAATAAGACATTTTGACCCGGAGACGATATAGAAATATCTAATAAATAGTTATCATTTCATGAAAGAAATCAAACAATTTGAATTATGAAGCGAGTATGGAGAAGGATTAATATGAATATTTCTAAATTATTAGTATATTTCTGGAAGAATCCTGAATAAATATTTGAGTCTCTTAAACAGCAGAAAATATTTGACCAGTCAACGTTTCGCCAATTTGGTCATCATTACGAGTGAAAAAAACAAGAACAAATATAATATTATACAAGAGTTGTAAGTGTCATGGCTGCAACTGAAGTTAGACTTAGTTATCGCTCTGCACTGATTCTGTAATCGTAGTGGTATTAGCTCAAGTTGTGCTCAGAAACTTTGTAAATATTGACTTTATACGTAGGTGAACAATATTACAATAACATTGAGTGAGGTGAGTGCTCCTTAATTAACTTTAATAGTGAGAAGATGTACTCGTAGGCCAGAGAGATCACCCACGTGGCAAGGCAATCTGTAACCTGCACGCTACTGGCTTCTGGCTATCATCGCGTGGAACAGTTTGTTATCACATATCAGGTAGCTCAGTGGACTAGGCGCTGTACACCAGTTCTCTTCTTCTGGTTAGTCACGAGTTCGAATCCATAGACTTATTAATCTTTTTTTTTTTTTCTCCCTTAATTTCATAGAATGTTTTATTTTGTATTATTTTTTTTCATGCACATAATTATAAATAATTAGAAGTTAAATTTTAATTTTATATTCTCTAAAATTTATTTATTTTAATTAATATGGATAAATCGTCGAATATGGACACAGACGAGGAGACGGCTTTTTCCGAAATAAGCGAGACAGATTCCCAATATTTGAAGAGAAGGACCCTCCAGAAGCGTCAACGAAACGCTGCACCTGGCTCTGCTGGGAATTCGCCGAATAAAAAAAAAAAATAAAAAAGTAAAAGCCAAACAAACTTCCCAACCTAACACCCGCAGTAAAACTGCAGCACCTATTGAAATAGCATCTACATCAACAGTTCCTACTATTCCAATAAGCAACCAATTTGCAGTCTTAAGTAATACAACCGAATCTACCACTCACCGGCAGTTCTCTGAACCAGAGCCACCTCCAATATTTGTAAGCAATATTCAAGACTTTATGTCGTTTGGCCATGAAATTGCAAATTTATTGGACAAACAAATTTCAAATGTTTTTCCCGATTAAAGGACATCAGAATTAATACAACCAACAAAGACAACTATAAAAAACTAGTCAACCATTTGACAGAAAAGCAATATGACTTCCATTGCTATCAATTAAAACAAGAAAAAGCATACAGAGTTGTCTTGAGGGGTCTTCATACCACCACCCCCACTACCGCTATCAAGAAGGATATAGAAGAGTTAGGGCACAATGTTAGAAGCATTTCCAACGTTTTCCACCCTACTGAAAGATATCCATTGCCACTATTTTTCGTCGACCTTGAGCCAGGACCAAATAATGCAGAAATATTTTTAGTAAATAGACTAGTATACTCGTGTATACGTTTCGAAGAACCGAGGCAGAGACCAGAAATTGTCCAGTGCACTAAATGCCAAAGTCTAGGCCATACCAAAGCCTACTGTCATCATCAGGCCAGGTGTGTTAAATGTGCAGGCCCTCATGCGTCTGACACTTGCCAGAAGTCTCGGGATACCCCAGCTAAATGTGTTCTATGCAGTGAAAGCCATCCTGCAAATTACAAAGGTTGCATTGTTTATAAAAACATGCAACGACAAAAAGTTCTAGTTGCAAGAAATTTGCCAAGGAATGAAGTTCATGAAGACCAAATGCCTGGCCCTTCAACGAGGAATGATCCTATGAACCTGGGAACTCCGGTAAACAATGCAGAACGAAGACAGATGAGCTCCAGGAGTAGAATAACGTATTCCAACGTCACCACAATACATCTGGCTCGACCACACGCGCCTCAAGTCTCCTTACCTCAGCCTCAGACCTCCCATTCTCAACCCCAGATCCCACATCCTCAGACTTCCAGTTCTCAACCCCAGACCTCTCATCCTCAGCCTCGCCCCTCCCATTCTCAGTCGCAGTCTTCATATCCTCAACCTCAGACCTCCCATCCTCAGCCTAAAATAACTAGAAATGAAATTTCTTCCAAAAGCGCATCCCTAAGGGTGAGGTTATCGCCACAGATTCCACCTCCTTACTATCCCAAACATCCTGAACTATCCCAGTTCCCCTATCCTTCACAAGAAGCTCCATTAAATGTGGAATCCACACAACGATCCCACACGAGGGTTCAACCTCCACCAAGACAGAATAACCCTCCACCTCACGACTCTTCCTTCTACTCCTATCCTAGCCAAAATCCTTCCGATATAACATCAATCCTTTCATCCTTCCTTCGTGATCTTCAAGATACAATAAGACCTCTTATCACAATACTTACCAGAGTCCTAACTGAAATCCCGCTCAATATCTGACGATGAACAAAAATACCCTAACTATCCTTTTGTGGAATGCAAATTGCCTACAGAATCACAGAGACGAACTTGACATATTCCTCCACGAAAATTTCATTGACATTGCCCTAGTTACTGAAACTCATTTCACGACGCGTTCTTTCTTTTACATACGAGACTACATTACATACAGATCAGATCATCCAGATAACACATCCCACGCAGGTTCTTGCATCCTTATTCACAAATCCCTACCTCACTCCCTAATTCCTTCCACTCCAACTGACACCATTCAATCAACCTCAATAACCTTATCCTCCCGCCCTTTAAACATTACATTCTCACCTGTATACTGCCCTCCTGGAAATTCCCTATCCTGTAACCACCTTGATTCCTTATTCCGATCCCTTGGTCCGCGTTTCGTTGCTGGAGGGGATTACAACGCCAAAGACCAACGATGGGGATGTCGAACTTCCAATACTCGTGGCAGAATTCTTTCTCGTATCACAACCTCCAACAGTTATTCCATCCTCCCTCCCATGAACCCTACTTATTGGCCTACATCCCTTAAAAAACATCCTGATATCCTTGATATATTCATTACTTCCCAGATACCCTCCTTCCAATTTACAATAAAATCCATAGATGACCTATCTTCAGATCATAGTCCGGTTCTGCTTTTCTTGCATTCAAATCCTGTTCCGAAACCCTCCCCTCCTTCCCTGATTAAAGGACAAGTAAACTGGAACAATTTTCGGTACGATCTAGAAAACAAACTTGACTTAAAAATTCCGTTAAAAACTAAACATCAGATTGATTCTGCTATAGAGGAATTCACAAGAGCAATAGGTACCACTATCTACAGCAACACGTCACACCACAAAATTAGAAATATGCAAGAAACCAACTTGCCACATCATATTCGCATTTTATTAACTGAAAAACGCCGAGCAAGAGCGAGGTGGCATAGAACAAGATATCCATCAGACAAAATTCATTATTCAAAACTGACCAACAAATTAAAAGTAGAAATCAGAAAATACAAAATTCAAAATTTCCAGAAAATAACAGAGAACCTAACTTCTAACGATAAATCATTATGGATAACTACAGCAAAGCTATTAAAATTCAAAACCTTTAATCATCCACTTCTCACTGAATCTCAGACCTGGTCTAGATCAGATGAGGAAAAATCCCAAATATTCGGTGAACACCTTTTCAAAACTTTTAATCCTCATCCTGATATCCTTAACCCAGCCCATCCTGAGCATGTTGAGGCAGAACTAACTATTCCACTTCAGATGTCCCTTCCTCCTAAAGCGTTTCATCCTTCCGAAATAACTAACATCATTCAGAAATTACCTTCCAAAAAAGCTCCTGGCCATGATCTCATCACATCGCACATCCTAAAACACCTCCCTCGAAAAGCTGTCCTATTCCTAACCTATATATACAATGCATCACTCAGAACCACCTATTTCCCTGATCCTTGGAAACTGTCTATTATAAAAATGATACCAAAACCAAAAAAAACATCTGAAAATCCATCCTCCTATCGTCCTATTTCCCTCTTGCCCACTATGGGCAAAATCCTAGAAAAACTCATATTAAAGAGACTGTACCCAATCCTAGAATTAAATCAAGTGATTCCTGACCATCAGTTTGGATTTCGAACATCCCATTCTACTATTCAGCAGTGTCATCGTGTGGTGGATGTGATATCCTCCACATTGGAGCGCGGAATGTACTGCACGGGAGCCTTTCTCGATGTGGAACAAGCTTTTGACCGAGTCTGGCACCCGGGACTGCTTTACAAACTCCGTCAATTCCTTCCCCCGACATATTTTCTATTAATCCGTTCCTACCTCACCGATAGAACCTTCAAAGTAAACCATAATCTTGCCTACTCATCACTATTCTCTCAGTCCGCCGGTGTACCTCAAGGTAGTATCCTTGGCCCCATCCTTTACACGGTGTATACAGCTGATATCCCAACCCATCCTAGCACCATCCTCACTACTTACGCTGATGACACATGTGTGTTATCTGTGAACAATGACCCATTTGCCGCATCTCAAACCCTGCAGTCACACATCACAGCCATTGAAGAATGGTGTCAAAACTGGAGAATCAAAATAAATCCCAACAAATCC
Organism: Rhaphigaster nebulosa; assembly: GCA_948150685.1. NCBI lineage: Eukaryota > Metazoa > Arthropoda > Insecta > Hemiptera > Pentatomidae > Rhaphigaster > Rhaphigaster nebulosa. Next base: position 279,969 of record OX411309.1, read on the forward strand.
CATCAAATCACCTTTACCCTACGTCGTAAACCCACTACATCCTGTCCTACAGTATCCTTTAATAATATACCATTTATCCCAGTCGAACAAATCCGCTACCTAGGACTCCATCTTGATAAACGCCTTACATGGAATCCTCACACAAGACTGAAACGACAAGAAACTGCTCGAAGATTCCGATTACTGCAACACTTACTTGACAAATGCTCCAAATTACCGATTTTCTACAAAAAGCTCATTTACATCACCATTATCAGGCCTATTTGGACATACGGGATAGAGCTTTGGGGTACCACTAAACCATCAAATTCCTCCCGCATCCAATCCTTGCAATCCAAAATCCTTCGAAAAATCCTTAATGCTCCTTATTTTGTCACAAATAAAATTATCCATAAAGACCTCAATATCCCATTTGTTGCAGATTTAGCCCGAAATAGATATACCTCCTTTAATTCCAAACTCCTTGTCCATACCAACCCTCTTATTCGTAGCCTTTCATCCCCATGTATTCCTGATAATCCTCTGAGGCGTCTGAAAAGAAGATGACCACGGGACCTTCTAAGTTAAAATAGACATTGAAGTGCTACCAATGGGTGGCTCCTTCACAAGTAATTCTCATGTCTTGTACTTCAAATTCCCATTTACTTGTTGTATTATGTAATACAGTTGTAAATTTCAATAAATAAATAAAAAAAAAAAAAAAATATTATACAAATGGAGACCAAACATAGCAACAGCTTACACCAACATTCTCAAATAATATCAACTACAGATAATAAATCATCTCAAAACAGTTTTATATACAAATATTGTTGATAATACAAATAATGATATAATTACCATTTCCGGTTAGTCCGATACGCTGTATCTTTGCTATTATTGGTCCGATTTTGATGATTCTTTTATTTTTTTTTAGATGATTTAATTACCTTTCCTAAAAGTCTATAGATAAATTACCGTAAAATGCATACTTTTAAAGCTATGCGCAAATAAAATATTCTTTTCATCATAACTTTTTTCCCTGCAATTCCTCGGTGATTTACTTCATAAATGAAAAGTTAAAGGTCTTTATGAAGAATAATTTAGGCAAGTTTCATCAAAATCGTTAGAGCCGTTTTCGAAAAAATTGTAAAAAAGTGTAATATCCATAATATAATAGCTATTTCCGGTTAGACCGATGCGCTGCTGTATCTTGCCTATTATTGGTCCGATTTTGATGATTCTTTTATTCTTTTTTAGATGATTTAATTACCTTTCATAAAAGTCTATAGATAAATTACCATAAATTGCACGCTTTTGAAGTTATGCGTAAATAAAATATTCTTTTCATCATAACTTTTTTCCCTGCAATTCCTCGGTGATATACCATATATATGAAAAGTTAAAAGCCTTTATGAAGAATAATTTAGGCAAGTTTAATCAAAATCGTTAGAGCCGTTTTCGAGAAAATTGTAAAAATGTGTAAAATCGATTATATAAAGTGGCACTTCTGGTTAGTCGATTTTGACGAAAATGTTGCTGTAACATCACATGCATGTGCTAACCTTAAATATGTAATTTCAATATCGTACAGCTTTCCGTTTTTGAGCTAGACTGATCACATACACACAGACCATTTTGCGAGACTTGGTCATTTCGACTCAGGGGACCTTAAAACATGTATTTCCGTTGAAAACTCGAATTCGAAAATTTTCACGATCGCAATACTTCCCCTTACTATATACTTCGTATATAGGTAAGGGAAAGTAAACATATAAAGCTATGCTAAAAATTAAAGGTAAAAGACCAGTAAAGCAGTAAAACGCCTACTCAAAAGATATTATCAATGAATTGAATGAAAATGATGGATTCGGTTAAACATTAACCTTGGTATTATTGCTAAACTGTTTGCCATTAGAAGTTGATGAGAAATAACTAAAACCAATAAAAACCGCTAAAATTACTAAAAACCACTAAAATTATGGGACTTCAAGTTATGAAAAATGTAAATATTTAGAGTTGATCAAGGGGTACCCAGACGAGAGACTTCTATGTGCGGAGTAAAATAAATGGTTGGAACCGTAGGAGAAGAAGTCCAGGTGAGAAGAGGAGATTTTTTCAAATTTTTCCTAGTGATTCTGGATGATCATATGAGGCCGGAGGAGTTCGGTTATTCTCGAATCGGGAACACCCTAAGGCAGACTAGGGAGATCGAGGTGGGGGGGGGGGAGGCCCGAGGAAAAACGAGGGCGAACGAGCGTCACCGAGGACAATGATCGGGGTCCGGCCGCACTGTTCCGAGGATATCCGAGAGTAGCCGAAAGGAGCCGATGATATCGCAAGGTCTGATATGAGTGCAATTAGGAACCAGGGTTGTTAACTATAATTAAATCAAGTTCAGAAAAGGGGAAAAACAATTTAGGAAAGGCAAAAAATCAGTTGAGAAGACTATATTTACATAAAATTTAAATATTGGGAAGGTTAAAGAAAACGTAAACAAATAGGTAGGTAAAGGTAAACATTGGGAAGGTTGCATAAATCATAAACATTGAGAACATTATGTAAACTAGCCAGGAAAATTCCCTAGTGGAGTAAGGTGCTGCGCCCTAGCGGACAGAAAATGTATAAACATTGAGGAGGTTATAGAAAATTTAAAAAAGAAATAGGTAGGTAAAGGTAAACATTTGGAAAAATTGCACAAAATGTAAACATTGAGAACTGAAAAAGATACAAAACTTTAGCTAATAATAATGACGTCATCTATCCAGATATTATGAAATGATTAAAAAGCTCTTTATCATTGTTAGTAAATGATAAAAAAAAACTTTAAGGATTAAATATTTAATTCTTTTACGGCGTTTTAATAGTTTATACTATGAGAGAATAAAAATACATATAAGATTAAAAAGTTGTTTTGTTCATGTTTCAGCGAGATGAGTAATGATAAAGGATTAACAGTTCAAAGTCCAGTGTTTACTTTTAAAGGAAGGATTAAGAGATAGAGCATTATTGCGAAAGCTAAATTTTTTTACTTTTTAGCGGAAGGAATAACAAGTCCTAAATCATTCTTTATACTTTGGTATTAACAGCTCAAGGTCCAAAAGCTGTTAAAGGATTAAAAATTAGTATTAATTAATGATTAATTAATATTCATTAATTAAAATTTACTGCATCGTATTCGAAGTTATCAATACCGACTCGTGTGCTTAGAAAATATTTCAAAGCTATGAAAAGGTGCAACCACTTTGGCCAGCGTGATACCATCGTTTCGATTTGTTAATATATTTTAGAGATTAAAAGTTCGATAGGAACTTAATGGATTAAAAGTTAATCCTTTTAAGACCATTATTTAACTATCAGAGAATAAAAATACGTAGAACATTGACAAGTTAATCCTTTTAAGACTATTATTTATACTATCAGCTATTAAAAATACGTAGTACATTGAAAAGTTGTTTTGTTTATGTTTCAGCGAGATAAGAAAGGTTGGAGATTAAGAGTGCAAAGTCCAAAAGCAGTTATAGGATTAAGGAACTCTACTATTTATTTATATGTTAGAGATAAACAGTTCAAAGTCCACCAGTTGTTATAGGATTAAGAAGCCCTACTATTTATTTTTGTTTTAGAGATAAACAGTTTAAAGTCCATATTTGTATTTCATCTAGACATCATCCAACTTGTCTATACATGATCCAACCTGTTTACATGTTGGTAAAGTTAAATATTGTAAAGGTTATGTAAACATTGAGAAGGTTGCACAAACACGAAAACAATGTAAAGGTTATGTAAACTTTGAGAAGGTTGCACAAACACGAAAACAATGTAAAGGTTATGTAAACTTTGGAAAGGTTGCACAAACACGAAAACAATGTAAAGGTTATGTAAACTTTGGGAAGGTTACAGAGTATAAAGAGGGTATCTAATCCTTCATCATATAGGTTATGATTGTATAACCGTAGGGGAGGTTACAGACTATAAAGTGGGTACCTGACCCTTCATCGTATAGGTTATGATTATATAACCGTTGGGGAGGTTTCAGACTATGAAGTGGGTACCTGACCCTTCATCGTATAGGTTATGATTATATAACCGTAGGGGAGGTTACAGCCTATAAAGTGGATGCCTAACCCTTCGTCGTATAGGTTATGATTTTATAACCGTTGGGAAGGTTACGGACTATAAAGTGGGTACCTGACCCTATAACAAAACCTTAAGTCTCTCAAACGGTAGAAAAACAAAATGGTGGTCGGGCACACTCATGCGATATAAGGTGATTACCTAAACCATCAACAAAACCTCATGTCTCTCAAACAGTAGAAAAACAAAATGGCGGCCGGGTACACTTTTGCTCTATAAGGTGGATACCTGACCCTTCAATGGGTGGAGGGGGTAAATCTTGTGGGCGGAGCATAGGTCAGGAGGTTCCATGGGTCACGTGACTGATAACGTGACTAAAATATGCGGACGGATCATAGACCAGGAGGTTCCGCGGGTCACGTGACTTGATCACGTGACTAAAATATGCGGGCGAAGCCTAGATCAGAGGTTGCAATCGGTCACGTGACTGAATCACGTGACTAAACATGTTGGTTGAGCATAGTCCAGGAGGTTCCGCGGGTCACGCGACTGGATCACGTGACTAAAAAAAGGGCGGGGCATAAGGGTCATGTGACTAAAAAGGGGCGTGGCCTAATAGTTAAGGTTAGGTCGAGATGAGACCACGTCGTGGTTAAGGTAGTGTCGAGGCAAGACCACGTGGCAGTTAAGGTTAGGTCGAGGCAAAAATTCAAGTTCAAATTTCCCGCCATAGGTCACGTGACCAAATGTTGGCTCCTGATTGGCTGAAATGTTTTGGTGCGCCAGCTCGCCTGTTTTCCCTCTACTTGACAAGTATTTCTAAAAAATTCAGAACAGCTAATGGGATACCGAGCCATACAAATCTGCAAAAAACGCCGTCAGATATTCAGTGGTTTCGCCTTAACAATTTTCAGTTCACTTTAGTGGAAAATGAATAATAAACAATCTTGTAGAGTATTAAAGTTTCTACAAGATTCATACAAAATATTTATAATTACTCTCTACAGACAACAAGAAATATTGAAATAACAATTTCCCTTTCTCTAAAATTATTTCGATATTACTTGGCTTCTGTTGAAAGTAATTCCAAATATTTTGTATGTATATTGTAGGAAATTTAAACCTCAGATACCGGACCTTACAAAGCTGCAAAGTGTCAAAAAAAGCAAAAAGTTAGATATTCAGTGGTTTCACCTTAATAACTATTTTTCAGTCAACTTTAGTGGAAAATATATAATAGCCAATCTTACAGAGCTTTAAATTGTTTACAATATTCATTCAAAATATTTCTAATTACTCCCAAAAGATGACAAGGTGAGTGAAGGACATTAGTGCAGGACGTAAAATGCTTTTACAGACCATCAGTTTTAGTCTTCTTGAGAGTGCTGGGGGAGCTAGGAGGAGATGGAAATGGTTAATACAACGGTTTTTAAATTTTTAGGACTAATAAACATAAAGTTTGTGTCCTTGGTCATAGTAACAGGAGTTGGCTCTTCGCCTGTCCTGCATTCAATATTCCTTCATTAATGGCCTTATAAATCAAAGCATCAAATTCAGTGATGCAATTCATTGATCACATGATAACATTTGACTAAAGGTTCCATTTTCATTCCAAGTAGGCTTTAATTAGTAGCTTACTGTGGAGTGGTCCTTGCTGACTCACAATGTGCAACACAACTATTATATTATTATAGTTATCCTTACCATAAACGTACCATATTAAAACGAAATAGCAGAAATGAAATATTCGCGGGTGAAGCCGCGGGCAAAAGCTACTTATCATATATTTTTAAGACTTCTACTACTGGCCTATTGAGGGTCGTCGGTATTTGGCGCTTACGTTATCGATAGTCGATTTTTAGACCATTTTTCGATATCTCGTGAGCGGGAATCGATAGAGATGGTGTTTGAGCCCTATAATGAACTGAAAACTAGGTTTCGAATTTTTGGCACTTAAGCCAATTTCAATATTTCTATCTTTTTTTCACATCACATTTCACATTATAAATGTCATTAAAATCATCTAGATTTTTTTATTTAATGAATGCACCATCTGTTTGCTGGAATATACCATTATCCAGAAGAATTTTACAGATAAATGGGATCCACTGTAGCTGTTCTTTTCATAAACTGATAAGTAGTTACATTAATTTTTAGCTAAAAACATTGAATTTAATATTTTCAGGGTTTGGAACAATAAGAAATGATGACTATCAAAGAATGGATGAATAATAAGACAATACTACTAACCGGAGGAGCAGGTTTCATTGGAAAAGTTTTGGTTGAAAAGTTGTTAAGAGCCTGTCCAGGTGTAAAAAAAATTTATCTCATCATAAGATCGAAAGGCGGGCAGACTCCAGAGGAAAGATGGGCCAACATTATAAAAAATGAGGTATGGTTAATATTTAAGACTGAATCATAAAAATATATGATGGGGACACCACATGACTTTCTTATAAACCTATTAAACTAAAAAGTGAAGCTGAATTTGGTTACTAGTTTTCGAAAATAGCAGTATCTCAAAAACGACACTCGGCGGCACGAGGTCCATCTATTGACACATACAGACATACAAACACACGAGCTCTTTTTTGGTGGTCCCATTCCATTATTATATGTCGTTTTCTTTCAGCTGTTAACAAGTTCCCCAGAGATTTCTTCGTGTTCCTAGACAACATTAGAATGTCTATGTCACTAGATAAAACGTTGGAAATCGACGGTTTTAACATTTTAAGCGGAAGAATCCGCTTAACTTATATATTATTCTCCTGCTACAGACTTGTTCAGCTCACAAATGGGGAGCAAAAAAAGCATTCTACACTCAATTTTAACACTTAAAACAAGAAATAAAATTGTTTATTTAGAGTGGAAAAAAAATCGCGATTATAACCTTTATCACCGAAACATATTATCTCCGTCCTAATTCTCGATATACCTTTTGATGTAAGTTTATTATGCCCTTCAAGTAAAGTACGCCTTTTGGCTCACCAATTTCAACCAAAATTCATTATATTATTTATATTGATATACAAGTCTAATTTACCAAATTTGAGATGTTTTACATTATATTTTATAGCATTTCCACGTCAATTGTAACCTTTTCCAAATCGTCACCTTTTCAATTTCAATTGTAACTTCTTCCATTTCAAATGTTACCTTTTCCATTTCAATTGTAACCCTTTCCAAATCAATTGTCACCTTTTCCAATTCAATTGTAACCTTTTCCATTTCAAATGTAACTTTTTCCATTTCAATTGTAACCCAACCGGACATGAATTAATTCAATATTATTTATTTTATTATTGAAAAATAATTATTTTAATTACATTAATGACTTTTGAAATAATTTCGGCATATTCTTTCGACATTTATTTCGTTTATTAGGTAATTGATATTAGGTGCTAATTTCAAGTAGGTAGTTTAATCGTTTACTAGGTTTTCAAGGGCATCAATTACATCAATTTAATTTAATTCATCAATTGCATCACTTACATCAATTTCTGAATTCACTATTGGATTTCCGATTGCGCATGCGCATTTCGCTTTTCCGTTGCTATTGCAGATGTTTTTGATAAAGGGATCGTTTATTAGGTTTTTGAGGGTTCTGATTCCATTTTTTTTAGTTAGGTTTTGGATCGCGCATGCGCATTTCGCTTTTCCGTTGCTATTGGATTTTTTATGATAAAGGTATCGTTTATAAGGTTTTCGAGGATTCTGATTCCATATTTTTAATTGGATTATTAATCGCGCATGCGCATTTTGCATTTCCGTTATATATAAATGGTAAACTTTATCATTGAAATCTTCAACAGTAACGGAAAAGCGAAATTCACATGCGCGAACCAAAATCCAATTCAAGAAATAAAATCAGAACCCTCCATAACCTAAAAAACGATCCCTATATCATAGAAAACTCCAACAGTAACGGAAATGGAAAATGCGCATGCGCGATTAATAATCCAATTAAAAATATGTAATCAGAATCCTCGAAAACCTTATAAACGATACCTTTACCATAAAAAAATCCAATAGCAACGGAAAAGCGAAATGCGCATGCGCGATCCTAAATCCAATTCAAGAAATGGAATCAGAATCCTTGAACACCTTATTAGCGATCCCTATATCATAGAAAACTCCAACAGTAACGGAAATGCCAAACGCGCATGCGCGATCCAAAATCTAACTAAAAAAATTGAATCAGAACCCTCAAAAACCTATTAAACGATCCCTTTATCATAGAAATCTACAATAGCAACGGAAAAGCGAAATGCGCATGCGCAATCGGAAATCCGATAGTGAATTCAGAAATAGCGCCCTTGAAAACCTAGTAAACGATACCTATACTGAAGAATTTTGAAAACTAATAGTTAAGTAGGAATACTCGTGGCCGAATAAAATTTCGGTAGTATATTTGACCTTAACAACTTCGAAAACCAAATGAACGATCACCAAATCGATGAAATCCACCCTCCCCTCCACTAAATAAATAAAAAATAATAAATATTTAAAAATAAATAAACGACAGTTTTATTTCAAAAATTTAAACTGTCTACTAGAAATTAGCACTTAATATCAATTATCTAATAAACGAAATTAATGTCGAAAGAATATGCCGAAATTATTACAAAATTCATTAATGCAATTAAAATAATTATTTTTCAATAATAAATTAAATAATATTGAATTAATTCATGTCCAGTTGGGTTACAATTGAAATGGAAAAAGTTACATTTGAAATGGAAAAGGTTACAATTGAATTGGAAAAGGTGACAATTGATCTGGAAAGGGTTACAATTGAAATGGAAAAGGTAACATTTGAAATGGGAAAAGTTACAATTGAAATGGAAAAGGTGACAATTGATTTGGAAAAGGTTAAAATTGACGTGGAAATGCTATAATATAATTTTTTATGAAACTCTAATATGACCTTCAAGTAAAGTACCACTTCCGGTTTGCCAATTTTAATAAAAATTTATAATGGAGGGAGTTATTGTTGACCGTATATTTATATTTAAAGGGAGAAGTTGATCGGGGGTGCGGTCAAAGAAATAGACTTAATAAGTGTGGTCTTATATAATTGTGCCTACGTTTCGGCCTAATTTTTAGGCCATCTTCAGGGCAGCGAGGCGTGTGGTCAAGCGCCAACTCGTGAGTTGGCGCTTGACCACACGCCTCGCTGCCCTGAAGATGGCCTAAAACTTAGGCCGAAACGTAGGCACAATTATATAAGACCACACTTATTAAGTCTATTTCTTTGACCGCACCCCCGATCAACTTCTCCCTTTAAAAATTTATAATGTTATTTACATTATTTTTCTATCAAAACACTTTAGGATGTCTAATATTCATTAAAAATTAGCAATATTGACATTCGATAATTTTTTTTATTCTTCTTATACTACATGTATTTTACTTATCCACAATTATATCCACGTTTCGGGGTTGTTTCCCCATATTCAGGATTACTTTCTGAAAACTTAACTATATAACAAAATAAAAACAATATTGCATCAGCATATCAACATTAATAATCACATTTTATATATATATATATATATATATATATATATATATATATATATAACAACATACAACCATATCTATATATATTTATTACTCATAGACATTACGTTAATAATTATTTTAGCTAAGCATAATGTTGTATACAGAATACTGTATTTGCCCAAGAGTTATAAAAGGGTAATTAGCTCATACTTGTTATATCAGTTGTGAAATGATCTTATTAGACTATGTACTCATGATAAGCTCACTGTTATAATCAACTTACCTACCAAATAAACAATAACATACCACACATTACATGCCTAAATTTACTAATTAGTGTATTACGATTTTTTTTAAATTCTGTTAATGTATATTATCACTCTATTCCAACCAATTATCATTATTAATTTCATTTTACTATTATGACTTATATTATTTTTGTTTTATTTTTATCTTATTGATTATATCTGCATAATGGGTGCCAATTGTTTTTGTATTTGCTTTATAATTGACTGTTATTTTATCATTCTTAGTAATATATATAGATTCCAATATTTAATTTAAATGAAACAAAGGCTACAATTGAATTGGAAACCGACATCAAACGTCTTGATACGGACGAGTCAAAGCGAAGCTATATCATCCGGTAAAAAGGTACATCTCTCACCCGAGGAGATGGGCTCTAAGAGCATTGCAACTATTGCTCCAATAACCTTGAGGGTAGAGCTCAATGAAACGTGCGCATAATGAAGGACGATACACATAATGAAGGAAGATCCACATAATGAAGGAAGATACACAAGGAATCAAAAGCGTTGAGTGTGTCCTTATTGCGCAAACAGGACCAGTCTGAAGCCTCTTCTTGAGATAAATCTAGCATAGTTCTCTTCCCACGATGAAGAAAGCTGGAGACAATGCTTCCAGATCGCTTGTATACAGGAAGTTGCAGTAAGCGGCCTAAACATACCTACATTTCTTAATGTACATACACAGAAATGTTTTCAAGAGAGGACAACGCCGTAAATGAGTAGATTTGGCCATGAAAGAACCAACAAAGTCCATGCCTGACGAGAAGAACGGAGGAGGAGGAGATTTGCGTGACAATGGAAAGTCCGCCATGGACGGCGCAGCCATAAAACATCTGGCACAGCTGTGAATGCGTGAACGGATGAGTTGACGAAAGGATAGAGTCCAGACCTATCGTGAACGGATGAGTTGACGAAAGGATAGAGTCCAGACCTATCGTGAACGGATGAGTTGACGAAAGGATAGAGTCCATACCTATCCTGATAATTGGACTTGAACAAAAATTGGGCCTGCGTGAGCATTAATTTGAAGATAATAGTCTACTAGAAGGTTAACCAGGTGATGACATTTGAGCAATAAAATAAGAAAATTTTGTCAGTGGGGAATGAGAACGGCCCTTATACTCGAAGTTTACATGTGATTTTAAGACAATCTTGAAGTGTGTGTTCATCCAAACAATTACACCAAAGTTTCTGAGTTTTAGCTAAGTGGAGTTTATCTTGAATTAAAAATGGATAACAAGAATAAATTGAATGATCAGTGGCATCACATATGGGCCACTTAAAATCTGAGCTGTTGCAACCTCAGCAGTTGCCCTTTTGTCACGATGGAGTGACGGAGCCATAGAGTGATGGAATGATGGGTATTTAAGGCTCTACAAGGTGGGTACCTGAACCTTCGACAGTTAAATAAACTCGAACAGAAAATGACTTTTTAAAAAGATTTATTATGAATGCAACAGAAATATACAGTAAATAATGTCTAGTCTTAGGTCTATGGCAACTGATAAGAGAGTGGGCGCTTATCTTGGGTGGAGCAGGTATATATACTAAAAATAGAAGGAATTAAGTCTAAATATAAGTAAATACAGTTAAGCCTATAACAATAACATAATTGAAACCTTAAGCCTCTCATGTTGCAGAGAAACAAAATGGCGGCGATTGGGCGATGGTCAGGTGACTGAGTTGCGTGACTAAAAAGGGGTCTAGCCCGATAAATAAGGTTAGCTCTAGGTTTAAATTCAAATTCAAATTTGGCGCCATGGGTCACGTGACTAAAAGGGGCGTGGTCTGGTAGTTAAGATTAGATAGAGGTAAGATCACATGGTAGTTAAGGCTAGGTCGAGGTCTAAATTCTAATTCAAGTTTCCCGTCATGGTCTCTTGACTCGCCACGTGATCAAATGCTGCAATCTGATTAGCCGCTCAAAAAAATCCACCAGTAGCCTCTTTTCTACTCTACTCGAAATCTCTGAGATAAAGACAGAAAGGTATTAGAATTCACTAATGAATCGAATCCAAAATAAAAAAACGGCCAGTCAATTTATGGCCTTACCCACAAATTTAAGTGTATTTATTTTAGACAATGACACTAAAGATATAACTAGATTTGATTCCGAAAAATTTGAATATTTGGTTGAGGAAGGTTCTGGGATTAAAAAAAACTAAACATTTGCTATGTTTTATTTAAATTAAGTTAATATATATATTTTTTTTACTGATAATATATTAGTATGTATCTAGGAATGCCATTTGGCAATCATTGAGGATGATTATCCCAAAAATCATGTTATAAGTCAATATGAATTACTTGTATTGTCCTCTAAATTGGATACCTTTCCAAGGGCCTGATTTGTGATTACCATTATTTAATAATTAACCAAGATAATGTTCCTACTTCTAAGTTTAATAATAATGCTAATAACCACAATGCTAATCAATTTTATTGCTATCATACTTAAACATTCAAATTAATAATGGGCGTGGTTACTAAAGAATAACCTCCTTCCTAAAATGTATCTTTATTCATCTAAATTAAAGTAATAGCTGTTACAAAAGTTTAACCATGGAATGATTCAGACAAGACCTAGCCATTAACTGTTCTAACATAAATCTCTTATCTATAATAATTGGTGTTGATGATCCTTCAGCATCACTCCATCGGATGCCTCTGCATATCTTAAGTCATGGAGTATGAAGAAGCCAAGCATCTATCCTCTTCAGCAGCCAGAAGGAAGGGCTAGTCTTTGTCCTCGGAGTTCGGCCCTCAACCGAGATCAGAGAAGAAGTGTCTTTTCGTTGCTTTCTCGGCTTTGTTCCCCCTTTTCTTCCTTGTTCTTCCTTTAGTGAGGGTCGAAGACGTTGTTGGTTGTTTAGATCTCCGGCGCTGGGCGGTACTTTTTTCGTGATTGGCCTAATAATTTAGAGAGGGAGGAAATTCTGGGATTTCAGTGCATAGTTTCACCCCTTGCCCGGAGTGGGATGATCTCTTCGAATCCATTAGTATCGTCTAATCGAATTTTGTCCTTCCCAGGCCTCCGCCGTTTTTTCGGTATGCCAGCCCAGATCCCAGGGTGACTGGTTTCCTAAAATTGATTACTTCTTCCAGGATGGACAACATCTTGCCTTTGCCACACTGTCCACTTTTCGGTAGGTTTTTAAATTAACTTATATCTTATATCTGAGAGTAAAGGCTAGGTAAGTGTTGTGGTGAATTGCCTTCCTACCTGCTGGTCCCTTACCTTTTGTTCGCACCTTGTGCTTGTTATATATAATTTGTGCCTAAGAATAATATTGTCCAAAAATAGCACCTATATCAATACATATCATTTTTCCGTGGGACCTGAAGATGGACATTTTTCTCTTCATCTTCTTAAACATCACTTAAAGATCACTTTATTACTAATCACTATTTGCAAAATTATTCTAATCTTATTAAGTCCTGAATCACCGTATGGTTTAGATACACAAATAACTCATAATCTAGATCGATCCATCCTACTGCTATTTACATATTCACAAGAATGTATCTACAATATTTACAATTTTTCAACCTAGAACAATTGCTTTTAATCTGTAATGTTCAGTTTCAACAAACAAAACAAAAAAAAATAACTCCTACTAAGAAGTTAACCCAAACCATTCGACTATATTTACATCGTAGCGTATCTACTATCTATACAAATTTTCTACCTGAAGCAAAAGGATTCAATTTATAATTATTCACATAAAATTAGGATGATAAGTACTCTAGAACCAATAAGTCATAGCTACTTGGCAATTCCTAGAGGTTAAGAGGTGATTTTGGATCCTTTTCCTCTCTTACCTTTGTTTCTTAACATACAACAAAAAAAAAAAAAAAACAAGAGTGAAACACAATTAGTGTAGTCAATAACATTTAATGGCTTGTTGACATCCGCATGATGGTATAGAAGGATCAATCTAATTAGGGATTGATAAATTATTTGCCACTTCTATAAATTTGTTTTATTGAAAACTAGTTTCGAATGTTATACATTCATCCTCAGTTCTAAAAACACACAAAAATTAAAAAATAAGCAATTCAAAATATAGTTGGTATTATTATACATATGATTTATATAATTTAATATGTGTAATAATACCAACTATATTTTGAATTGCTTATTTTTGAATTTTTTGTGTGTTTTTAGAACGGAGGATGAATGTATAACATTCGAAACTAGTTTTCAATAAAACAAATTTATAGAAGTGGCAAATAATTTATCAATCCCTAATTTAATGGCTTGTTTCCCACACAATGTTATTACTTAATATATCAAGATATTACGTATAGTCGATTATCTATTATTTACCTTGAACCACTACTAATCATTATTTATTATACAAATTTTACTGAATGAAAAGGGATCCTTGAAAGGTGCCGCGAATGAGGGTTTTTTAACTCGTCTTCACGCATTTGTCTCCAACCCATGCTAAAAAGTAAGTTGTATTCCCATATTTCTATATAATAGTATAAGGGCCTTCATACAACTTTAATAGTTTAGTACTTTGTCGCAACGAGTCTGTTATCATTGGAATAGTACGTATCAACATCTGGTCATCAACATTAAATTCATACAACATATGATTTTGATTAAACCGGTTCCTCGTCCGTTCCCCACTTTCAACTATTTTCTTTTTCACCTTCCCTCTCAGGTATGTGATATCTTTATCTGGGATTTGTTGGCTATCCTTCGGGAGGTGCTGTTGGATTATTTTTCCCCAAGGCATATTTCTTCTCCTGGAAAGGTGGATCTCTGTCGGTACGGCACATATTGTAGTTTGGCAGGTATTATTTATCGTATTACTGACAACTTCCGTCCATCTGGGTTTTAAATTATAAACTTGATGTACTTTACCTTTTACTACCTGTTGGTATTTGAAGGTCTGATGACTATATACAATTGGACTGCTATTTCCCAGTCAGGGAATTTTCTTATTGTTTAGAGGTGAGGGTCCTCTTCTTGTTGTATGTTAAATAAAAATACCTACTACTAAAAACAATATACAAGATTAATAATAATAATATTTACAATATTTACAAAGGATGGATATGAGAGTACCACTTTGCTGGGGTGGGACTAGGAAGTTGGCAGGACAGGACGATGGGATAGGATATTGGGAGTGGGGGTGCTTTAGAAGCGGATTAGAGTATGGTGTTGACCGGGTTGAGTGGTCCCTTTCGGCCCTGCCATCTGACAAAAAGGGAGGGTGGGGTGATGGCGCCGAAAAGTGAGTTAAATGAGGCAGGGATGTTGTCAAAGAACTTTATGTGTCTTCTTGTGATGTGCTGTTGAACAGTGTCGAGTTGTAATTCATTGTGAATGTGTGCCATGTTCCGTCTTTCGAGAGACGTTCGTTTTGTGTTTTTTTGTTGGACGCTGTTTTGGTATGTTTGGAGAGACTTCAGGGCTGAGGGGTATAGGTAGTGCAGGATGGGGGCACCGTGAAGCAGTGTAGGCCTGAGGATGGCTTTGCAAATCAGGATTTTGAGTCTGAGTGACAGCCCTGGTGAATAGAGTAAGTGATTTAGTTGGTGTGTAGTGGCTTTGGCTATCTGTATCCTGTGTTTTGTATGAGCTGTAAGTGATAAGTGTGATTCCAATTTGATACCGAGGTATGTGAGTTGTCTTTTATTCTGAATGGTTTGCCCATTCAGTTTTGGTTGTTGTTTGAGTGTTTTCTTGTATGAAAATGTGATTGCATCAGTTTTTTGTGTGTTTATGTGGATATTAATGTTTTTAAGTTGGTCTGTGATTTTTTGGGCTACTGTTTCGGCCTTGCGCATGGCGTGATCTGCATTCATGCTTGCTGTGTATATAGCAATGTCATCAGCATATGCAGCGATTTGAACATCGTCAATCTTTTGCCCTACTATATATGTTGGCAACCGTATATATGTTGAAAAGGACTGGCGCAAGGACCGAGCCCTGAGGAAAACCACAGGCAACTGGGCGCGGGGTGGAGATCTCAGTTTTGACACGTACAGAAAATGTCCGGCCACTGAGGTATGAGCCAATAATGTCGACCAGTTAGTCCGGGAATCGGTGAAGGCGGAGTTGATCAATTAAGGTGGAGTGGGATACAGAATCAAATGCCTGTATGCAATCTAATCTAATGTGCAATCGAATAAGATCATTACTGTAGCAAGATTTTTATTAAGATTTTTAGCTGTATCATACTGTAATTTTGCTACGTGATGATAGCAGCTAACGCCGCGAGAGAACCCGGTTTGTTCCGGGGAGATGATGTCATGTTTGTCGCAGTGTTTTCGGACATGTATAAGGATTAGTTTCTCATATATTTTTGAGACGTGGTTGAGGAGACTGATGGGCCGGTATTCTTCCGGTGCCGTTCCTCGTTTTTTGGGTTTGAGAAGTGGAACAACTATAGCATGTTTCCACTGAGTAGGGTAGTATCTCAGGCGTGTGCATGAGTTGAAAATATTGAGGAGAAACATATCGGTTTTCCTGGAGAGTTGTTTGAGTAGGACATAGGGTATATTGCCCTCTCCTGTTGATTTGTTTCCCCTCGTATTTCTCAGGGTTGCAGTCAGTTCTTTATACGATGAGAATGTAGTTCGTGTTATATCAGTCGGTGGACTTGTAAATGGTGGTGGTACGTGCTGAGTCTCTATCGACGTAGTAGTCATCAAGTATGGTAGCCTGATCTGCGGGAGTGAGAAGCTCATCGCCTCGTTGTATTTTCACCGATTTTGATTTGGTGTAATTGATCGTGCCAGAGGGATGTTTTCCACTGCGACATTAGAGAGGTGATTTGTCTGGTGAGACTGTTTATGATAGGTCTGTATGTTGTGTCTTTAGTCCTATACCAGCAGTTTTTTATGTTGTTTCGCTGTTTAATTAGTGCATGTGTTTTGGTGGTTGGCGTAGGTGGATGGGAGTGGGGTTGAACGTGGGTATCGAGGTGTAAGCGGCATCGTGTATGATGTTTTGGAGGGTGTTTATGGCGTCGATTGGTCGTATTTCTACAGCTCTTGATATGTGCCAGGGCATGTTGGTCTGTTTGAATTGTAAAGAGTCTTCCTGCTAGGTATGTTACAAATTTCTTTATTGACCAGATGATAGACAATAATTCTTTTTCCATTGTACTGTACGGCAATTCGGGTCCCTTTAACACCCTACTTGCATAAGAAATCACATGTGTCTTCTCATTTATAATATATATAGTATAATATAATGATAATATATTAGTATGTATCTAGGAATGCCATTTGGCAATCATTGAGGATGATTATCCCAAAAATCATGTTATAAGTCAATATGAATTACTTGTATTGTCCTCTAAATTGGATACCTTTCCAAGGGCCTGATTTGTGATTACCATTATTTAATAATTAACCAAGATAATGTTCCTACTTCTAAGTTTAATAATAATGCTAATAACCACAATGCTAATCAATTTTATTGCTATCATACTTAAACATTCAAATTAATAATGGGCGTGGTTACTAAAGAATAACCTCCTTCCTAACATATATCTTTATTCATCAAAATTAAAGTAATAGCCGTTACAAGAGTTTAACCATGGAATGATTCAGACAAGACCTAGGCCATTACCTGTTCTAATATAAATCTCTTATCTGTAATAATTGGTGTTGATGGTCCTTCAGCATCTCTCTATCGGATTCCCCTGCATATCTTAAGTCATGGAGTATGAAGAAGCCAAGCATCTATCCTCTTCAGCAGCTAGAAGGAAGGGCTAGTCATTGCCCTCGGAGTTCGGCCCTCAACCGAGATCAGAGAAGAAGTGTCTTTTCATTGCTTTCTCGGCTTTGTTCCCCCTTTTCTTCCTTGTTCTTTCCAAGTGAGGGTCGAAGATGTTGTTGGTTGTTTAGATCTCCCGCAGTGGGCAGTACCTTTTTCATGATTGCCAACTAGTTCTTATAGAGGGAGGAATTTCTGCGATTTCCTTAGCGCATAGTTTCACCCCTTATCCAGGGTAGGACGATCTCTTTGAATCCATTAGTACTTTGTCCTTCCCATGCCTCCGTCATTTTTTTAGGTATGCCAGCCAGGATCCCAGGGTGACTGGTTTCCTAAAATTGATCACATCTTTCAGGACCAATCACATCTTGCCTTTGTCACACTGCCCACATCTCGGTATGTTTTTAAATTAACTGATTTCTTATATCTGAGGGTAAAGGCTAGGTGTGTGATGAATTGCCTTCCTACCTGCTGGTCCCTTACCATGTACCTGGTTTGCACCATGTGCTTGTTATATATCATTTGTGCCTAAGAATTATATTGTCCAAAAATAACACCTATATCTATACATATCACATTCATTCTTATATTGAATCAACAATATGGACTCAGGGTATTTTAGTTTTGAATATTTCTTCAGAGAGTCCTGAAGGCAATGGATCTAGGTCATAATAAGGTTGAATTCATTGAGTTCAGATTTAGATTTAAATTATTACTACAACTTCTTCAGGCCACCAGAAGTCGACAGCACTAACAATTTTAAATAATATCTAATTAAATTAATAATTTTAATAATTCCAATTAATACGAATTTTATATTTAAACATAAAATAGTTAGTTAGCACAAATGGATACCTTATGAGATGTCTGGAACCGCCCTTCTGCGCAAATACATTAACAGTAAAGTAAATTGTAACACCATGCATCAGAATACGCTGATACCAGAATTGTAAGGCATCCTGATTGTAAAGTTGTACACCAATTTTCATTTCAGCAAAGATTTTCCTTCCTGCTACACTCCATATTTGTATATTATATTTTATTTCCATAGCAACACTCTCTTTGTATTTCAAAAATATACATTTTTTTATGGACTTACCTATTTGCGCACTGTAGATAGTTATGCTTTTGTTTTATCTTTTATTTTTTCACCAATATATTTACATTTTAATCTTCGATAATTTTATTATCTTCTTCAATGTTTGATTCCATTACTTTATTTTTATTATTACCTATCAATATTGTTTTTATCTCTATTTTCATTATTATTTTAACGGTTTAAAAAAATGCTAAAGATTTTACAAACTTAAGACAGTTATATACTTACTTTTGTTTTAATATCTCATTTTCATTCAGTATTCAACTTTTTTACACCATTGTATTTACCGTTCAATCTCTACTTCTAATGCCTTTATATTGTTTTATATATTTATAATAACTTGTTTTTCTATAAATTTAAGCATCACCTAAATGTACAATAGCAATGGCCACACCTTTCCTTCCACTCTGAGTACCCCTTCCTTTTTTGTCATCCATTCTTCCACATACACTTGGAGCTGTCAAGGTTAGCAACTTTGTCTATTTAATCACTTTTTTTATCCTATTTCAATTTTCCTATTCTACTATATTTGTCATTACTTTCATTTTATTTTTGCTACATGTTATTACTTTATTAGTGTAATCTTTGTATTTTATTATATAATATAATATTCGAAATTTGTTACAATATTTTATAATTTGTTGTGCAATATTTTGTTGTGGAAGATAACTTGAAAATGGGCCAAACAGCCCAAAACGTTTACTGAAATTCTTTGAATGAATGAAAGAAGTATAATATACTTCTTCAATAATTATAAGCAATAAGTTCTTTGATAATGACTAAGTACAAGTACAAGAATAACATCTTTAACCTAAGTATCATTTATATAAAGAATAAAACTTTTAGTTATTTGAAAAGCTGTTAACCGATGCACCGGATATAATTGAACAAAAAATCACTGTTTTGGATGGAGATATGTCATTGATCGATTTAGGACTATCTCAAGCAACTATTGAGGTATGGAATATTTATATTTTTAGAATAAAATGATAGAAATTAAATGTGAGCACAGTTTTTTTTCTCTGCAGGAGCTAAAAAATACGGTGAACATAATTTTCCATTCAGCAGCTACAGTCCGTTTCAATGATCCGCTTCATAAAGCATTCCTCGTAAACACAAGAGGAACATTAGAAATGTGTAAATTAGCCTCTAAAATGAATAATCTGGAAGTTAGTAAAACATTTTAAATGTAAATAGTCTATTTAAAATATATACAAATTTCTCAACAATGTACAATCTTTTTTCCAGGTTTTCGTTCATGTTTCAACAACATATTGCAACCACAATTTGAAGAAAAGTTATTACGAAGAAAAGATATATGAACCATGCCAGGATTGGAGAACGATACTGAAACTAATCGATGAAGAAGATCCAGCAGTTGTGAACACTATCTCTTATAAGTAAGTGTAAAAAATAATTAGTATAAACTGAACATGATTTGAATTAAAAAATATTAGCTTTATATTATTTGATATTATAATTATAGAATTATACAGGATCATCCAAACACATATACATTCACAAAATCATTGAGTGAAAAAATATTGGAAGAATATTCTTGTAAATTCCCGATAGTCATTGCGAGACCTTCGGTTGGTAAGTATTTTATCAAAATAATAACTGCCTGTTTATACAGGTTTATTGCTGCATGATTTTATATTGTAGATGTAATACATAAATAAATTATATACCGTATTTATATAAATAGATTGTATATGTACTTTTATTATTATGACGTTTTGCCAAAAAAACTTCTGGATTTGACAATCTGATTTCCTAGGTCCCTTGAAGATTATAGAAGCTGATTTTACTGTATCAATATAAATTTTTAAAAATATATATGAAATTATAAAAATTGTTACTATAAAATATTTTATCGCAGAATAAAATTATTAAATTTTCCTTGGTAAGATATTATATAATCAAATTATTAATTTTCAGTGATAGGAATTCTCCTGGAACCCGTTCCTGGCTGGACGGACAATGTGAATGGCGTTTTAGGAGTGACAACAGCAGTGTGTAAAGGGGTCATGAGGGTTATAAAAGCTAGAAAAAACTGTGCTTTAGATTGTATTACAGTTGATGTTGCAATAAATGCACTCATCATTTGTAGTTGGGATAAAGCTACCAGGTAGCATTATTACATTCGTTCTTATTTATTACACTTAGATAAAGATAAATAATACGATAAATAATCCAATCAATAAAGATTAGTATACATTTTTAAGTTAAAAATCAATTTTTCTGTTAATTAGGCTCCAAGCTTCTTATAAGAAATTAAATTTAATTCAATTGCGATAAGTAAATAAACAGTATCATGTCCTTTATGAATTTTTAAATATTTTAAAGAAAGCAATGAACAATAATGAGATAGTATTTTTTTTAAATAACAGTGCTAGACGAGTACTATATATCTTTATTAATAATAATCCAGGGTTTTTGTTTAAAATTATTCACACCTTCTTGTCTTGTTTTCCACATTGTAGCAACGCAGCAATGGGTACATATATTTCTATGCGAACCATCTCACGTCACAACATTAAGTTCTCCACACTTAATACAACGCTTAGGGAACATTACAATATCATGAGAAAAAAAAATTGTCTTCTTTGTTAGAAATTTTTTTTCCACAACTGCTTGGACCTCTTCGTCGGTATTAAATCTCCTCCCACAAAGGTCAGATTTTAACTTTGAGAAAAGGTAGAAGTCACTAGGAACAAAGTCTGGATTGTAGGGTGGATAGGAGGTTTCTTAGAATCCGTAGTCCTTCATATCGGCCTTGGAAATCAATGCTGTGTGGACGGGGCATTGTCGTGAAGAAGCTGAACACCTCTGCTCAACTTCCTCCACCTTTTCTCTTTGATGGTGTCTTGTAAGCGGTGAAGTATGGCTGCATAATACTTGGAATTCACTGTGCTATTCTTTTCCTTACAATCAATAAGCAGTATTCTACAATCCCAAAAATGGTGGCCATTACCTTTTTTGTCGAATGTGTGACTTTTACCTTTAGCGGAGGTGCTTCTTCTGGCCTTCTCCATTCCATGAACTTTCTTTTGCTGAGTGGGTCATAGTTTAGAACCATTATTTTAAATCCAGTTACAATTTAATTCAAGAAATTTTTTGGGTAGGCATTATACCAACATAAAGATTCATTGCAGCAGCGAACACGTTCCTCTTTTTGAGCAGCCAAATGAATTTTCGGAACCCATCTTGCTAATATGCAGATGTTCTTCAATGATCCTCAGAACAGTTCTTTTTGATAACCCCAACCTTATTGCTATTTCTTGGTCTTTAGCCTCTGATCAGAAAGCAATTCAGCTTCCACAAGTTGGTTTGTTTCAGAAGTGACAGCTTCCCATGGGCGACTAGGACACGGATCGTCATTCAGACTTTCTCTCCCTAACTTAAATAATTTTGCCCATTCTTTTACAGTGAAATACGAGGGGAAGAACTCCTCATACACACCATCCATCCAAGTACTCTTTAATTTGCGCAGGACCAAGGACCTCTTTACACAAGAATTTAACAACAGCACGGTATTAAATTTTGAATATTGTTAAAACGCACTGATTCATTCAAGGTTAGATAGGGACTGACAGGGCTGAGGAAGTGCAGGTGATGTGTATGGAGAGTGCAGGCATTGACATGCACGGCAGAAAATTCTCAGCCTGCTTGAAGTAGGGGAACAAGGACAGGCCGGAAATTTTGAAACTCTCTAGTTGAGGCATTAATTGGCTGTCTTGAATTACTTATCAAAGATTGACTCCTGGTGTCTTCTGGAGGCTAGGAATCCATATTTTTGCGACAATGACAAACATGAATATTTGTAAGGACTATATATAAAATGGCTGTATGTTTGTTCATTTTTTTGTCAGTCTGAATCTGAACAAATAGCTTGTAGCTACTCTGTTATTCACATCCTAATTGCGATTCAAAATATATTTTTTGTTACCATTTTCAATAATACTCAGCTATTTTATAACTTATTAATTCTAGCAATTTATATAGCAAATTATTATTTTCAGTGAGAATAAGGAACTATCAATTTACAATTGTGCTTATGCCGATTTTAAGCCAGTCGTTATAAGTGAGCTGATGGAAGCACTAGATCTAAATGAAAGAGACTGTACTTATGATAATGACATTTGGTACCCGTTTCTATTATTTGCCACTAATGACTTTTATTTTCACATTCTCTTTTACTTTCTACACGTCTTACCAGCAATATTTATAGACTCTATTTTGTTTCTGATGAAAAAGAAAACAAGGTAATTTAGCTTAGGATGAATATTCTTTAAATAAAATAATCTTTATCATATCTTTAGTATATAAACCTTTTGAGTGAAAAACCTACAAAAGCTGGTTATATACTAAATTCCTTATGAATGCCAATATATCTATAAGAATATTGAATATTTATGTAAGTTGACTAATGGAAAAATGAGTTAGGTACACCATTGGGTTTTAAAAGTTCACTTCTACATCTTTTATAATATAATATAAGTAGAGGGAAAACAGGCTAGCTGGCGCACCGATAGGAGCAGCCAGCATTTGGTCACGTGACCTATGGCGGGAAATTTGAATTTTCACCTCCACCTAACCTTAACTGCAACGTGACCTTACCTCGACCTAACCTTATAAGCCACGTGGTCTCGCCTAGACCTAACCTTAACTATCGGGCTACGCCCCTTTTTAGTCATGTGACGGTTAGGCCCCGCCCCACTCCAACCAGCCAATCATATTGCTTCACCCTGATTTCCCCCACCCTAAGCCGCCATTTTGTTTACAATGACGTGGTCAGCATCCACGCTTAACCACCAGGTTTATCCCCTCCACCAATTGAAGGGTCAGGTACCCACTTTATAATATGTAACCTTCCCAACGGTTATATATAATCTTAACCTATTCGATAAAGAGTCAGGTACCCTCTTTATCCTCTGTAACCTTCCCAAAGGTTATATAGACTTTACATTGTTTTCGTGTTGGTGCAACCTTCTCAAAGGTTACATAAACTTTACATTGTTTTCGTGTTTGTGCAATCTTCTCAATGTTTACATAACCTTTATAATATTTAACTTTACCAACATGTAAACAAGTTGTATCATGTATAGACAATTTGGATGATGCTCAGGTGAAATGCAAACATGGACTTTGAACTTATGCCCCGCCCCTTTTTAGTAACGTGATCCAGTCACGTGAACCACGGAGCCTCCTGGGCTATGCTCCGCCCACATGGTTTTCCCCCTCCACCCATTGAAGTTTCAAGTATCAACCTTATAGAGCATGAGTGTGCCCGGCCACTATTTTGTTTTTCTACCGTTTGAGAGACTTGAGGTTTTGTTGATGGTTCAGGTACCCACTTTATAGAGCATGAGTGTGCCCGGCCACCATTTTGTTTTTCTTACACCGCCATTTTGTTTTTCTACAGTTTGAGAGACTTGAGGTTTTGTTGATGGTTCAGGTACCCACTTTATATAGCATGAGTGTGCCCGACCTCAATTTTGTTTTTTCTACCGTTTGAGAAACTTAAGGTTTTGTTGTAGGGTTAGGTAACCACTTTATAGAGCATGAGTGTACCCGGCCGCCATTTTGTTTTCTTGGACCACCATTTTGTTATTTTAGCGTTTGAGAGACTTGAGGTTTTGTTGAAGGGCCAGGCACCCACTTTATATAGCATGAGTGTACCCGGCCGCCATTTTGTTTTTCTACCGTTTGAGATACTTAAAGTTTTTTTGAAGGATCAGATACCCACTTTATAGCCTTCCCAATGTTTAAATAAACTTTACAGTATTTAACTTTACCAACATGTAAACGAGTTGGAACATGTATAGACAAGTTGGATGATGCCCAGGTGAAATGCAAACATGGCCTTTGAACTCTTAATCCCTAAAACATAAATAAATAGTAAGGCTTCTTAATCCTATAACAACTACTGGACCTTGAACTGTTTATCTCTAACATATACATGACTTTGAGCTCTTAATCCCCAACCTTTTTTTCTCACTTAAACATAAACAAAACAACTTTTCATTGTTCTACGTATTTTTAATCTCTGATAGGATAAATAATGGTCCTAAAAGGATTAACTTTTAATTCCTAAAATATATCGACGAATCGAAAGACTATCACGCTGGCCAAATATGTTATACCTTCTCACAGCTTTGAAATATTTTCAAAGTACACGAGTCGGTATTGATAACTTCGAACACGATAATTAACACTAATTCTTAATCCTTTAACAGCTTTTGGACTTGGAACTGTTAATACCAAAACATAAAGAATGATTTAGGACTTGTTAATCCTTCCGCTAAAAAGTAAACAAATTTAGCTTTCGCAATAATGCTCTATCTCTTAATCCTTCCTTTAAAAGTAAACAATGGACTTTGAACTGTTAATCCTCTATCATTACTCAACTCGCTGAAACATAACCATAACAACTTATATGTATTTTTAATCTCTCATAGTATATACTATTAAAACGCCGTAAAAGAATTAAATATTAAATCCTTAAAGTTTCTTTATCATTTACAAACAATGATATAGCGTCTTTTAATCCTTTCATAATATTTGGATAGATGACGTCATTATTATTAGCTAAAGTTTTGTACCTTTTTCAGTTCTCAATGTTTACATTTTATGCATTTTTTTCCCAATGTTTACCTTTACCTACCTATTTCTTTTTTTTTTAAATTGTCTATAATCTTCTCAATGTTTATACATTTTCTATCTGCTAGGGCGCAGCACCTTACTCCACTAGAGAATTTTCCTGGCTAGTTTACATAATGATCTCAATGTCTATGATTTATGAAACCTTCCCAATGTTTACCTTTACCTACCTATTTGTTTACGTTTTCTTTAACCTTCCCAATATTTAAATTTTATGTAAATATAGCCTTCTCAACTGATTTTTTGCCTTTCCCAAATTCTTTTTACCCTTTTCTGAACTTGATTTAATTATAATTAACAACCCTGGTTCCTAATTGCACTTATATCAGACCTTGCGATGTCATCGGCTCCTTTCGGAGCAGTGCGGCTGGGTCCGATCATTGTCCTCGTTTTTCCTCGGGCCCCAACTGGATCTCCCTAGTCTGCCTTAGGGTGTTCCCGATTCGAGAATAACCGAACTCCTCCGGCATCATATGATCATCCAGAATCACTAGGAAAAAATTTGAAAAAATCTCCTCTTTTCACCTGGACTTCTTCTCCTACGGTTCCAACCCTTCATTTTACTCAGCACGTAGAGGTCTCTCGTCTGGGTACCCCTTGATCAACTCTAAATATTTACATTTTTCATAACTTGAAGACCCATAATTTTAGTGGTTTTTATTGATTTTAGTTATTTCTCATCAACTTCTAATGGAAAAATACAGTTCGGCAATAATACCATGCTTAATGTTTAACCGAATTCATCATTTTCTTTTACATTATTGATAATATCCTTTGAGTAGGTCTTTTACTGCTTAGACTTCAACCTCTAATTTTTAACATAGCTTTATATTTTTTAGTATATTTTAACCAATTTTAGATATTATTTTTTTTTTGTTTTTATAATTGATTTTGCCTGTTACTTTATTGATTTTAGTAAATTTTAATGATTTTAGAAATAAAATAAAACATTTTATTAGCAAATACTTGTATATAAAATTGTTTTGATATGATTTATTATCTGTAGTTGATATTATTTGAGAATGATGATGTAAGATTTGCTATATTTGGTCCCCATTTGTATGATATTATGTTGTTTGTTTTTTTCACTCCTGATGATGACCGAATTGGGGAAATGTTGACTGGTCAAATATTTTCTGCTGTTTAAGAGACTCAAATCTTTATTCAGGATTCTTCCAGAAATATACTGATAATTTAGAAATATTCATATTAACCCTTCTCCATACTCGCTTCATAATTCAAGTTTTTTTGATTTCTTTCATGAAATGATAACTATTTGTTAGATATTTCTATATCGTCTCCTGGTCAAAATGTCTGGTTTTGAGCAGGTGACTGTCAATATTAGAATGTTTAGCATGATCGGATTATAGATAATACTAAAATTAACTTATATGGGCACAATCGTGGTAGTTATAGCACAATTATGACCACACTTTTTCCCCAAAATACCATAAGTTCGCCTATGAGGCACCACTATCAGTACTTGTTTCCACATCAAAGTTTGTTTATCGATTAATCAACAGTCAGTTCAATCAATTTTAACGAGTCCATCTTGCTTTTGCACACTAACTTTCTGTTGGGCAGACCATTTTTGTCCTTCACCAGGATCAGAACCATTGTTGAGAGGTGTTTTACAGCACCCTAGGATTTTAAAATGAGTTGCTGATAGAGGGAAAATGAGGTAGTTAGAGCACAATGCTGATCACACTTTCTACGAAGAATAGCATCAGGTCTCGTCTATGAGACATTTTTCCCAGTTACTTTCGCCTTGCCAAGGTGTGTTTATTGGTAAACATAGCAATCACATACTAGATTTTATTTGTTTTTATTAGATTGATATTTATTTTTTATTAAGAGGCGGAAGCTGGACCTCATTAAGACTCCAATCTCGTTTGGTAATCAACTCCAATCAATCCAAAATGTTAGATATTTCCTCGAAAAAACATAAATTTAACGGCAGGCATTAGCTCCGTCCTCACTTCATAATTCAAATTGTTTGATGTCTTTCATGAAATGATAACTATTTATCAAATATTTCTATATCGTTTCCGGATCAAAATGTCTTGTTTTGTGTAGGTGACAGTAAATATTAGAATGTTTGCCATCATCAGACAACAGATAATATTAACAGTGACTAATATGAACAAAATCGTGGTAGTTAGAGCACAATTCTGACCACAGTTTCCTTCAAAAATACGGTAAGTTCGTCTGTGAGGCACCTCTACCTGGTACTAGTACCTGTTCCCTAATCGAAGTTTGTTTATCAATAAATCAACAATCAGTTCAATCAATTTTAACCAGTCCATCGTGCTTTTGCATTTATTTGTTTATCAAGAGGCGGAAGCTGGATGACTTTAAGACTCCAATATCTTTTGGTAATCGACTCCAATCAACTCAGAATATTAAATATTACCCCGAAAAGACAGAAATTTAACAGAAGGCATTGATCACTTTCTGAAAAGTTAGACGAGCTGCGGACATTACATGGGACTATAATCCAAGAGTCATGCCCTGGATAAATTCTACTCTCATAATATTAATCATGAATGGGTGGCCTTAGTAGCTGAGCTCTTCTAAATACCTTACACTCTTAATACGAATATAAAATTTTTAATCCAATTTATCACTTTTGCAGTGGAAGTGCTGCAGTATATCGATGATTATTAAAACTATCAAAACCACTGCATTCGAATCTGCTGACCTCTATTGTCTGTTTTAAGAACTATTATTCAGCTTTCATGTCACACGAGGGGGTGTAGATCGGTATGGTCAAGGTATGGCTTGAGGTAGTGATGGAGGGTAACGGATGATCAGGAATGTGGTATAGGATGTTTTAGAGATGTTCAGATATGGTTTGAGATGGTTAGCGATGGTCAGAGATGGTTTGAGGTGGTTAAGGGTGGTATGGGGTGGTCAGACATGGTTGGAGATATTTTTAAAACCATCTCCAACCATGTCTGACCACCCCATACCTCCCTTAACCACCTCAACCCAACTCTGACCATCCCATACCATCGCTTGGTATTCTCAAAACTTAAGTCTCTCAAACAGTAGAAAAAACAAAATGGAGGTCGGGCACACTCATGATCTATAAAGTGGTTACCTAACTCTACAACAAAACCTCAAGTCTCTCAAACGGTAGAAAATCAAAATGGCGCCCGGGTACACTCATGCTCTATAAGGCGGGTACTTGATCCTTCAACAAAACCTCAAGTCTCTCAAACGCTAAAATAACAAAATGGTGGTCCAAGAAAACAAAATGGCGGCCGGGCACACTCATGCTCTATAAGGTTGATACTTGAAACTTCAATGGGTGGAGGGGGAAAACCATGTGGGCGGAGCATAGCCCAGGAGGCTACATGGTTCACGTGACTGGATCAGGTTACTAAAAAGGGGCGGGGCATAAGTTCAAAGTCCACGTTTGCATTTCACCGAGCATCATCCAAATTGTCTATACATGATCCAACTCGTTTACATGTTGGTAAAGTTAAATACTGTAAAGTTTATTTAAACATTGGGAAGGTTACAGGCTATAAAGTGGGTATCTGATCCTTCAAAAAAACCTTAAGTATCTCAAACGGTAGAAAAACAAAATGGTGGCCGGTCACACTCATGCTATATAAAGTGGGTGCCTGACCCTTCAACAAAACCTCAAGTCTCTCAAACGCTAAAATAACAAAATGGTGGTCCAAGAAAACAAAATGGCGGCCGGGTACATTCATGCTCTATAAAGTGGTTACCTAACCCTACAACAAAACCTTAAGTCTCTCAAACGGTAGAAAAAACAAAATTGAGGTCGGGCACACTCATGCTATATAAAGTGGGTACCTGAACCGTCAACAAAACCTCAAGTCTCTCAAACTGTAGAAAAACAAAATGGCGGTGTAAGAAAAACAAAATGGTGGCCGGGCACACTCATGCTCTATAAAGTGGGTACCTGAACCATCAACAAAACCTCAAGTCTCTCAAACGGTAGAAAAACAAAATAGTGGCCGGGCACACTCATGCTCTATAAGGTTGATACTTGAAACTTCAATGGGTGGAGGGGGAAAACCATGTGGGCGGAGCATAGCCCAAGAGGCTCCGTGGTTCACGTGACTGGATCACGTTACTAAAAAGGGGCGGGGCATAAGTTCAAAGTCCATGTTTGCATTTCACCTGAGCATCATCCAAATTGTCTATACATGATACAACTTGTTTACATGTTGGTAAAGTTAAATATTATAAAGGTTATGTAAACATTGAGAAGGTTGCACAAACACGAAAACAATGTAAAGTTTATGTAACCTTTGAGAAGGTTGCACCAACACGAAAACAATGTAAAGTCTATATAACCTTTGGGAAGGTTACAGAGTATAAAGAGGGTACCTGACCCTTTATCGTATAGGTTAAGATTATATATAACCGTTGGGAAGGTTACATATTATAAAGTGGGTACCTGACCCTTCAATTGGTGGAGGGGATAAACCTGGTGGTTAAGCGTGGATGCTGACCACGTCATTGTAAACAAAATGGCGGCTTAGGGTGGGGGAAATCAGGATGAAGCAATATGATTGGCTGGTTGGAGTGGGGCGGGTAAAAGGGGGCGGGGTCTAACCGTCACATGACTAAAAAGGGGCGTAGCCCGATAGTTAAGGTTAGGTCTAGGCGAGACCACGTGGCTTATAAGGTTAGGTCGAGGTAAGGTCACGTTGCAGTTAAGGTTAGGTGGAGGTGAAAATTCAAATTTCCCGCCATAGGTCACGTGACCAAATGCTGGCTTCTGATTGGCTGCTCCTATCAGTGCGCCAGCTCGCCTGTTTTCCCTCTACTAATATAAGTATAATATAATATAATATAAGTGACTAAATGAGAAACAAAAGTGGTAGGAAGATGTAGCTATTTGAAATTACAAGATTCCTATTAAGTCTCACATTAATTTAAATTTGAAACTGCTGTTTTGAAAAGTTATAATTTTCAACTTACACGCTTATTCTAAATTCTTACAGATATTTAAAAAATTTAAAATTCTTCGATATTAAAGTAGTTTGAGTTTTTTGAAATTGTTAATTTTTTCAGTAATTTATAGTTATAACTCAATATTTATTTGTTCTGTTCAAATTTCAACCAAACTTCCAAATAGTTTGGTATAAATATCATTTCAAATCTATATTAATTATATATCCTAATTGCAATTAGTGATTTCATCAGAATGCAGTTATTATCTAAAGAGGGATGACTTTAGATAATTTAAAACATTGATTAATTCACTAACTGCCTTATAAATAATAAAATCTGATTTACACTGCTATTTTCAGCTAATTTTATCAATTTTAGATTGATTAAAATAACCATAAAAATCTATCAAGCTGTTCAAGCATTAGCAGCATTTACTGTGAAAGATATTATATTCGATAACAAGAAATATAAAGCTCTGTGGGATAAAGTAACAGATGATGATGCTGAAATATTTCCTGTGAGGCCACATTCTAAATTGAATTCGAACAAAGAACTTATGTTAATTATGCACAAAGGAGTGAAAAAATATTTTTTAAAAGAAAATGAAGAAGATAATGAATACCATAGGCTAAAACTAAGAAGGTAATAACAGCAATTTTCTTAGTTGAAATACTAGAACTTTACAAACTGTCATTGAGCTGAATTTTATTTTTCAGATTTTATTACTTGGACCGATTAGTGAGAGGTATTCTTATTAGCGCATTATTAATATCAATATATAAATTGGTAAATGTAGCAACATAGATATTGTAAAGTCACGTTTTTTGGAAAATAAATAAATTAAACTTATTTTCCCTTTTTTATATGTTTATTTGTTTTATTTAACTTTGACTCTTATCTCAGGGTGGGTTACTAGACAACCAGACACAGACACACAGAACTATTACTATTACAAAACATACTAAAACGTGAAGCGTCAATATATCTTAAATTTAACACTTTACACTTTAAAAAACGATATAAGGTCTTTGAAGAACGACGACCGTGGTCTATGGGATATAATTTAAGTGTGTTACCAAAATGATGTGGATCTTGAATGTGGATGAAGTATTACGGGAGCTCTTAAGATGTCTACTCCGGTCCCTGGTCCAAACAACAAACTACTCTTTCTTTGTTGTCCGTTACACCACCCTACAGGTTTGATTATCCAATACGAATGGACCATTTATGATTTTCTGAAGTTCTCATTTGATCAAAATCTCTTCAAGTTCTTTTTATTTTCTTATATTAGATTTATTGTTGAACTATTGACAAATTGATCATCTTCATCCACTCGATCATTATGGCAGTGGTTCTGTTGAAGTCCAAAATAGAGCCGCCATGTTTTTAAATAAAAGCGTCTATTTTGGTTCCATTTATGATGACAAACATACTTTTCATTATAGTTTATGATGATTGCAGTCAGGATAAATAAATGTTGTATTATTTTCCTGAGAATCCCTATTTCCAAATATTAAATCTAATTTAAGATATCTAAAAACAATTATTTACTACGTACATAAAATCTGAAAAAAGGTGTATATTACAATATATTTTATAGATTGTAATAAAAATAAAGTATATCGTAATTAAAATAATACATGTTTAAACAATGTGTTTATTTCATAACCATTGTCAAGAATTAACAGAATATACCAACATTTGTACATAAAACATTAGATTGTATCACCTAAAACATCAGTTTTAGAGAAGAGATTACCATCCAACTACTCCATTGGATGGCAATCACACATTTTCATTATTATTAGAAAAAGAGAAATTACGTTGAATTTTTGGGGTAGAATTATTCTACTTACCTGAGTGTTTCAGTGATAAAGTGTGAGTTGAGAAAAAAGTGTGACATGCCATCCGTTGTACATCTAGCACCTGGTGATGCTACAAAATGTAAGAACAAATTTGAGATGCTTCTCTCAACTTTTTCATTTACTATTATTATTATGTTTAATTTATTATTTATTTAATTTAATTTATTTAGTTACTCATATAACTCTTGATAAAATATAAATTATTATATGTATTTATGATTGTTTATAGTTGTATAAAAATTAACCTCAATAATATAAAATAGCCTAATAATATAAAATATAGTAAACTTATCAAGACGCTAAATTTCAGGGAAAATTGTACCTTTCAAACTTCTTTTCCTTCTTTATTGATTACATTAACTAACATTTGGACCAAACTAGTCCATTTTCAAGTCTAAAAAGATAATATACAAAAAAAAAACTTTGTCAACAATTACTGTATAATAAAAAAACCTTAATAAATATTATATAATAAATAAATTCTCTCTCTCTCTCTCTCTCTCTCTCTCTATATATATATATATATATATATATATATATATATATATATATATATATATATATATATATATATATCCAACAATTACTATTTAAAAAGATTAAAAATCACTATCTTCACTAAAAAACCATCTCATAACACCACCATTGGTAAAATAATTGAGAAATAGCCAAATGAACATTTATAAATAAAAGTTATTTCATGATATAGCTGCATATTGTCTTCATTATTTTTTATTATCTAATCCAAATCTGGATTATTGTCATTGCGTTTTAAAGAATACATTAATTGTATGTATCCTGTAAACAATAAGTTCTGCGTTCATTTAACACAGACCTCACCCACCATCACTGGGCTGTAGGTTCTCCTGTGGACTCCTCGCAGAAACACACTCAGCTTCATCTCATCACTTTTCGTCGTAGTCTAAGCCTCTGAGCCATATGATAAAACTGGTCGTACGAAGGTCTTTTATATATTTATCTTGGTCTTCCTTGAGAGGTATCTACTTCTAAAGTGTCAGCCAAGTCCAAAGAAGCATCTATTGGCAGCAGTGATGCTTCTCTATATCTATTGAGTCATGTAATTCTTACTATTCACTTCAGACCCAAGATATATGAAGCTTCTAACTCTCTCGAACTTAAAAGATCCCATTTCAAACGGAGAGCTCAGATCCACCTCACAACTAACTCTATTGTACTTGGTTTTTCTTTCATTGACTTCTAGACCAAGTTGTCTTACAGCTGCTTCAAGGGCTGTTAGTGCTTCTCTGAGAGCCTATTCAGACCTTTTCCTAATATTAATATCGTCGGCATATCCAAGAAGCTGGGTCAGGCGATTGAGGATTGTTCCACTGGTGTGAGTGCTGCCCTCTCTCACAGCTCTCTCTTCTACCATGTTGAACAATAGGCAAGCGAGAGCGTTCCCTTGCTGTACCCCACTGTTCATGGCCTATACTATCTTGGAATTTAATTTAAAATTAATTTTATGCAAAACAAAAAACAAAATAACCTTTATAAAGGGCATAAAATTATGTATTGGTAATAAGTATTTTAAATTTAACGATTACTACAAACAGTTGAATGGATTAACAATGGGAGGCAGGTTGTAAGTGATCTAAAGTGGTTGTTATATGAATAAATTATAAATTGAACAAAAATATCTGAAAAACCAATAGTGATCACAAAATACACAGAACTGTTATAATTATTGAACAATGCCAACAAAAAAAAAAAAAATTTACTATAGAATCACCGATTAATAATATTATTAGATACCTGGATATGAATATATATTTTGATAATGACAAAATTGGAACATTATGGACAAAAAAAGAAAATAGCAGTGACACGATTCTGGAACACTGAAAAAAAATTTAATTATGAAGGCAATCAAATCAGCCAACAATAGATTTTTAAAACCCATAAAAAATAATATTTTTTTAATTTTGAAAAATAATTTTTATCCGTACAGAGCAATAAATAATCTGTGATTCAAATGCCTTAATGAAAAGGAAAATGAGAGTAAAAATAATAATATAAAAAGAAGCAATAGTTATTCAAAATAATAATGATGAATATAATGATCACCGATTGTTTGGAAATTTTGAACAAGGAAAATAAAAACAGCAATGAAAAATAAAAAATAATGACACAATAAGCAAAAATACAAACAACAAGTAATTTCCTAAATTGAAATATATCCTGAGAATTACGGATAAAATCCAAAAAGCAATCACTAAATATGACCTCAGTACAATTAAGTTCAGGGTATATAATAGTAATAAATTTATCACAAATACTAAAGATAAGATAGACATGAATAAGAGTCATTTACAAAATCAATTGAAAACAATGTCCGGATCAATATTACATAGGTGAAAAATCACAAAATCTAAAAACGAAAATTGATCAACATTACTATAATTATGTAAAAAATTACAAAAATATAAATGTAACAGCACTGGCCAGACATAGTGTCGTCAACAACCATAAATTTGATTTTGATAATGGTAATGGAAATGATTTTGATAGAGGAGGACAATAAAAGTAGAAAATTTATAGAATTTATATATTACTAAAAATGTAAAAAATGTGGTAAATTTTTAGACATGGTAAAAGGCATTGGTCAACATTATGTGGATATTATCAATAAAATTAGCATGTAATTATTACAACAAAGTGTAAATGATTATCAATATTAGTCAATCCCTTAGAATACCAAAAAAAACAGTCTACAGTTCAGTTTCATGAGGAAAAGCAATGGGAACGGTATGCTAAGATAATTCATTCATTGATATTGTTGCATTGATTATTGTTAAATGAATGCAGAACTTATTGTTTATAGGACACATATTTATTTATTTATTTGGTTACAGTTTTAGGTGCCGTATAGGACAACATAGGTTAGAGGCACCTTATTCTTGCAGTATGTTAGAGGAGTCTATAGAAATTATTTTCCTTTAGGAACTGAAAAAGATTCTTCCAATTTTCGGGTTGTAAAGCTGTGCGGTAGTCCTGGAGATCCCGCGATGTTCTTTAAGGAGAGAAGCGCGAACAATTACTAGAATGTGTTCTAGGGTAAGCAAACCGCCGCAGCTGAGACATCTTGGTGGTGGTTTCCCTTCGAGAAGGTGTCCATGGGTCAGTCTGGTGTGTCCGATCCTGAGGCGGGTAATAATGGTTTGTTCTCGTCGGTTCCCTACTATTTGTGGCAACGGTCGAGAATCTTCGTAGATCTGCTTCAACTTGTTATTGCTAGGAACCCTGGACCAGGAGTAGCGCCAGGCTTCTTTGCAAAGGTTCAAAACTGTCGTATAAAAATCTTGCAGCACCGTGTTGGTATTTGGTGTAGGATGCAATGATACTTGCTTCTTTGGCGCTTGTGTCAGCCAGTTCGTTACCTTTTATACCTACATGGCTCGGGACCCAAAGGAACTTTATTATTTTGTCGGTTTTGTTAATTAGTGTTTTAATGGAGAATACTAAGCTGTTTCTGGAAAATTGAAAATTTTGAATCGCCTTAAGAGCTGAATATGAATCACTGCAAATTAGGATTTGCCTATTGTTTATTTCACTAATTAAAAGTATAGACAAGTAAACGGCAAAGAGCTCGGAGGAGAATACGGAGTAGATGGGAGGAAGACTGTTCCGGATAGTCTCCGTAGGTAACACTACGGAACAGCCAACATGATCTTGTTGTTTTGACCCGTCCGTGTAAATACAGGTGTAGTCTTGATAACTAGAAAGGAGAGTTAAAAAGCTTTGTTTTAATAATTCTGGAGGACTTGTCGATTTAGAAAAGAATTTTAGAGAGAAATCATAGGTTGCTTTATTACTTATCCAAGGAGGTAGTGGGTTGTAAGAAGATATGTAAGGATTTGGTAGTGAATATGTGTCGGAGAGTGGAGGATGGCTTGAGAGGCGAGTAGGTAATTGATAGTGTGATAAATTAAAAAAATCCGGAGTTGATTTGAGACGGCCTAGAAATTTTAATAACAAATAGCGCCTCCGAAGCTCTAGTGGTCACTCTTCAGCCTCCCAGAGTAGGCTGTTGATAGGACTGGTCCTAAACGCCCCTGTTACCCTACGAATCATTGCATTGTGTATAGGGTCTAACCTGCGTAAATTTTTCTTTTAGGCGTCCCCATAAACTTCGCAGCCGTAGACAAAGACCGGCCTTATCAGACACCTATATAATCTCTGCAAAGAGATTCTGTCGCAGCCATAAGATGAATGGGAGAGTACTTTCATTACATTGCATTTTTTAGACAACTTGGATAGCAGCGCGTCAACGTGTAATTTCCAGGATAGCCTTGAATCAAGGGTGACGCCTAGGCATCGAACTGAATCAAGTTTATTTAAGCGTCGATTGCCAAGATGTACTGAAAATGGTTGGGTGCATTTCCTAATTCGACAAAAATGAACTACGGTTGATTTGGAAAGACTAAAAGTAAAGCCACTATTGGAAGCCCATTTTTCCAGATTGTCAAGAGTTTCTTGCATTACGGACTGACCGAAGTGAACGTCGGTGGAACTGTAGTAAATCAGCACATCATCTGCATACAGTGCAATGCCAACAGGTTTTGGTATGAAATTTCTAATAGCATTGATAGCGATGTTAAATAGTGTAGGGCTTAAAACAGATCCCTGAGGAACACCATTATGTAAATCAAAATTGTCAGAAAAAACGGACCCAGCGCGAACTTTGAAATTTCTTTTGGTGAGGAACTTTTGAATAAAAGATAAAATGTTACCAGAAAAGCCCCACATCTGCAAGGAATCTAAAATTTTAGTTCTCCGACATGAGTCGAACGCGCTCTCTAGGTCTAAAAAAACTGCAAAAACGTGTTGGTTCTTAATAAATGATGATTTTAAGAATGAAGTAAATTTGAAAAGGAGAGGGATGGTTGATTTGTTTTGCCGAAATCCGCATTGATCTGGATCAAGTAATTTCCGACTTTCTAATTCCCATAAGAGGCGACAATTAACTATTTTCTCAGTGATTTTGCAGATGACCGAGGTGAGAGCGATGGGCCTATAGCTTTGAAGTAATTTGGGGTCCTTATTGGGTTTAAGCAAAGGAATTACGGTTGCCGATGTCCAGCTTTTGGGGAAATCTCTGTTGATCCATATATTGTTAAGGAGCTTTAACAACAATTCAGTGACTGTTGTGGGAAAGTGCTTAATGAATTCTATATGAACTTCATCTGGACCTGGAGATTTGGAACGAAAAGTTGTTATACTTTGTTGAAGTTCTGCCATTGTGAAGGGTAAATTGTATGGTTTGGAATCATGGTATAGAGCAATTGAACACTGGTTATGGTAAGGCTACATAGAAAGTGTGGAAATATGAGATAGGTATTGTCCAAAAGCATTCGCAATGTCTTTGGGACATTGCTAAGACCGGGATCGTAATATATATCAGCCTTTCTCGATTTAAAAGCAGCTTTCGATCAGTGTCTAGAGAGGAAATATGGGAAGCCTTAAGGAGGGAAAACGTGCCAAAGAACCTAATAGAGGCCATCAAATCAACTTACTCTGAACCAAAAGGAATTATTAGATTAAATGTCTGGAAAGGAGTCAAAAGCATTTAAAATAGAAAAGGGAGACAAACAAGGAGACTGCCTGAGTCCATTACTCTTTATATAATATATGGATGAAGTTGCCTCAATATGTATCCGAAGAACACAGAGAACGCATTTTGGACAATGGATCTTAAGCTCTGTTGTCATACAGACATCTTTATGCGGATGACATAGTTATGATTTCGGACTCCCAGTAGAAATTACAACAAGCGGTCAACAAATGGCATGAAGAGTTCGCAAGGAAAGGTATGAAGATTAAAATAGCTAAAATTATTATCCTACAGGTGGGCAGGACCCCAGAGGAAATCCATATTTCCTGCAACGGTGAAGATATGGAAGTCGTGTCGGACTGCACTTACCTGGGATGTGTAATGCAAAGTTCGGGGAAAATGGATAGCGAAATTCCACTAAGGCAAATACTGTTTACAACCAAATATGTAACTCGATGGTAGGAAAGACAGAGGTGAAACTGTTTGTAAAAGTCAAATTGTTAATTTTAAAGACGGTTTACCTTTCTGTTCTCCTGTATGGTGCAGAGAGCTGGACCAGCTGTATTACTGGATTACTGTCTGGATTACTCCAGACTTCGAAGTGGAACCACCGCAGCGGAAATGAAATACCTATGACATGCGGCTGGGAAAACAAGAAAGGACCGCATAAGAAATGAAAGGATCAGAGGGGAACTCAAGATCATGGAAATGATAGAAAGGACACATCTGTAGAATGGAAAGATACAGAGACTTTCTGGAGACGAATAAATATTATCCATTTGGCAAGAGACCAAGAGGACATCCAAGAACAACATTTCTCGGACAATTGAAATGACTAGGAAGAACTAGAGTGGAGACGTTGAATGGTATGAGGAGGCTTTCCGTTGATCGGGAGGATTGACAAATCTGACTTAATGCACCCCCAAACTTAAAGGCACAATAAAAAAAAATCAGATTTTTTATCATCAGGACTGAAAAAGACACAATCACATCTAAGATAGCACATCTCATTTCAACAGCTTAAAAAGGCTAACGAAGTAGAGATATTAAATCATTCCAAGACAGTTTAAGATATACTGCAATATCTTTAAAAATGCCCTTTTTATTTAATACAATGTTTTACAAGTCTAATCAGAACAGTGGCCTTTTGCCACACTAAAAGTAATTCTTCTAAAGTGCTGTGACTAGCATTTCGTACCATTTTTTTTTCCTGTAGGAAAAAATGGAATATAAGAAGAACTTGCCTTAGAGTTGGTAATTAATTAAATTTAGATATTGGTTCTAAATCTTTCTAGATCAAGAATATACTGTCCGCTTCACGTGTTGAACTTGATGACATAGCCATATATTATAATTTTTACTGCATTTTTCTTGGTATTTCTTTTATAAAAACAGCATGTGAAAAAAATAAAAACCCAGAAATTAATGTTTAAAAAGTAAGAAAATATCCAAAATTTTAAAACTTTGGAGACGTTGAACACGACCTTCTACTCCAGTTCGGACATTGAAATTTTGGCACTTTACTACTATCAACTGAAGTAAAAAAAATTAGGGAGAGCCCTGGGGTTTACGGTAAATTTAAAATTTTTGGGCCACCCTAGTAGAAACGTCCTCGTTATCCGGGTCATTAGAAGTTGTGCTGGGCTGTAGCCAATGCCTTATAATGGTGTGCTTCGTAGTTCAAGTATTACTTTCTGAAAGTCGGTTTCGTCCTCGCAGATTATCGAGCACATTTTTAAATATTTTTACTGCTGATTTAACCTTCCCGTAGGCCTGATGGTGATATAAGAAGACAGCATCAACCGAAATTGCCACTCCTTGGCAAAATCTTGAAAATTTTGGGCTGTGAGGAGAGTACCACTATCTAAGACTACCGTCTCAGCACACCACACCTGGCGAACAGTTCTTTGCAAAATGAAATAAGTGTTTCAGCTGAGCACCTTCCAGTCTTCTTCACTTCAAAGAATGACGAATAATAGTCACTAACTATAATGTAATGTGCTGATCCCTCTTGAGCGAAATCTATGGTAATCTTTTGCTAAGACCTTGCCGGTGTATTTTCGAGAATTAGTGGCTCTTTCTACTGAGCCAGAGCAAATATCTTACAAATTAGGCATTGACTAAATTCTCTGCGAATGTCATCGGACATGCCCGGCCAGTAAAAAACTTCTTTTGCTCTTCTTATACACGACTCTGCGCCCTGGTGAGAACTGTGTATTCGCTTTGTTAATTCTTGCCTCATCGACTGGGGTACAACTACACGCTCGTCTTTCATGACATTATCATATTCTATTCCCAGTTCATCCCGAAACGGCCAGAAAGTCCTAAGTTCTGAGCTCCCAAGCTGTTTGATCTTTTCGGGCCATCCGGTTCTTATAATCTTCATGAGATTTTGTATAATATTATCTGAAGGAGTTCGATTTCGGGAGTGACATTTAAATGTTTAAGTGAATACCAATTTTCAAAGCTTTTTAAGTTGTCAGTAGAGAATATAACTATGCCTTTCTCATCTGGGTGCCCTTCTGTATTTGCTGGAGCACGAGAAAGTATCCTATCCCTTCACTAACAGAAGAGTATATGCCAGAATTGAATTGGAATCTTGTGAAGCACTCATTTCGAAGACTTGTTCATTAATCGTAATAAGGTAAAATTGTATGCAATCTGTATGCTCCTATGAGAGGATTATATGAAGTCCGGATGACCTCAAAACTCATTCGATGTCTTACTTTTCTCCATTCCACGTGTAGCTTGACTTTACCCAAGTATGGCTGAGATGCTCCCACGTAAATTTTAATTTTGTAAGACTTTCAATAAGCCTGGGTTCCTTTCCTCATAATAAACGCTTTGTTGGGGAGAGCGATGTTATAAAAAACAAACATAGATCTCGACCCCGTTTCTACTAACGCCGGTCTTTAGAGCACAAACAATATAAATAATGTTGGGGGAAAAAATAGTTGATATGCAATAAAATAACGAGAGAAATTGCAGATAAGTATAAAAAAACCATAAACTCATTAATATAAACAAAAGGCGACTTACAACTACACATAAATTAAACTATTTTTCATTTAAAACCATATTACTAATAAAAAATAAGAAAAAAAAGGAATTTGAACCTTACTTGTTTTGAAAAATAAATCAGTTTGCTATTATAAAAATTAATATGTAAGTAATAAATTAAACAAATGTGTATCTATAACAACTATAAAAAAAAAAGAAGTTAATTTTCAATTAAATCGTTTTTGTTCAGTCAGAAATATTTGCCACTAGAAATAAACTAATAACTTATTTCACTTAATAGTTTATTAAATTCACAGATCTCTTCAGGTGAATTAGGTTTGGTACCACCAAAGCATGAATGGCGACGAAATAAAAAAAGTCTTTGTTACCTCGATAGTAGTATAACTGATGTATTGAGAGGAAGGCTTTATTTCCAACTTCCATTGACGAGAGGTGCAGCTGGCAGCTGGTAGACTTCCTTCTTCAGGAGAAATGACTATGTCCAAAATGACGAGCGATGTCAGACGGAAATGGTTAAGGCTCCTCACTCTTCCGCCTTCCTTAGGAAACTGGCCCATAGGGCAAGGGGGGGGGCACAGTTATCTCTTAATAATCCTAAACTGTATGTGTACCGTGGAAACAAAAACAATGACACAACAAACTTTCTCTCGTTTCAATATAAATAAAAAGGATAAATACTGTTATTTAATTAAAAGTAACTCTAAGTGACTAAATAAAAAAATAAAGTTTACGGCTGAAACATACTGCCCACCAAAATTTATCTGGGTAAATGCATATGTATACGGTGGGAGCAAGGGAACTAGTTTCGAGACCGGTCTTAAGTACTCGCCCGTTGATGTCCGGATTTTAGCAACTCGAATTATCCCATCGTCTCCAGGAAACACATCGATGACGCGACCTCTCGATAACTGCATATTCGGATCCTTCAATAATACCAAGGCGCCAGTTGATATATTAGGCGTATCGGAAGTCCACTTGACTCTTTGTTGTAGACAATTCAAGTAATCATGTCGCCATCGATTCCAAAAAGTCTGCTGTACATCGTTTTAAGAGCTGCCATCGAGTGGGACGATTGGATGGAATATCGTAAAGATCTGGTTCTGGCAATGCAAGCAAAGCAGCCCCGATGAGAAAATGGCCAGGAGTTAATGCGTCAAGGTCCTCAGGGAGGAAGACATCGGATGTAATGGTCGGAAATTGAGAATCGCTTCCATTCGTGTTGTTATTGTTGTCATTTCCTCGAAGGTAAGAATTTGGTCTTTCACAACTCGAGCGAGATGAAATTTTACGCCCGCTTTCCAAATACCACCAAAATGTGGCGCTGAAGGAGGGATATAATTCCATTGAACTCCACGTGCAGCGATATGATCTTCAACTTTCTGTTTGACAGGCTGAAGATTCCACCACGAATACAATTCCCTTAAACGTCGATCAACTCCTGTGAAGTTGGTTCCTTGATCTGCCATGATTTCGTTAGGTAATCCTCGTCTAGCAATAAAACGATCCAGCCCTGCTAAGAAAGCATCCGTAGTAAGTTGAGAAATGATTTCCACGTGTATTGCCTTTGTGCTCAGACAAACAAAAAGAGCAACATACGCTTTGTGGGCTGCCACTTTGCGCCTGAGTGATTCTCTTAACATAAACGGGCCGGCGAAATCAACTCCTACAATGAGGAATGGTCGTCCTTGCTGGAATCGGGATAGTGGTAAATTGGCCATTCGGTAGGTAAAATTCTTTGCAGTTAATTGATGGTATCTCAAACATTGGTGTACTCGTTGTCGTATTAAACGACGTCCCGATAGTATCCAAAATCTTCGTCTTAGAAGGGATTGCAAAAGCTGAGGATCTGAATGTAAGTATGTTCTATGGTAATAATCAGCAAGCAAATTGACGAAATGAGATTTGCGAGGGAGTAATATTGGATATTTAGCATCATCAGAGAGCGGTGCATTTCGCAATCTGTCGCCCAACCTAAGGACACCCAGCGAATCTACAAAAGGAGACAAAGATTGTAGGGTTATTCTGTCAGATTTTTCAGTAGGTATGGCTTTAGGAAAATGGTAATGTTGAATAATTTTTATCAGCTCTGTAGTGGTATCCCTAAGCTCGGTCAGCTTTAAGGTGCCTGATTTTCTTTCATCCAAATTGCATCGTGCATTATTACAGAATCGACGGATAAAGCTGATAACTCTAATTAATTTTTAGATGAAAAGTTGTTTATTTCCTCCATGATTTCCCGGACATCCTTATTTTGTGTTAGCATAATTTTTACATCTGATTTAGTTTCTGGTAATCGTGAAATATTGGAAGTGCCTATTTCATCCAAAGGCCAATCTGAAATGGGAAGTCGCAGCCAATCAGGTCCTAACCACCAAGGTGTATCATTTATTAGGTCGGCAGGATCACTGCCACGAGAGGCAACATCAGCTGCATTGTATTGGGAGCGAATAGGGTGACATGAAGACAGGCCAGACAGATCCAGAATTTTGGCCACCCTATGAGCTACGAATGTTTTCATTTGATGAAATGGCAGGTGGAGCCAGGCCAGTAGCTGAATCAGAAAGTAAATATACTGGTGCGTCCCGAAATTGGGATAAGAATTCTAGAAGGGCCTTCAAGGTATCAACTAATAATACTGCGGCGCAGAGTTCC
This sequence comes from Rhaphigaster nebulosa, assembly GCA_948150685.1. Lineage (NCBI taxonomy): Eukaryota > Metazoa > Arthropoda > Insecta > Hemiptera > Pentatomidae > Rhaphigaster > Rhaphigaster nebulosa. Next base: position 323,395 of record OX411309.1, read on the forward strand.
ATTCTCTGTATTGTGACCGGTTTCAAGGGGGCCAATCGTGTTTTGGCAAAAACTAGATTTGTCGAAATATGGTCACTTTCAGTTTCGGTATGCAGATATATTACCGCTGCATAACCAAGTGAGGAAGCATCTGCGAATCCATCTATAGTGCTCCATAAGTGCTCATTTAAAACAATTCTTCTTGGAATGCTTATTTGAGCTAATTTAGGTAAATCCATGAAGAATGCATCCCATTGAGCCTGGATGTTTGATGGTATCGGACCGTCCCATCCAATTTTAAGTTTCCACAGTTATTGCAGAATAGCATTCGCTCGGAAGATAAAAGGTGCCAAGTATCCCAATGGGTCATACATATGAGCTATAGTAGACATGATCCCTCTTTTTGTATAAACGATGTCCTTCGGTGCGACCCGATATGATAATCGATCTAGATTAGGTTCCCACTGCATACCTAGGATTTTTGTAACTCGGTCTTCCATATTACTAAGTGAAACAGTGGAATCGTCCCCTTCAAAGGAAACATCTTTAATAAGCTAACGCTCATTACTAAACCATTTCTTCAATGTGAAACCACCTTTAGATAGCAGGCCAATGAGTTCAGTAGGTAGTTTCATGGCTTCATCCAGGGTCTCCGCACCGGCCAACAGATCATCAATATACACATTTTCTAATAAGGCCCGTGAAGCGAGCGGGTAGTTATGTCCTTCATCGGAGAAAAGCTGTTGGATCACCCGTATGGCCAAGAAAGGAGAACAAGATAATCCAAAGGGCAAGCGGTTGAATTCATACTCCTGTATTGCATCAGCATGGTTGAATCGGAAGAACAGGTGATGGTACGAACGATCTTCCGGATGAATAAAAATTTGGAGGAACATCTGACGTATGTCAGCGGAGACAACATATTGACGGAATTTCAACAAGATATCCTTGATATCGTGTTGTAGTTTTGGCCCTGTAAGAAGGTAATTGTTCAATGATCCAGAGTGAGTGGATGCCGAAACGTCAAAAATTATGCGTAAATGGGTGGATGAGCTATCTTTGTAAACCCCATGATGTGGAAGAAAGTATTTTCCTGGCAGAGCTGTAGATGAAAGGTATTGCTAATTAAGATACTCCCGAAATACCTTATCATATTCAAGCCTTAAAGTTGTGTCCCTTGTCAAATTTTCCTCTAACTTTTTGAAACGATGAATGGCAATGAACCGTGAGGCTTGTAAGTTTAAAGGCTCATTTTTAAATGGCAGACGAACTATATATCTTCCATACTCATCCCTTGTATGAGTCTTTTTAAAATGTTCCTCAGCTCTAATATCTTCAGGATTTAATTTTTGAACTGTGGGTACTTCCTCAATCTCCCAGAACCTAGTCAGGATTGCAGGTTTCGAAACATGTTTCGGCTACGATAAGAATCGCTGTACAGCATGAGTTCGGCGAAACGTTCGGAGTCGGTCCAACTAATATCCAACCAAATACTGTATTGAAGGCATTAGGAAGTCCATTAACAGTCTTTTGGGTTTCGCCGGATAGAACATCTCCAAATTCAGCACCTAATAAGAAATCAATAGGTCCAGGTTGGTGGTATGTTGGATTTGCCAGTTGTAAATCTTTAAATTTATCTATCACTTCATGGAGAATTGGAATATACGGCATATCTGCACTGATTTGATCGACTACGATAGCGTACCCTACGCATCTCCGGGATGTCCTTTGTTTGAGGTATGAGTGTGCAAGGAACGTGGTATTTTCCACCTGAAATTGGATGGTTACCAAAACCTACTAATTGGTGAGGGTTTCTAATCTTCGACAATCCAAGTTGCTTTGCACATTTAATGGTGATGAAAGATCGTTGGGAACCACTATATATAAGTACCCTCAAGGGATGAAATTGTTCAAAGTTGTCTTTAATTCTTGATTGTGCTGTTCAAAGAAGAACATGAAGATTGCCAGTAGTCGATGAAAGAATAGGTGTACTATTCGGTGGAGAGATTTTCTTATTTGAATTTGGTTGCAACTGGGACGACTGGTGTGTTACTTGGGGATATATGCTATCTTTATTTGCCTGGGAACATGATCGAGAGTAATCTGGTATTGAGAAGAAGGCTTCATTTCCAACTTCCATTGACGAAAGGTGCAGCTGGCAGCTGGTAGACTTCGTTCGTCGGGAGAAATGATTATGTCCAAAAATGACGAGCGATATCTGACGAAAATGGTTATGGCTACTCACTCTTCCGCCTTCCTTAGGAAACTGGCCCATATGGCAAGGGGGGCACAGTTATCTCTTAATAATTCTAAAGTGTATGTGTACCGTGGAAACAAAAACAATGACACAACAAACTTTCTCTCGTTTCAATATAAATAAAAAGGATAATTACTGTTATTTAATTAAAAGTAACTCTAAGTGACTATATAAAAAAATAAAGTTTACAGCTTAAACACGCTTTAATGTCTCATAGCCGATCACTTTGCAAGATCCACTATCTAATTGGCATTACAATAGCTTTAGTTTGCTTTGGCTGTAGACTGACAAATTCACATAAAGTCGTTTTCTGGGTTCCTGGTCATTAATTTAATAAATTTCCTGTTCAGAATCGACAGAGGCTCCACTGCTGGTATCACTTTCTACCTGCCTTAATTTTTATTTTTGTTTCATACACACTACTGCGAAATGATTCATTTTTTTACAAGCATTGCAAATATTACCATAGGTTGAGCAGTTAAGAGCACCTATTTCATGTTTACCTCTACAATAACTTGCAGGGTTTTGCATGAACTTTAAAATTAAATGCATCTGTGTTCTCATGTAATCGATCATTAGATACAGCCTAAATTTTCTGAGCCAAACTTTCAGCCTGCTCATCAGGTACGCATAACTGAGCAGCCTTATCTAAGCTAAGGTCTGTTTTCACTAATAATCTTTTACGAAGACGAACATTTGATAGGCCAACCACCATTTTAATTAATCCAATTCCTGCTTAGTAAGAATTACCAGGACTTTAAAATCACAGTTGCTGGCTACTTCATGAAGTCTGTTAATAAAATCTTTACAGGTCTCGTCATGACTGTGCATTGCACTATTGTATGAATATCGTTCGAAAGTAATGTTTTTGGAGTGTTCAAAGTAGCAATTTAAGTTTGAAATAAAGTCCTCTGTGGATGATGGATCTCCAAAAAGCTTATTAATTAATCTTAAGGCCTTACCTCCAATTACTGAAAGAAACAAGGCCAATTGAACCTTTTTTTTTGGATAAATCGGTTTCTCGTGAACTGCCAGCTTTTGCCAGTGTGATATAGTCCTTCCATTGTAGCTTAAATAATTTCCAATTCTCAGCAGCAGCATTTTTGTCACTTATCTCAGGAGAGTCAGGTACAGGAATATTATTATTTTTTAAAGGATTCTAACAGACACCTGACACACCATGTTGCATTTAAAGAATAATATTTTAACAGAACATTTATTTTACTTTCAATTACACACATAATGATAATAAACTTATAACTTTCTCTGTATCACTTATAACCTGACATGTTTTTTTTTTTTTTACACCAATACAAATAATTTATCTAAATAATTGCTAATAATATCCAAAAATTATAATCTATAAAATATATCTACGTATTACTATATCTATATATTGAAACATTTATCAATTTATATATGGATGCAAATAATGCACTAATAAGAATTCCTCTCACTAATCGGTCCAAGTAATAAAATCTGAAAAAATAAAATTCAGCTCGATGATAGTATAGGCAGCTCTTATAATATTTCAACTAAAAAATATTGCTATTATTACCGCCTTAGTTTTAGCCTGTGGTATTCATCATCTTCTAAATTTTCTTTTAAAAAATATTTTTTCACTCCTTTGTGCATAATTAACATAAGTTGTCTTGAATTCAAATTAGATGGCCTCACAGAAAATATTTCAGCATCCTCATCTGTAAGTTTGTTCCACAGAGCTTTATATTTTTTGTTGTCGAACATAATGTCTTTCACAGCAAATGCTTTTAATGCTTGAGTAGCCTGATAGATTTTTATGGTTATTTTAAGTAATGTGAAAATTATAAAATAAGCAGACAAAAGTAACCTTTTATCAAATTTTATGATTTATAAGGCAGTTAATGTAAACATCTAACTTTTTTAATTTACGTAAATTGCCGCATGTTTAAATAATAACTGCATTGTAATGATATCACATCTTATTCCGCTAATTGGAAATACGCTATATAATTAATATAGATATAAAGCAATATTGTGTATAGGTAATATACATAATATTATATGTAATTCAGAATTATTATTATTTTGTTTGTATAACATATTTATTCTTAGGGGACTTTGTCCCAGAATAAAGTTTTCTTTCTATTCTATAATATATATATATATATATATATATATATATATATATATATATATATATATATATATATATATATTTGTAATTTTCTTTTAACATATTCATTTGGTAATATTTGAAATCTATATATTCATAGGCAAGCAGTTTTTTTCCTACCAATTACCTCATCTGTATGCATATTAGGAGAAAAAATAGATATATCATTGGATAGGTGTTTAGTCCAGTCAAATTGTAGATTTACCTAGCAAAAGGTGGAGTATTAGGTTTTATTGTTTTAACTTGTTTATAAGGGTGGTAAGATAAGAGAAACAAGTTTTGCCCAGCAAATTTATCATGACTAAATTTCTGTTGCCTAAAAATCACCAAATTTTCGAACTTTTTTCAGTTTTTGTCTTAGAATTCCTAGATGACCCGATTTTAGCTAAATACACTTTATTATAGAAGTTAAAAAGCATTAAATTTTCTATGATTTGCACTGGTTAAACGTTTTTTTAAACGGAATGTATACTGAGGTATAGTTTCAAATTTTTTTTCGAAGTATTGAAAAATGCAGATTTTTCTTAATAACTTTTATCTTTCAACATTTCTTTAAGAATAACCTAAACAATAGAAATCCTGCCCTTAGTGAGATGTTCATTTCAGAATAAAGAACACAATTATTATACATCGATAAGTTTACAATGCTGTTTATAAAAATTTATACTACATGCAGTCCAGTAAAATTGTAGGTTTACCTTGCAAAAGGTGCGGTAGATGGTTTTATTATTTTAACTAGTTGATATGGATTGTAAGATGGTGAAAACAAGCCTTTCCCAAAAATTTAGCATTGCTAAATTTTGAACAGTTTGTAGCCTAAGAACCATGAAATGTTCTTTTTTTAAAATAATATTTCAGTCCTTCATGGTCCTAGCGATTAGCCATTTCCTATTTAAAAGAGCACAGAATATGCCCAAAATCTAAATGCTAGAACTTTTTTTTATATCTTATCGGGAATCGTCAAAAAATAAGAAATTTCTCCAGTGTTTTTGAAAAATTGCAAAATAGGAATAAATGTAATAAGAATAAAACATTAATACCTGAGTATAATAATATTATTGTTATTCAAAATTTCAAATTATTAATTACATAAATAATGCCAGTGTAAGTAACAATCACTTTTGACATTTTGATATACTAACTTTCTCGGTGTTTTCTGAATTATCTTTAGTAGCAGCATTAGCAGAATTTCTTCGAAGTCGATTTTTTCTTTGATCAGTAAACCAACTTCTCCCATCATCCACCTTCTAGCTCATCAACTCTGTTAAAATTAGCAAAAAAGCTATATATTTTAACAATATATTTGAAATCATGATTTTCGAATTTCATTTAAAAAATATAGCGTCATTATAAGTGTACATAGGGGTTGATACATAAGGTGTGAAGTCACATGCTTGGAAGAAGAGAAGTCACTTTCAGAGCTCCACCAGTTAACACTTAAGATCCACTATATTCTTCCACGAGTGAACATGACTCTGTTGCCCAGAACACTTAATGAGGAAGTATTGGCTGATTTAGATCAGTAGATACCAAACAACAATAGAACCTCACGGTTCTTTCAATGGGATGTAGCGTCAGTAAGAATGATTAAATAATGCAACCTATTAATTAATGTATAATTTTTGTTTTGTTCGATATATTGTATATAATAAAAAATTATTAAAAGTAATATTTCATTCAATTTCAAATTATATCATAGAACCATGAAGGATTTGGACCCTCAGAAAATGAATAAAATCCAAAATTCTTTGATTAAATCAAATTAAAAATAAAAATGTTTAAAATATTAAAAATTAAAAGAAAATTACAATTATATATATTTATATCAAACCATTCAGTAGTTTATTTGAAACTTCAACATCATAAATAGGCATAATAACTAGACATAAATTATTACTAGATTTTTGAGAAAAAATAAAATAAAAAACTCAAATTATTATAAAACAGAAATGAATTTTAATTCATACAAAGCTAAATTACCTTGTTTTCTTTTTCATCAGAAATAAAATTGAATCGATAAATATTGCTGGCATGACCTGTAGAAGGTAAAATAGAATATGATAATAAAAGTCATTCCTGACGATAATCACAAATGGGTACCAAATGTCATTATCCATTGTACAGTCTTTTTCGTTCATATCTCTTCCTTGTGTTGTTATCTCTGAATAACTGGCTGGCATGGAATCGGCATAAGCACAATTGTAAATTGACAATTCCTTATTCTCACTGAAAATATTAATTTTAAATTGTTGGAATTAATAAATTATAAAATGGCTAAGTATTGTTGAAAATGGTAATAATATATATTCCTTGACAAAATTATGGGCCACCCCAACTTTTTACGATAATCATTAATTCTAGTAAACAAGACATTTTACAAATATTTTAGATTATTATAAAATTGCAAATAACAAACAAAAAACAAAATTGTAATGAAACAAACTTATTTCGGAATGAAAAAAAAAAAATGAAAATCAAACAAAGAAAATGTAGGCCAGTGTATCTATATTTACCAATTACCTCTGAAGTTGGTTGACTTAGTAGAAATTTAGAAGTGTGTTGATCCACTCTTTTTATCTAAGACTTCCACCAATCATTTTGGAAGAGATTTAAATAGTTTCTTTATATACTTTTGTCGAATATTGGTCCACTTTTATGCAATGCATGTTTTAGGTTTCTCTATGGCAAAGGTGGACAATCTATGGTGTACGCGCCAACCTTGACGCTTTGAATGATTACAAGTTGCGCATTACACCTTTATGTATTTCGTATTGCGCCTATATGTAGTTTTGTATCGTGGGCTTTGACTATAGAGACAAATCTATTTTATTGGATGCCATGTTTATAAGTCTAGTTCTATTAAAATGATTATTAAATATACGGGAGGTTCCCTTGCAAGCAGGGACGTCGCCATGGGAAGGTTAGATGGCGAGTGTCACCTCCTATAATCTGAAAATCCAAAAATTTGGAAAATTTAAGATTGGAGAACCTACTTCAAACTGTGAACATTGTGATGAAACATTTTACTCAAAGAGTTACTAAAATTTAAAACCAGTAACAATACCTTTTGAGTTAAGAAATTGACATTTTTTCGATAAAATGTTGAGTTTGACTAGAAAAAAATAATTGTTGTAGTGTCAATATTCATCTAAGTGAAAAGTTCAAATCAAAAAGAATTGGGGAAAATTACAATATTCCATAATATAGTTGGGAAAATTCAAATATTTAATATAGTTGAGAAATCCAGTCAAAATTGTTGGAAAATTTTAGATTTTGCTTCCTCGAATAAATTGTACCTGCTTGCAAGTAGAGAAAACAGACAAATCCATGTTCTGACTATTGTAGATTGGTGTATTAAGAAATTAGCACAAAATTAATTGCGTGGATAAGTTATTCCTTTTCCAAACCTAAGCAAAGGAAATCCTATCCTTATCTCTATTTTATAACTCATAACCACGAAGATAAGATGGTAAAAAAAAAGTGCTTGAGTTATACGGCGCATCTGAATTTATCTGTGAAAAAATTGGTGTATGGTATGCAAAAGCTTGGCCAACCTTGCTCTACAGAGATGATGAACAGCTTCCCTTATGCATAAACCGCTTGTTATAAAAGTTCTCCCGACAGTTCCCAACAATGTTGAGGTCAGGTGATCAGGCCTGGATAAAACTGAAATATTTTTGGCTTAAAAAAAATTGTTTACTATGTGAGCTGTGTGTAAAGGTGCATTGTCTTGCTGAAAGATGAACCTCCCTCTTGTCAGCTCTTCTCCTCATTGAACAATCATTAATTAATATTAATAAATAAATTTTAAAATATTTAATTCATTCTTTGAATACTAATTTGTTATTACTTCATTTAATTATATTCAATTCAACAATGCCAATGGAAAAAGCGTTATCGGCTAATGAGAGGGTTGTTATCAAAGCAGTACTAAAAAAAATTGGACACTTTCGAAAATTGCTCGAACTTTAAATAGAAGTTGGAAAGTCATAATGAATTTTGTTGTTGCCGTTGCAATAATTAACGGCCAAAAGAAGAGAACAGGTAAGCCAAAGACTAGAAATACCCAAGAACAAAGAGTCATTCTATGCCAAGCATGTAACTCTTCAGCCATTACTAGATATAGAAATTTTGAGCAAGGCGAAGTACAAACAAATATTAGAAATGCCAATCTTAAGCAGCTAAAACTGATGGCAAAACCTCCTCTTTCTAAAGTACAATGCTAACATGAAGCGATTCGCAACTGATCATGTTTCATGGAGAAACAGGCAGAAAAATATATTTTTAGTGGTGAAAAACGTTTTAATGTGGATGGTCCTGGATATCAATATTATTTTCATAATTTATACAAGACAATTTTTATTTAAGCAAATGTCTAATGGGTGGAGGCAGTGTCATGATTTGCACTGGGATAGGGTACTATGAAAAGACTGAATTAACATTCTGTTCGGCAAAACAAGATAAACAGATTATTCAGAAACCGATTGTTCAAAGAGGAGAGCTAACAAGAGAGAGATCTGAATGATGAACATTTGCTTAAAAAACATTTTTCTTGTGTAAATCATGAAAATAATATCGATATCCAGGACTATCCACATCAAAATGTTTTTCACCACTAAAAATATATTTTTTCCACCTGTTTCTCCATGAGACATGATCCGTTGTGAACTGCTTCCTGTTAGCATTGTAATTTAAAGAGGAGATTTTGCCCTCAGTTTTAGCTGCTTAAGATTGCAGGAGTTTTTCAACATACTGTGGAAATTTATAATATTTGTTTTTACTCTATACCTAGTAATGGTTGAAGAGTTGGATGCTTGGGATAGAATGGCTCTCGGTTCTTGAGAATTTCTAGTTTTGGGTTTACCTGTGCTCTTCTTTTGGCCATTAATTATTGCCGAACATAACAAAATCCCTTATGACAAAAGGTCATACTTCTATTTAAAGTTCAAGCAATTTTTGAAAGTGTCCAATTTTATTTTAGTAATGCTTTGATAAGGTCCATCTCATTCTCGGATAACACTTTTTCCCTTGGCATTGTTTAATTGAATTTAATTAAATGAAATAATAGCAAATTAGTATTCAAAGAATGAATTAAATATTTTAAAACTTAATTAACTCTGTGTTTTGGATGAGATTAAGAGGAAAACAGCATGGCTTATACTTTTGTGGCACGTAAATATTCATGTAACATTACATTATAGCTAATCTGTAAAAATTAATAATCAAAGCTCAATAGTAAGAAGTATTTTAAATATCTATGTGTTAACAATATTTTTGGTTAAGGCATTAAGTTTTATAAAAATAATAACTAACATAACGGAGAGATGGGTGGCCTATAATTTTGTCGGGAGTGTATTTTAAATAAAGATTAATGTCTGAAGAGATATCACATTCGTCTCTGTCCACCAACAAATTTTTACAAGAACCAAGAGGCCTGTCTTTCTACAGCCACAGTTTCTTTAGCAGGCTTTAATATACCTGCGCGTCAACAGCTTCAGCAATGCAGGGAAATCAGTGGTGATTGGTTAAAGAACATTTCTGGTTTCCTTCCAACAACTCTCATTGACACGTTTCTCCACCATTATCCATTGCTGAACCTGGTGGTACACTCTGAAACTGTGGGTGCCAACAGCTGTTGATGATGGTAATTCTGCTACCTGGGACGAGCCTCAGAACGCTGACCTCTTATACGATATGAATCTGAGGTGGTTCAAAGAGGATGCAGTCCTCTCACTTTACCCATATAGAAGGACGTACATAGGAATTTCTTTAAGGGGAGGGCCAGCCCTAGAGAAATATATATAATTTATGTAATTTTGCCTTTATTGACCCTTGTTCGTCTTTAATAACTTATAATAATTTGTTAGTTTGTTTTCACATCATGGTATTCACTTAATTCATAATCTCTTATTCAAAGACAAACCCAAAATGGGCCAAATGATCAGAATTGAAAAGATAATTCTCCCAAAATGGGTCATAAATCAAAATGACTAAAAGCCTAGCAAAGATAGATTGTTCAATTTTTATTGCTAATTAGGCTCTATGGGTTTCTAATTTTCTTCACATGTAAAAATTAATGCGGAATGTTTTTTTTTTTTTTTTATCATATCAATCAGTTAATTTATGTTCAATAAATTATTAAACATATTTTTACCCCCAAAAATAAGTGTACGAATACGTATTTTGATCATTGTACATCGGGAGGTCGTGACGTCTCCTAAATTGATTTCTTATTTAAAAGTTGATACTAACCTATATGGATTGGAACCTTAAGGCATATTAATAAAAGTAATAATGTTACATGGTAGCTTTATCCCAACTGCATATGATGAGTGCATTTATTGCTAAATCGACTGGAATACAATCCATAACAACGTTTTCGTTAGCTTTCATGACCCTCATGACCCCTTTACACACTGCTGTTGTCAATCCTAAAAGGCCATTCACATTGTCTGTCCAGCCAGGAATGGGATCCTGAAGAGTCCCTACTACTAAAAAATGAATAATTTAGTTTTGATATAGATTAGATAATTAATAAAGTTATTAATAAAAACAAAATACTAAAATGCTAAAAAAATGAATTTATTTTTTCATTTTTTCTCCTATAGCATGAAAACCCCGCATTTTTTCCTATTATCATCAACCTATACTAAATTAAACATGAGTAAATTCCTTTCATTTTTGTACTCTATTTTTTTCGTCCGGGGCAACGTTAAGGAGCAGCCGGTCTTTGTCTAATGGTGTCCATTCAAAAGGGGACCAGAAAATAATATCAATGGACAGTTTTGGAGAAATTCTTAAAATGTATTCATTCATGTCTTTTAGAGTGCTAATTATGATTTCAACTTTGTAACTTTGAATTTTTACCTGAAATATAAAAATGAAAAAAAAAATTATTTTTTTATGCCTATTTCCTGAAAACCATATATTATTCGAATAAATTATAATATTAATTTTATACAAAATTAAAGAAGAGTAAATTACAGACAATTTTGATTCAAATTAATTTTATATTTGGTTTCTTCATTTTGAAGCGAGTCGAAAACATGAGACAGAATGTTGAAAACAATTTTTTGCATTTTTCAAAATATTTTTAGGGAAAATTTGAGATAGCAAAGTTGAAATTCTTTATCAGCATGAGAAAAAACATAAATGAGCAAATGTTCAGAACTTCTCTGAAACTTTCCACAGAAACTTGCTCAAAAATTTAATTCCGATATTCCATTTCATAATTGCATTTAAAAATGGAGTGGCCAAACAAAAAAAAATAATAAAAAAATGTATTCGAATAATATATCGTTTAAAAGTTATAAGCAAACAAGAATTTTTTTTTCTACTTCTGGGAAAAATTCATGGTAACAAAGTTGAAATTTGTAATCAGAACCTTAAAAAACTTTCCACAGAGATAAGTTTTAGACACCATTACACTAAGAGCAGTTATTACCATTACACTCCTAAACAATGTCCTGGATAAAAAAAAATTATAGAGTACAAAAATGTAAGGAATTTTTTCTTGTTTAATTTAGTATAGGATATTAAACAAGAAAATATGATATTGCTAAAAAATGTTAGTTTTTTTACTATGAAAAAAAATGAATACAGATAAATTTTAGGGCTATTTTGGATTTTGTGAATATTTCTAAATATTAGAATTATATTATAAATATTAAGAATTATAGATTTATATTATTATAGAATTATAGATAAATATTAAAATGATATATCGTTAGCTACTGGGTGTGTCCGCAGGTGGCGGATAGTGGAATAACTTGCAGATATACAGGCTAGCTATGAATAAAGGTTAACACAAATAAGCAGCTCCGGACCAGAGGTTAGGAGAGGATAACTCCAACAGAAAAGCAAAGGATGGTCTGGACTCTAAGCTATAGTGGAAGAAACCAGGCTCGGGGACGAAAACCCCTAATCAAAATGACCTGGCCCTCCAGGTTGGGGGTTGAGCTCAGGGCTAACAACCCTACCTCGGAAAAGAAACATTGTTGCGAAACCTATGAACAATAATAAAATGGATTGAAAACCAGGCTATTGAAAATGGAAATTGGATAAAGTCCTAAAAATTGCTACAGGAAATATAAGGACGATACTACAGCCAGGAAAAATGGCAGAAGTGGCAGAACAAATTATAAAATTCAAAATAGATATGGTTGCACTACAGGAAATAAGATGGAGAGGCCAACGAAGATTAGATAAACAAGAGTATTCTCTACTGTACAGTGGAGTAGGAGAAAGAACCGGCAGGATTTACCGATGGGATTTATAATTTCAAAACGATTGATAAATATCCTTTTACTATTCGAGCCTATTACTGATAGAATATGTAAGATACGGCTAAAAGGCAAATTTAGAAATATCACAACTATATCTACCTATGCTCCCATGGAGGATAGTAATGATGAGGAAAAGATGAAATTCTATCAAAAACTCGAAAGAGCTTATCAGATTATCCCAAAGTATGATATAAAATTTGTATTGGGATATTTCAATTCACAAATTGGAAAACAGGATTTTATTAAAACTATCGCCGGTATTTACTCGCTGCATAATGTAACAAACAAGAATAGTGAATTCCTATGTCAATATGCAGAATCAAATAATATGATAATAAAGAGCACATACTTCCCTCATAAGGACATCCATAAGGGGACTTGAAAGGCACCTAATGGTACAATAACTCAAATAGACCATGTCCTGATTTCTCATATCTGCTCTTCAATAATGGATGTTAAATCTGAACGTGGTCCTGATTGTGACTCTGATCATTATATGGTTAGAGTCAAACTTAGGGAACGACTCACAAAAGTCAAACTTGGAAACCATCATAATAGGAAACAATGGAACATGGAGACACTTAAAGATCTGAGCAAAGCCGCTGAATTGAAGGATGTAATGGATAAAAAAATGGAAGAGAAACTGAAAGAAGATGGAGAGGGAAAAGAGGAAGAAGAAGGAATAGAAAAGAAATGGAATAGGATAAAAAACATAATGATCAAATCAGCAGAGGAGGTAGTTGGTGTGCAGGATAGGAGTAGAGAAGAAGAGTTTGATGAATGTTTAGAAATATTAAAGAAAAGAAACGACCTCCGATTAGCGACGATGAGGCGTTCCACTAGACAAAGTGTGGCAGCATATCAGGCAAACCCATTGAGATGCTAAAAAACTTATATGTACGGAGAAAAGAGACAAAGTGAAAAAGGAAATAGAAAAAGATGAGGAATTACCCACAAATACCGAAACCAGAAAATTCTACAGAGCTAAAAGATATATAAGTCGCGGCTTTCAACTAAAAGTGGACACCTGCAAAGACAGAAATGGTAACATACTCAAAGAGAAAAATCTGGTGATTGACAGATGGATCGAGCATTTCGGCGAATTACTTAACAAGAATAAAAATGAAGAGAATAATATTGGGGTATCATTACCGAACGCTAATGACATTGAGCCACCTGATATGGATGAAGTAACTGAAGCAATTCAGAATTTAAAAAATAATATCAGACAATAACATAATAACATCAGACAAAGATTTATTAATAACTGAATTCTTTAAAAGCAGTAACGAGAATGTGCCCACACACCTATATAATTTGGTCTTTGACATATGGATGAATGAAAGCATGCCTTAAGAGTGGGGAACTAGTTTGATTTGTCCCATCTTTAAAAAAGGAGATAAATTACAGAGGAATATCTCTTAGGTGTAGCATACAAAATACTCTCAAAGATTATCTCAAAGAAACTTAATTTCTTTGCTGAAAGAATTCTAGGAGAACATCAGTGCGGGTTCCAGAAAGGAAAAGGAACAGTTGATCAAACTTTTACTATGAAGCAATTGAGAAAGGATGCCAGAAAGAACTTACAATAGTAGGAAGGGTAGGGGAAGTTCAGCTCTTCATAGAATCAGGAGACAGAGGTGTCCCTCGAGACCCCGAAGATGAATCGTACAAAGCAATTTATCAAACGTTTTATTTTTGCATCGAGATCCCCAGAGACGCCCCTGTACACCGTACAACAGTAGTCAAAGTGGGGGAATATTAAGGAGGTAATTAGGAGTCTACGGGCTTCAAATGGAAATAGGTGACAGATATAATTTAGTCACTTTAAAGTTGAAAAGGTAAGACAGGAGATATCGGAGACATGTTTTTTCAAGGAAAGAGTTTGGTCAAAGGCGATTCCAAGATTTTTTATGGTTGGATAGAACTTTATGGGATTATTATTCAGGAACAAGTTTGGGATATGAGGAATAATTTTAAGGAGGTGATGGGAACCTATTGCAATTGCCTTTACATGCCTGTACATTCAACTTCAGCTTGTTACCAAAAGCCCAGTGACTTATTCGATTCAAGTCCTCTTGGAGCTTTTTTGTGGCTAGTAATATGTCAGAAGGTGGGAAGGACAGATATATTTGGAAATCATCAGCATAAATAGGGTATTGGGAGTGATGGATAAGGAGGGAAAGGTCATTAATATAAATAGCAAACAAAGTGGGGGACAGAGACAAACCCTGAGTGACACCACAGAAAAGGGGCAATGTTTTGGATGAAGGTTGACCTGAAACGACTACATACTGTAACCACTCTGAGAGGAAGGATTGGAATCAGCGGATAACATTGTTGGATAAAGGAAGGCTTTGTAGTTTGATAAGGAGGATGTTATGGCTAAATGCTTTGGAGAAATCTAAAAGGATGAGGATGGTTAGATTTTGGTGTTCAATGGTGGTTTGAAGGTCATGTGCTATTTTCAGAAGAGCAAATTGCGTTGAGTAGCCAGGTCGAAAGCCAGATTGGGGAGGGTTAATGAGGGAACGTTCTTCTAGGAAGTTTGAAAGTTAGGCTTGTATCAGGTTTGAATGTCAGGCTTGTACCAGTGATTTTGAGAGGAGAGAAATAAGATGGAAGTCATGCGGTGAGGAAGGATTTAAAAATTTTATGTAATAGTCAAACTAGGGCAGTTTTCCAAAAGGAGGGGAAAACAGAATTTTGCAGGGATAAGTTGTAAATATGATATAGAAGGGGCATAAGGGTAGGGAGACAAGATTAGCTTTACTGGGATATTATCAGGGCCATAATCATTGGTGTGGGATTTAAGGATAGTGGTTAGTAATTCCTCATATGACACATGGGTGAAAAAGAGGTTTCCTGGGTTGAAACGATGATACTCAATATCAGCAGTAGGTGAAGGACTAGGAGCAGAGGATAAGAAATGGTCATTAAGATCATCTGGGATGACTAGGAAAGAACTGAGGTTATTGGATTCTGGTACAGATAGTTTTCAAAGTATTTTCCATTTCGATTTGGAATCAGGAGCATTGGAAAGGACGGAATGAATGTGGAGGGATTGAGCACTCTCTGCGGATTGGGTTTCATTGCGAAGTTGCTTGAAATATGCAAAATCAGCTGGAAAGCGAGTGCACTGAAATTTGCGTCTTGCTGCTCTTTTCTTTTATTTTATCATTTCCTTAATTTCAGAGTTTAGCCAAGGAGCAATGGGAAGGCGTAAGATTTGGGTTTGAACGGGAACATGAGTATCTCTGGATCGTAGGTTTGAGGTTAGGGTGGAAACCATGGGATCTACAGTATTATAGAAATGTATGATGTCCCAGTGGATGATATCCAGATCAGATTGAAGAGATTCATAAAAAAGGAGGTCCAAACTACGATATGATACAACATTAGGAGAAAAGGATTCAAGGTAACAAAGTTGAAATTTGTAATCAGCACCTTAAAAAATTTTTCCACCGAGATCCCTTCCTTTTGGGCACCATTGCACTAAGAGCAGTTACTACCATAACACTCCTAAACAGTGCCCTGGATGAAAAAAAATTATAGAGTACAAAAATGTAAGGAATTTACTCTCGTTTAATTTAGTATAGGATGATATTGCTAAAAAAAAAATTAATACAGATAAATTTTTAGAGCTATTTTGCATTTTGGCAACAGGCAGTTATTATTTTGATAAAATACTTACCAACTGAAGGTCTCACAATGACAGTTGGAAATTTACAAGAATATTCTTCCACTATTTTTTCACTCAATGACTTTGTAAATGTATAGGTGTTTGGATGATCATGTATGATTCTATAATTAAAAGATATCAAGTAATATAAAGCTAATATTTTTTAATACAAATCATGCTCAGTTAATACTCGTTTTTTTTTTACATTACTTGTAAGAGATAGTGTTCACAATTGTTGGGTTTTCTTCTTCTATTAGTTTCAATATCACTCTCCAATCCTGACATGGTTCATATATCTTTTCTTTGTAATAACTTTTCTGCAAATTATGGTGGCAATATGCTGTCGATACATGAACGAAAACCTGAAAAAAATAATGCATATTGTTGGGAAAGTTGTATAAGGTTTAAATATATTATTTACATTTAAAATATTTTACTAACTTCCAGATTATCCATTTTAGAGGCTAATTTACACATTTCTAATGTTCCTCTCGTGTTTGTGAGAAATGCTTTGTGAAGTGGATCATTGAATCGGATTGTAGCTGCTGAATGGAAAATTATATTCACGGTATTTTTCAGATCCTGCAAAAAAAAAAATAAATAAAAAACTATGCTCACATTTAATTTATATCATTTCATCCTAAAAATATAAATATTCCATACCTCAATAGTTGCTGGAGATAGCCCTAAATCGATCAATGACATATTTCCGTTCAAAACAGTGACTTTTTGATCAATTATATCTGGTGCATTGGCTAACAGCTTCTCAAATAACTAAAAGTTTTAATTTATACTTGAATGAATGTGGAATATTTAGCATATGCATAATTATATTAATTATGAGTAGAGGACTCTTTTATGCATTTTATCTTTAATAATTTGTGGAGTTAAACTGAAATGAGATAGATTTATAATGGACAACAAATGACAAATAAAATAATTTAAAAAAATAAATAAAATTATTTGAAAAGATATAAAGAGACAAGAACATAAATATAGAATATAAAACAAATAAGTAATACTTACAGTGAATAGCATAATGTAATGAGATCACAGGTAGGATACAAGGAATTGGAATAAGACAGATAAACGTTCATGTAGAATCACGAAATGTGATTTAGGATGATTTGGGACATTATATTGAAAAATGATACTTAGGCTAAATATGTTATTCTTGTACTTATAGATAGTTATTATCCTAGAACTCATTTTTTGTAATTATTGCATTTTCATAAATAAATATCAACCCTAGTTTATTTCTATTGGTGAGAGTAGGGTTGAAGATAAAAGTAGGAGAAGCTGGTTGGGGGTGCGGTCAATAAATAAAAACTCAAATAAGAAAAAAATTATTGTATTGTGCACCAAAATTTCGGCCTAAGTTTTAGGCCACCATCAGGGCCAAGAAAAAAAACAAAATAACAATAGATGTAACAACAGTGACAGCACCAATAACAGCAAACAAACAGTAAGATAAGACAGTATGATGAAAAAAATGAAGTATAAAGAAAAATATGTTAATCATAATGTAAATAATAAGAAATGAAGAAAATTATGTTAAAAGATAATGAAAATAAAGATATTTAAAATATTGTGAAAATATAGAAAGAAATATACATGAAAACTACTAATTATAATAAATACTCGAAGGAAGATTTAGAAGTATGAAAAGTATATCAAGATTATTACTTATTAGTAATGCAAATGATGGAAATTACAATACAAAGTATAAATGTTAAAAAACTTAAAATAATATAATACTAAAAACAATGTTTTAACATGTAACAGGTATGTTTTTTCTTGTTGTTAGTATTTTTTTCTCCTTCCTCTTTATCCTGTTTCTATCCTTATTGTTTTATTTTTCCTCCCCAAATATAATTACTTATATTATATTACATTATAAACAGAGCCCGGATTTTTATGCAGTTAAAATCCGCAGAATATCAAAATCTATAAAATATGCAGTAAAAAAATATAAAATATGCAGCAAAAAATCTCCTACAATCTAATACTATAATACAGCTAAACTATTCAGATATGGGTAATAATATGCCATCAAAAAGTTCTGAGCTATGAAAGAAATTGAAGAAGAGATTAAAAATTAAACTAAAATGATTTATAATTTTGTTCTATTTTTTTCATAAACCAACATATGAAAATAATTGAAAATAAGGTGACAAACAAGAAACGACAAATAAGCTTGTAAAAATATATATTAATGGTTAAAAACATAATAAGAAACACTTCTTAAAAACTAAAATATAAAAAGTAATACAAACTTGCAATTAGTGACAAAAGAAAAACAGTAATAATTTTATTTATAAAGGATAAATAATTGACCATATTAAAAAAATAAATAAAATGGGAATATTTAAAACACATAAAAACTAATACGAAACAGTAACAACATAGTGGTAATTATTTGTTATCTTTGTTTTTATATAAATCTGCTAAAACTAAAATATGAAAGCAATAGAAATCTACAATTAATAATAAAAAAAAATTAGCAATAATTGTAATTAAAAACTAATCGACAGCAGGAGCAAAATAAATAAAACGCAAAATGTTTTAGTCTGCGATATGTTCTCCATTAAAATTAATTATCAGACGCATTTCTAAATTTGCTTCTGTGAAACCGATTATAAATTACAAATATATATATTTTTTCCTGTTTCGTTGTAGATCCTAATACGTCAATGTAATGCCCTGAAAACACTAAATATTCTCGAATGCTTTATTTATTACATAATTTTATCTGATGGTTTTAGATCTAAATATGAAAAAATTAACGAGTTCTCGATTTTGAAAAGTTGACATTTAATTGTGTTCAGTTTTGGAATGGATACACTTTTGATAAACCAATTTAGTTTAACAACTCCATTCAAAGCATAATTTTAATTCAATATGCCTTCTTCCAGTTATTTTGTTCCACTGGATAAGGAAATTGAAATTATATTGCATTTCAATTTTGGAGGGATTGCGTCATTGGTCAGGAAATTTGTGGTAAAATCTAAAAACAATCTTAATAAAGTATTTTTTAAAAAAATGTTCCGTCATCAGGACATATATAATTAAATTAGTAAAATTTAAATTGGTCATTTTTCAGTGATAATTTTTTTTTTTTTCAGAAATTTCATCTTCTGTATATCATTTTAATGTGTTATTTCTATTTTTTTTTTTTACTTAATTGAAATTATCAAAATATGCAATTATATGCATTTATCTTTGAATATGCAAAATAAAACTTAACTAATTGTATCTAAGAGCGCAGATTGGTAAATGATATTTTATCGACTGTTTTAAATAAGCATGCAAACAAAATATGCAATTGCATAAAAATCCGGGATCTGATTATAAATTACATATATTAAATTATATTACTCTATCATTAAGCTTACATAACTTTATATCTTACTCTTTTCTTTTATTTTGTAATTTTTTAAATACATTTTTCCATGTATTTTATAATATCTTAGAAACCATAAACTTTCCTTCTTTCTTTTTACATTATATTAATTTTAATTTTTTTAACATTTATACTTTACATTGTAATTTGCATAATTTACATTGCTTATATTATCATAATTATCTTGATATACTTTTCATACTCCTAAATCTTCATACCAGTAGTTATAAGAATGAGTAGTTTTCATACATTTTGTAATATCTTTTATATCATTCATTATCTTTCTTACTATATTTTCACACTATTTTAAATACCTTTATTTTTATTATCTATAATATATTTTTCTTTATTTCTTATTATTCACATTATGGTTAACATATTTTTCTTTATACTCCATTTTTTTCATCATGGTATAAATAATAGGCCAAAGAACACTTGAGAATGGACAGACCAATCCGAAACGTCATGTAAAGAAGTTGGCTTAGCAAATTAGGATGGGCTTATAATTATTTTCTAAAATAAATAACCGGTCTTATCTTACTGTTTGTCATATTTTATTACTGTTAAAGGAGCTTTCACTGTTGTAACATCTATTGTCTTATTGTTTTTCTTAGCCGTGATGATGACCTAAAACTGAGCCCGAAACATTGGCACGCAATATAATAACTTTTTTCTTAATTGTGTGTTTATTCATTGACCACATCCCCAGCTAAGCTTCTCCTATCTAGTATAATTTTCTTATTTATTCAATGAATTTAAAATAACATTTTGGGCTTTTTGATTATTTTTAAGTTATCTATCATCCACTATAAAAAATTGCATAACCAATTTTCATTCTATAATCGTCACAAGTGTGATATTAGTCTGCTTGATCCTCCTAGTCTATGCAAATGATAAGGGGATTGCTAACAGGAGGCATCAACCAATCATCAAGAGTAAGGAGTGTAGTTGTCTTGTTGTAGGTGTGTTTCAAGTGTTGTGGAATGCAGCAATCAAGCATTGTGGAGTGCAATACACAAGCTAGGCATATGTGACAGTCGATAGTACTATCGATATATCGATAGTCCTAGTTACTATCGATAGTTCATATTTCTCATTAGAGAAATTAATCTCCAATTAATTTTTTAGACAAAATTTTGCACTAGCAGATGCGTGAATGAAAAAAAAAAATAACATTTTAAAGCTACTTACAATGATGCCAGCACAGTTTTTATTATATTTTAATATAATATTAGTAAATTAAATTTAGGGAATTGAAATCTTGGTAATCAAAGAACAACGCAGTTCCCTTGCACTCCCCCCTTTTCGTCAGATTAGATTATATCAATCTTTTCTGTTTGATATAACCTACTTAAACCTTGGTGAGTACCAACATGTATTTGATTTCTTGTCTTAATTAAATTCATAAATTGTTTATAATACTAATTTATATTACATTTAATTTAATAAGCATAATGATACCAAACTGTAATTTGAATTTTTGTGTGTTTTTAGGACTGAAGATCAATGTATAACATTTGAAACTAATTTTCAATAAAAACAAAATTATAGAAGTGGCAAATAATTTATCAATCCCTAATTATCATGGTTAGGTTAAGCTTCTTATAGACACTCAACCGCTTGGGTATTTAGTATCCATTTTTATTTGTTTTTAATCATTCACTATTGGTGTTATATTATATTTTGTTGAAAATATTGTTTTTTTTTTAGGAATTTGATTATTTTCTCAGCTTTTGTTATGCTATCTCCTAACATCATTTCTTCCTATTCTTAAATTTTAAAAGTAGCTGTCATGTAGTGAGCAGTCTTCTAAAATGTGACTGATGGTCAGCTGTAAATTGCAAATTTCACAGTTGGGAGGTTTGTCTTTAGTAATAAGGAATCCGTGTGGCCAATTCTCAGTATAGTGATGACAACCTCTTCTCTTTTGCTGCAGCGGTTTGAACTTTCCCATACTTTTATTTATTTTTTTATATTTTTTAATTTATTTTGCCCCTCGGAGGTTTCCCAAAGCTGGGTCCAGGTCATCTTGGCTTGGTATTTTAGATATTTGCGTATATCTGATGAAGTATGGATGTTGCTTACATCCAATGATGATAATGCTGCTTCTTTGGCTGCTTAGTTGGCCACTTCATTCCTTTTTATTCCAATGTGTGACGGTATCCAACTATCGACTATTGCCCACTCCTAACTCGGGCATTGTGGAGTGCAGTACTCAAGCTCAATGACTGCTTGTTTTGATAGAGGCTTCAGAAGGTTTACTAAATGAAAATAGGACAATTTTGTCATCTTATAAAATGCCAGAAATTTGAAGTCAGACATACTCAACTCCTTTGCTGCGATGAAGAGCCTCTGATGCTAACTCCTGTCCAAGTAGCAGTGAACCCATGATCTCCTTGTTTCTGTAATCCCCTGGACTGTGTAATATATACTTAGTTATAATATATCCTCATTATCACTACCCGAAGAAGGAAGAATAGGGCATTTTTAAAGCAATCTGCTGAAAGTTGGGGGCATACTGACGCTTCCTTGACGGTCTATCAGAGGAGGTGAAATGAGAGAGAGGAAAGTAATTTTTTGCAATAACAACAAATATTATTGTAAATAGAATTGTTTTCATGTGGTGGAAAATTTATTTCTGTTATGCCAGCCATGTGATAGACTCTAGGAGACCCTCTTAAGGCCCAACCTCTACAAAGTGGATATCTGTACCTTCTTATACGCAAACCAATAAAGGAGGAAAAACCAAGTGGATCACCTTATATAACCATTGGCCAAAAAGCAGTACTTTCTTACCAAGTATCGTGCCCAAAACCATTCATGGTTGTAATGGTACGTGCTTTTAAAATGAATATCAAAATGTGTTTTTAATAAATATTAATGTAGAATTTTAACATTATTATATTTCACGAAATTATTATCCTTAAATTAGGAAATTACTTAATCGATTTTATTCAATCATTTATAATGACGCTTCAGGCTTATCTTTGCCCTTATCAAATAATCTTTATCTGCCACTTTTACATCATTATTTGTCAAATATGTAACATTATTGTCCCATTGTTCATATTTGCATAAGAAGAATCTTATTTGTCCATAATAGTTCTCCATTTCAAATTATTGCCCTGCTGTGATATTTGTCAAAACAGATCACTCATCATAGCTGGGTAATAGGAAATGAAGAACTAGTATTGCTATGATTTTACCTCAATTAATTTGACTTATATATTGGGTGTTAGATTATTCTGCATATTTGTCAAGGGATACCATCTGATAATCATTGAAGATGATTACCCCAAGATTATTTAATTATATAAATAAAAATAAGATACATTTTAAGTCCTCTAGATTGGACATTTCTCCAAGGGGCTGTTTTGTGTTAACTATTATTCACTAATTAGTCTATATAATACCCATACTAACGGGACCAATGATATTATTAGGTTATTAGAGTTTATAGTTGCGCTATATTGTTGTGCTTTGGATAAAGAGCAACAATTTTCTTTTTAAAATTTACGTTTTATTTTATTAAAACTGATATCTTAACTTATACATCTACTTAGTTATGGAGTCATTGAGATTGATTTAGCCATTAAATATTTATTACAAAATATCTTATCTGAGGGTATTGATGATTGAAGAACATCTAAAGATTCTAAGGGTGATATCTTGCTTTGTCATCTCAAATCAGTCTATCTTCATCAGAACCAGGGCACCTTTCAGCCAGCAGCTCATCAGGTCATGAGTCTTGAGTTCAGAGAGTCGGAAAGAAGGAAGGATGAATGTCCTAAGCACGGGCTCATATCCTCTTTTTCAATTACTCCCACCTCTTCCACTGGTGATAGATGATTTTTGTCATTGACTTTAGAATTGTCGGGGTGGAGTCTCCATCTCCAATCTTGTTATTATTGGCCAATACTCCTTTTCAGAGAGGTGGAATTCTTTGTATATTCAGGCTAAAGCTTCTCCCTCTTGCGAGAATGTTTCCAAAAACATCTTTAATTTTATTGAATTCTTCTCAGATCCTTTACGACCATAGATGTTGTATTGCAGGTTGGTCGGCTTCTCAAAATTCGGCTTCTTCCCGGAGAAGCCAGACCCTGATGTTGTTGTTTTAACGAAAGCTGGCTGAATTCCTAGTGGTTCTCAAATCATATCATCTTCTATTTCTGAAGGATTCTGGCAAAGGACTATTAGGTTTCTTATGACACTTAACTAGACCTACATCAGTGTCACTGTGAAGTGTCTCCTTTAAACTCATCAATTATGGTTTCCGGATAAGGGACTATTTTTTGTCTCGTAGGTAAGTTACCTAGCTGGTTCACACTTCCTTCCGATTGCAGAATTAAGTCTTTGCATATCACCTATTTAATACAACTTAACTAAATCATATGTATGGTTTAGTTGTTCATGTTAGTATAGACAAATAAGATCCTTTTTATGCAAATATGAGCAATGGGACAATAATGTTACATAATTGACAGATAATGATGAAAAAATGGCAGATAAAGATTACTTGAAAATGGGCAAAGATAATCCCAAAACGTCATTATAAATGGTTGAATAAAATTGAAGTACATAAGTGATTATTTCCTGAAATATAATAATTTTGAGATTATTATATGCCCTTATGAAAAACTTGAAAGTGAGATTTTGCACTCATTTGGAAGAATTAATATAGAAATTATTTAAACTAGCATGTTTTTTTTAAACATTTCTATATTTTATATTGATTTAAGCACCCAAGTCTAATTTTGTTCATATTAGTTTTTGAAAAATGAGGATAAATTTTATTTCTCACATTTTCACTTTTGGATGCACTAACAATAGTTTTTATTTCTTATTTTTGTTTACTTCATGCCAAAATATAATCAAATAGGTAAAGACTTTTTTTTTCTGCATACAAATCTCTTTGTAGGTTCTTACAAATCCAAAAAAGCAGAAACGACTTCATTGCAAAAAACAAAACAAAATAAATTACTTCATAATGCAATAAACAAAGCCAGGAATGGTCTGTGGGTTCGAGGATGATTGTAAACTTAAGTCTGCTGTATTATTAAGTCTTAAACATTAATCTTACATCATCTTTTACAATGTTGGCCCATCTATCCTCTGGAGTCAGCCCACCTTTTGGTCTTATGATGAGATAAATTCTTTTCACACCTGGGCAGGCTCTTAACAATTTTTCAGTCAAAACCTTTCCCATGAAACCGGCTCCTCCAGTTATTAGTATTGTCTTATTATTCATCCATTCTTTGATAGTTATCATTTCTTATCGTTCCAAACACTGAAAATATTAAATTCATGTTTTTAGTTTAAAAAATAATGTAGCTACTTATCAATTTATGACAAAAACAGATATAGTAGAACCCCGTTTAACTGTAAAATTGTGACTAGGGCTATTCCAGATAACGCAAAGGCTCTTTGTGGGTAAGTTAGGTAAAAGTACCCTGATGCGATAAATGAATGATGGTGAGATAAATATGAACACCCTCACATGAAATGGCTATTACCAAAAAATAATATTTCTAGTGCACTTCTGTGTCCAATAATTTGTTCGTTGACTTGCATTTCTATATTTTTACCATAATATTTTTAGCATAAGCTATGGACCTCATGAACTATCAACAAGAATGTTTGTGTCATGTCCTAACATTTAGGACATTGCATTATATTGCTGTTTTCTGGGAAGAATCAAAAAGTTGTATAAAAATTAGAAGAAAAACCAACTATAGCTCTACAGGTGGTTGAGCTGGACAAACCAAAGCCCATATGATACTTTACATAAGCTATATTTTCAGATTTTTCGAAGTGGTGCTATAGGTTGAAATTTTTATAAGAAGTAGCACATTTCTTGTAGTTGAAAACAATTTATTCAGGATTATTTTTCTTAAATCTGTCTTTATTAGAAAAAAAAGTTTTGCATACAGTTCAATATACATCAACATGCATATTACTCATTAATTCATCAAAAAAATATACTTAAAATTAGTGTAAAGAGTAGTGGAGATATCAATGACTGTTGATGCAATAAACGAGAAGATATACAGTAAATGTAAAACTTCTTTTAATGTGTTCCGAGGTTTCTACCTTAGTTTTAGACCTTCATCAGGGATAAACAATATAAGATATAACCGTGTGAAAAATTATATGAAACGTTTTTAAAGCAGCATGTGTGATAAAAGTTAACTGACAAACTTGAAAAAAAAATTACTTGATCTGAAAATAAAATTCCAAAATGCAATCTAGATAAATTTGTATTTCTCAAATTTATTGATTCAAACCAAAAATGTTTTTTTCGAATAAAACATAAAAAAAAACCTAGTTCGGCGTTGGGAAAAATATATTGAAGTCAAAGAAAGTTACTTTGAATAAGTTTGTTTTTCTTTCATATACCTCATACTCTATGAAATGACATGTTCCATCCCAATAATTCAAATGTATAAATAAGTAATTTTCATATCACGCACTGCAATAAAAATTATTTCTGGGTATATCTATGTATTGTTTTATGGTTGTAAAAAGTTTTTCACTTGCAGTCTGTTTTCTCTCTTCATCATACCTCCAACCATTTTCTTCTTGATTGCATCAACGGCCAACGATAACTCGACCTTTCCATGTTAGTTTTAACTATTTATTTTTTGTGCTTGATGTTTTAATGAATTATATCCATGTTGAACTGCATTTAAAACTTATTGATTTCAAATAAAGAGAGGCTTAAGAATAAAAAAAAAAAACTGAATAAATTGTTTTCAACTTCATAAAATGCACAATTTCTTTAAATAATTTAAATCTGTAGCACCACTTCGAAAAATCTGAAAAAAAAATTGAGGGTTTCAATATGGTCTAGGGTTAAAATGACTTTGATTTGTCCAGCTCAACAACCTGCAGAATTATAGCTGCTTTTCTCCAAATTTCAATACAATTTTGAGTTTTAACCAGAAAACAGCAATAGAATACAACGTACTAAAGATTTAAAAAAGCGAAATAGAAAGAGAATCTGGGCTGTACTTTTAAGTTACCTATTTTCCTATAAATTTTTCACACATAGTCTATTTATAACTTTTTATTTCTTATTTTTAATTAATATTTAATTTTAACCTTTGTACTTATCTTAAAAACCTCTCATCTGTAAAAAAAACACATTAAAAACGGTTATAATCCCATTCTGCCTCCTCAACCATCCTTTCTGTCGTGCCTACCTCGATTCTTGAATCTATTATTATCATGAAATGACAGCAGATATTATTCGCTTAAGTATGTTTGTATCAGTTATAAGAGATGTATCAGTTGTATGTTTGTATCAGTTATAAGAGATGTATCAGTTGTATGTTTGTATCAGTTATAAGAGATGTATCAGTTGTATGTTTGTATCAGTTATAAGAGATATATCAGTTGTATGTTTGTATCAGTTATAAGAGATGTATTTCATGTTCCCCACAAGCAACCATTTAATTAATATGAATTGTATTATGCTATAAGATTAATTAGTAAAGTAATTAATGATACATTTTTTTTACTTCCTTGTTGTAAGCAGTAAAGGATGTATTATAATCGAGAAAATTTTCAGATTTCAACAGAAATATCCATTTTGAACATTTCTGAATCCATTTTGACCAGTTTTGTTGTGACATCGCATAACTCAAAAACTGTTAGCTATAGAAAGTTAAAATTTTGTATTTGGGATTGTTGTAACATCTAGTTCTGCATCTTTCTTTTTGGTCACTACAAGAAAGTGGTACTTTACTTGAAGGTCGTAATAGATTTTCATAAAAAATTATATTAAAATTTAAAGCAACACTTCTCAAATTTGGTAAATGAGACTTATATATTAATATAAATAACATACTAGATTTTAGTTAAAATTGGCAAACCGGAAGTGGCACTTAAATTGAAGATAATAATAGATTTTCATCAAAAGTTATATTTATATATAATACAAAAAATCTAATATTTGGTATGTAAAACTTTTATATCAATATAAAAAATATAATAGATTTTGGATAAAATTAGCAAGCAGAAAATGGTACTTTACTTGAAGGCCATAATAAACTTTCATCAAAAATCATATTGAAATATAATGCTAAACACTTCAAATTTGGTATATAAGACTTTTGTATCAATATAAATAATATAACAGATTTTGGTTAAAATTGGATAGCCAAAAGTGGTACTTTCCTTGAAACTGTTTGTGTTTTATATCTGTCGCCTTCTTAGATGGGATGAATACGATTTTCATGGATAAGCACGTTTTAAGGTATGTACTAACAGTTTTTAACATTTTTATAATGGTGTGTGTATCTCAAAACATGGACGCCAATAGACATTGTGGCCCTGAGTGTTTTTTTTTTGAGATACTACTATCTTAGAAAACTGGTAACCAAATTCAGGATCAATTTTTAAGCTACCAATTTATAGTTTAATAGGCGTACAAGGAAGTCATGCGGTGTCCACATCAGATACTTTTATATTTTAGTAAAACTGGTTAACACTCACATTTTTAAAATAGCAAATAACTAGGAAAATAAGTATTTTTGATACTTGCATTTTTTATATTGGATTAAGACAGGGATGTTTACTAAGTCCACTACTTTTTTCGTTGTTTATTAACGACCTGGTGGAATGGATAGAGGGTGGAATTCTTATCACAGGACAAAGGCTGAATATGTTGATGTATGCCGACGACGTTGTTCTTATTGCAGATAACAGCCTTATTTTGCAAGAAATGATTTGTAAACTAGCAGTTTATTGTAGAATATGGAGCTTAGAACTAAATCTAGATAAATCCAGAATAATGATCTGCGTCAGAAAAAAAAAAAAGCCAAGCAAGAAAAAGTGGTACTTTGAGGAGAAACAAATCGAGACAGTAAACTTTTACAAATATCTGGGTATCAATTTAACTCATAATTTATGTTTAAAAACGCATTTTAAACTCAAACCCTCAGCTTGCAAAAATATTTTGAATATGGAGGGAGTTATTGTTGACCGTATATTTATATTTAAAGGGAGAAGTTGATCGGGGGTGCGGTCAAAGAAATAGACTACTATAAGTGTGAACTTATATAATTGTGCCTAAGTGTTAGGCCATCTTCAGGGCTAAAAGGAAAACAAAATAACAACAATGAAAAAAGAGAAAGAGGCAGTACCAGTAACAGTAAAAATGATAAATGATAAAAAACAGAAAATACAAGTAAGATAAAAAAGTATTAAGAATAAAAAGAAAAAGATAACACTAAATTACATAATACAAAAGACAATTGAAAAAATAAAATAAATGAAATAACAATGTAAAAATTAAAAATTAAAAACAATGCGATATTTACACAGGGAATAGTGAAATATATGAAATCTATTAATTAAAAGACAAATAATATGAAGGTTTGGTAATGTGTGGATTTGGTAAAGCATACATGCATAGCAAAGCATAAAGCATAAATACATACAGTATATAAAAGCATACAGAGATAGTTGTAAGTTATGCAAAAGATGACTATGATGTTAAAGAAGTTGACATTGTTGTAATTGATTTTTGTAATTATGAGATGGAGTAAAATATAAAATAATGTAAGCCCCAAAAACAAAAATAGATAAAAATCCTATATGGTGAAGAAAGAAGAAGGATAGAAAACAATGAGGAGGAGGAAATGTAAAGAAAACGTGATAATTACATACCAGCGAGGCGTGTGGTCAAGCGCCAACTGAATATTAATAATGGATTACCGGGAATTAGGAAAACCGTTAAAACAATGTTACCAACTCACTGATTTGAAATAAAACTAACACTAAATTTAAATGCTGTGTGATCAAAAGACATAACAATTGATTTGAAAACTGTAAAAACGTATTGATATAAGTATATTTAGAAAACTATATATATAAAAAAATTAATGTTAAAATTAGGCCGAAACGTAGGCACAATTATATAAGTTCACACTTATAGTAGTCTATTTCTTTGACCGCACCCCCGATCAACTTCTCCCTTTAAATATTTTGAATATGGTTTGGTCTAGATTAATGTCAAACAAGCTAATCCCATTGAAGCAAAAAATCGATGTTTTTAACTCCACAATAAGAGCAGTATTGTGCTACATGCGCA
The DNA here is from genome assembly GCA_948150685.1 of Rhaphigaster nebulosa. Taxonomy (NCBI): domain Eukaryota; kingdom Metazoa; phylum Arthropoda; class Insecta; order Hemiptera; family Pentatomidae; genus Rhaphigaster; species Rhaphigaster nebulosa. The sequence continues at coordinate 353,252 of OX411309.1, forward strand.
GGTATGGGGATACGAAAACTCAGATTCAGTGGAGAAAGTACAAAGATATTTTGTAAAAAGAATAATTGGGGTGGTTGTTACTACACCAAACTACATGCTCTATCTAGAGGCAAAATTAAATCCTGTACATAGTTACACCATATCCATACACATAAATTATCTTATAAAGATATTAAATCTGGAAAATAATCTGTTACCGAAAATAATAGCCCTTAAAAATTATCGAAAAAAAATTAAGTTGGGTTAGTGTCTTGAGAAGACTAGGTAGGAATGTTGGTATAGAATTCTCAGCCGAAGGGTTACTGGACCAGCTAATAACGCATAAAACTACCTTCAGATTAAAACTATATCCAGATTAAATGAACAAGCAAGAGATGGATTTATCGAGCGAGCTAGGAGTGCTGAACATATAATGTATAGCAAATTAAATTATGATGTCACCTATTTTGAGTCAGGAAAAGACATAACATTACATTAGGCTTATTTTCAAGGCAAGGAGAGAATTATTTAATCTGAACTACCAACCTTGGACAAACAGAAGAAATAATTGCTCATTGTGCAATTGAAATGTTCCCGAGGATACGATGCATTTCATCTCGATCTGCCCTGTGCTTACTCAGTTTAGGATGATTTTCTTAGGAAAAAAGGTACTCAATCTAAATGAAAGTTTGTAATTACTGAACAGTCTGGATTATGAAAAATTATATTTATATCTTAAACAAGCAAATGCATACCGAAATTAACTAGTTAAAGAATTTAATTGAATTCACTGATCAATGTATTAATAAAGAAACCTCGATAGACGAACTCTGTTCATTGTCTAAAGTACGTTGTACATAAAAAGCATATCTGTAAATACATATAAATAAACGTATTCATCTATTTATCTATCTACTTGCATTTTATAATTTGTTTTTATTATTATTATATAAATATTTTATTCTCCTATTAATTAATGTATTTTTGTTTTATTCCTATAAATATTTTTACTTTCCCTAAAATTCGGTTAAAATAATAAACCGAAAAACAGGAACTAAATTAGTTCATTAACCGATATGATTAAAAATTTTCATAATATTGATTATCTTTTTTTAATACTTTTTTTCATTTTTTGAAAGCGCTGTCGTACAATGCGCCCAACTTGTCCCAAAACTTGATAGAATACTGAGTATACATTCGAATAGTGAAGAATAAACATTTTATATACTTCAAAATGTCAAACTACCAAACATTTTTTACTTTCCCTTACCTATATACGAAGTATATAGTTAGAGGAAGTATTGCGATCTTGAACATTTTCGAATTCGAGTTTTCGACGGAAATATAGGTTTTAAGGGACCCTGAGTCCAAATAACCAAGTCTCACAAAATGGTCTGTGTGTCTGTTTGTATGTGAACAGTCTAGCTCAAAAACGAAAAGTTGCACGATACTGAAATTACATATTTAAGATAGGCACATGCATGTGATATTACAGCAACTTTTTCGTCAAAATTGACTAACCAGAAGTGCCACTTTATATAATCGATTTTATACTTTTTTACAATTTTCTCGAAAACAGCTCTAACGATTTTGGTGAAATGTGCCTAAATTATTCTTCATAAAGGCCCTTTAACTTTTCATACATGTAGTACATCACTGAGGAAATGCAGGGAAAAAAGTGATAAAAAAGGAAAAGTATGCATTTTATGATAAATTATGTCTGGACGTGTATGAAAGGTAATTAAATTATCTAATAAACAAAAAAAAAGAATCATCAAAATCAGACCAGTAATAGCAAAGATACAGCTCATTGGACTAACCAGAAGTGGTAATTATATCATGGATTTTACAATTTTCTCATAAACGGCTCAGACAATTTTGATGAAACTTGCCCAATATCTTCTCCTTAAAGCTCTTTAACTTTAGTGCATCAACGATAAAATGCAGGGGGAAAATTTATAGCGAAAAGAAAATATTATTTGCGCATAAATCAAAAAGTGAGCATTTTATAGAAAATTTTGTATGAAATCGTTTGAAAGGTAATTAAATTCCCTAAAAAAGAAAAAAAACAATTATTTAAATAGGACCACTATTAGTAAAAATACAGCGCATGTCATAAGGACCACAAGACCTTAGAGGGAAAACCGAGCGCTTCTGGAATGAGACCAAACCTCCTCCCACTCAAACTACCAACCTGTTCACTAAACGCAAAACAAAAATGCATTGTAATAACACAAAAGTAGAAATTAACTTGATTATTTCTACTTTTATATTATTTAATGGAAACAAAATGATTCCATGAAAACTAAATGGAATTTTTATGGAAACTAAACCGAAACTTTAAAAATATATTTTCAGCTTGACAAATCAAAAATATTTAGTGTACAGAATTGTAGTACTGAAGTTATTTAAAAACTAATTTATTATACTATTGTGAGAAAAGACTTGTAGAAGTGAATTCTGCTGAGTTTATTTAGAGTAGTGTTTATGTGAACTCTTTAAAATAATTTTTTATTATTTTAAAATTTATTATAAAAGATTGGTGAGGAAAAGTTGTGTGTTGCGTGCACCACACCATATTTTTTAAATTTGAATAACATTTTATGTTTTATTAAATTATATATGTAAGAATTTGATACTATTGTAGATTTTAAATTCTTTCTTTTTATTAGACTTTAATATTTTTGTTAATATTTTAGTATTTCAAAGCATTGACTAATTTTGGTTTGAATTTATTAATAAAAGGCTTATGCATTTAATTCATAAATAGGTGTATGGGAGTTACTAGGGAGGTAGAAGAGAAAAAATATGTACTTAATGTGTCAATCAAATATATTTTGGCGACACCTCCTGAATGAGTGTTTCTCTGTTTTTCTTTTTTTTTTTTTTATATATTTTGTTCTTATTTATATGGTATGAATTTCTATTACTTATTTACTTTAAATATGACAGATTTTAATACTAAGCAACAAAAAAAAAATTAAAATACATTAGTTCTTAGACAACAACTTATTCTAAAGAATCATTAAAATTTGGTTTACCTGATCTAGCAAAAAACTGAGGAGTAGAACTACTGACCAATATTCATCTACCTCGGCTTATATAGCCATTAATAATAGAAGAATAAATTAATAATAATAAATGTTTGTTCATTGATATAAATTATTATAATTACATTATGTTTAGTCATTTCCTGAATTATTATTCGCTAATGTGATGCAATTGAGAATGCAAGAGTAAGTGAAGTTTTTACATATGTTAACCTTGGAGTTTTTGCATTCCAATAACACAAATGATCAATGGCCTAACCATAAGGAGGATTCCCCCAAAATTATAAAATACTGTTACTTATTCTTATCTGTAAATATAATTGTATAAACCTATTTAAATTTTATTTTATACATAATATATGTAGGCATAGCAAACATTTTACAGAGATAGAGCCCTGCTACATCCACGGTTGGAGTGGGTTTCTTTAAAATAGATCCTTGGATGGGCCTCCTCTCCCATCCGAAACGAAATCCTGGCTACTCTACGGCGAACGATCGAATGGTTGACCAATGTCATTCACAGAATTTTGTTTGTTTATAGTATCCTGTAATTAATTTACTTACCTAGTTAACATATTCAATACAAAAGGAAAATCCGTTTTTATCCACAAATGCGACACAGGGCCAATAGACACTGAAATCTTTCCTTAGTTATAGCATTCTGAAAATTGATAAATTTAGAAAAAATCATCTGCTTTATTAATCCAAAGGTTTAAACCAGTACATCATATGGCAGTAGGCCATTAATTGATTCATTTAAAAGTTCATAAATGCCAAGTAAATTTTATTCATAAATAAATTATTTCATTTTTAATTAGGAGTAATTTAATTTTTTCGCGCATTTATGAAAATTTTAGAGATTAGAGAATGATTTTCGGTCGCCTCCCCCCTTTTTAGAACAATAGTAGCATAGCCTTTTTTTAAAAATCTTTATTGATCTTTTTTTGGATGGACAAACTTAGAGCATGGTTAATATATATTTAGTAAAATAAGTGAATCAAACTAAGTGCGGTAAAAAATCAAACTTATCATACCAATTATTTTTAATAAAACATCAGGAATCTCAGGAAAAAACGTTATTACTTAACAAAAATAAACAATAAACAACAGGAGATAATCACTGGAGCATTAGTAAGTGTCTATCGTTGAAGCTTGAAAGGCAGCATATTTTATTACTTTGTTGTCAACTGCCTTAAAGGACATATTTTTTTCTAATATTTTTGAAGGGGATAAAGCCATGAAGATCCGCCAGAGAAGAGGTTAATGAGCGAATCATCATTTTGGCAAGAGAGCAGCACTGGAGATAAAATTTTAAACCAGTATTTTTATTTTATTTTGAGAGATTATTGAAATTTCCAACATATAGCCATATTGCTTTCAATCGTTTAAAGAGGTACAAAGCTAAACCAGGTCCTGAAATTTCCAAAATTTACCCTTCACATCTCCAGCACTAGTGCAAAGTTAGACACAGGGTAACTTGACACCGTACCGCACTGAACGTGTTAATATAGTCCAGACAACAAAGGCCAAAAATCGCCGATTGTAAAAAATAAATTATATAGATCTGGGTTTTGGCATAGTTATTCATTGAAAGTCCCCGCCGGTGGGGAGGTGGAGGTTGAAGGTCCCTTTTTTCGGTGTTTTGCTAATATTTTGGAAACTGTGTCCTAGCAATTAGATCACTCTATACAAAATTAAAGTTGACAAAATATGCCATAAGATTGACTTTATTAATTTTTTTTCGCTATCTTGTATAATTTCTGAGATAACTAGGCTTGGAATTCATCAACAAAAATTTTGTCCAAGCAAAAATAAAATTGACTAGCGGACTCTTCAGCCCTTAATCCTACAAAGAAAGTCAAGAGAAAAGAAGTTGTAGAGCATTAAATTTCCTTATATAGTAATTTACAATTTTATCTTCAACTGTTCAAAAGTTAGAGCAATTGTAACTTTAGGTATAAAATTCGAAATTTTGCTGGAAAACATATCTTTCATATTTTTTATTATTCCACTGCTCAAACTCTTATATATAAGCCAATATATACCGGTGTAAAAATAATATGTGTTATTATATATATATATATATATATATATATATATATATATTGTAATATACACATTTTTTCAGATTTTATGTACATAGTAAATAATTGTTTTTAGATATCTTAAATTAGATTTAGTATTTGGAAAGAGGGATTATAAGCAAAATAATACATTTATTTATCCTGACTGCAATCATCAAAAATTATAATCCAAAGTGTGTTTGTCATCATAAATGGAACCAAAATAGATGCCTTAATTTAAAAACATGGCGGCTCCATTTTGGACTTCAGCAGAACCACTGCCATAATGAGCGAGTGGGTGAAATTCATCAATTTTTCAATAGTTCACCAATAAACCTGATCTAAGAAAATCAACAAGAAGTAGAAGAGATTTTCATCAAATGAAAACTTCTGCAAATAGTAAATGGTCCATTTGTATTAGATAATCAAAATGTAAGTTCGCCATTTTGAAACCTGTGGATAGGGTAACGGACAACAAAGGAGTAGCTGCTATTGCTGTTGAACCAGGGACCGGAGCAGACGTCATAAGAGCTCCCTCAGTATTTTATCCACATTCAAGATCCACATCAATTGGTAACACACATTAATTAGATCCCATAGATCATGGTCGTCGTTCTTCAAAGAAGAAAGTGTTAAATTTAAGATATATTGACACTTCACGTATTAGTATGTTTTGTATTAGTAATAGTTTTGTGTGAGTGTGTGCCTGATTGTCTAGTAACCCACCCTGAGAATAGAGTCAAAGCTATATAAAACAAATATATATATAAAAAGTTAAAAAGAAGTTTATTTATTTATTTTCCAAAAACCGAAACTTTACAATATATATATATATATATATATATATATATATATATATATATATATATATATATATATATATATATATATATATATAAGTGGCACATAAAGGAGTTATGTGTATTAATTAACACATTCAAGGAAAAGAAAGTCAATGATCGCAGATCGGAGATCAATCATATAGTTCTAGATTTTGGAACAGTTGCTCATTGGAGTGATCTGTACAACATACTAAAAGTTTCTGCCGGTGGTTATTTTGGTGAAGCATTTGGTGGGGATGGGAGTGCAGTTTGAAGGAATCTTCTTTTGTTTTGTTTTTTCAAAATCATACGAACTATCAACTTTAGCAAAAGGTACTTTGTAAACTAAACATAAAATTAAAGTACATAAAATTTCGTATAAGACAGGTTCCAATCATTTTTTTGATAGCCAGTAGTTTGTGAGTTAGAGAGAGATTTAAAATTGAATTTGCCAAGATGAGCGGGTTTCATGAGTGAAACCAGATTTATTATGATAAATTTATGTTACTCAATATTTTTATGTTTAGTGGAGATAACAGGTGGATGAAGCATAATATAAAATTTGAAACGTCATAATAAATCTGGTTTCAAAGATGAAATACGACTTTTAGGTAGTATGTTATAAATATATTTAATAGATATGAAAAAGAATATTTTTGGACAACCTTCTGGTTATTTGTTTTATTAATGTATTTTTATTATTAAATAATTAAAACAAATACAAATAATCATATCATAATAATGATAATAATAATCATCCAATAATTTTTTTTGTGAAAATGCTTTTTGCTGATCACTTTTTATTATTCTCACTCTAACACTTAGCATTCTGGAATGAAAGTAAGCTCATTTCGAAATGATTTTAATATATGAATAGTTTTCTAAAAAAAAAAATTTCCTTCAGAGAACTTTGTATAAAAATCTATTAGCGCCCTCAAGGCACATCAGATCAAAAAAGTGGCTGAATTGGTCCTAAAATTCCATATCCTATCGGAATCCAAAAAAAAAAAAAATGAAAAATTGCTGAAATTCCTGAGTTGGATACACTGTAGGAATACTCTGGTGGGTTACAAAGTCGGCCATAAGTCCCAAACTAACTTCAGGCTATCCAATTAGGATCTCACAAATTTCATTCTGATATTCTAAACATTCTATAATTTAAAGGGGAGAGACAGGTTATCTGTGACACTCAGTATATTCGTATTTCATTAACGACTCCCCCAACCATCACCTCCTTCATTCCATCAACTCTCATCTATAATCCCATTATAATTATTTTCAATTTAATAATGTGTCACTGTTAAACAGACTGTCTTGGAGCGATTTACTTTATCTGCTTGGTTAGTCTCTTTTAGAATCTCGATATGAGATGTACTCTAGTTTTGACAATCTTATCTTTTTGAGTCCTGATGATACCTGAACTGATGGAACATCAGTTGATTATTTAGAGCTATTTGAGAGCCTTAAATGAGAAGGTTGTGTTTAAACCTTGCAATATCATAATGAAATCAGAACTTTAATTTTAAAAATATTCCAATTCTCCGATACGACTAATGATTATCCACTTCGTAATTGACCATGCAAAGCCTCAAGTATAATTAATACATCATGTCTGTCAGAAATTTAATTTTAATTATAAACTATTTAAAACCTATATTTTTCATTTATTTAAAAATCTGGTACTATAGAACTACAATTTTTTTCAATTGAAGAGTTTTGCTCCAAATTTTAGAAAAACTATAAAAAAAAGATTTGAAAATTCAAATTTCAAAGTTACTTGAAAAAATGATATTTGATCAATTCGCTTAATTGTTCATACAAATAATTTAACTTCTAGACGATGCAATACAAGTTTGATTGTTGAAGATACCTCTTTTATGCCACAAAATAGATATTCTGTCTACTTAAAGGAAAAAAATTGGTTGAAAAAAAAATTTGCATTAAAGAATATTTTAATAGATTAAATAAATATATTCTTTAAATCAATATTTTATTAAAATAAAATACAGTTCTTTGAATAGTAAATATAATTTAAAGAATTATTTCATACTTAAAACTTCTTGTAAGTTCTTTATATGGAAGCACAATGGAGTTCAAAAGAATAACCTCTGAGGGTACTTTCACGCTGCAACCTATAAAAAAAAATTTAATTAGTATATAAAAGTTTTTCCCACCCTCTTAACATCATACAGAACCATTTGATTTCAAATTAAAGCAGGAAAATTATTGGAAGATTCCAAAATAAAGCTAAACAAATAAAGATAGTAAATCAATTCAAAACAGTTCAACTTATACATACTCTTACTAACCAGTTCACCGCAGTTTAACAGACTTTAAATTTGGATTACACGTGCCTTTTTCATACACATGAGTACATTACCTAGTGCATCTGATTAACTGAATAACATCCAAAATTTATGTGGGAAAATAAAAGGGTCAATACAAAAAATAAAAATATATATATGATGACAGAGTGTCTTAAGTCTGACTGCTTTATACTAACAAAGTCTTTTACTGACGCCAACGCTGTTAATAGAGAATAAAATGGTCTTTATGAATATATTACGTACCTTAATATTGAACAATGATTCTATAAAATTAATGCTCAATTTTGGTTAAATAATCACAATATTGATTCAGTTTATTATTTGAATTTAATCCTGTATTCTATTAAATTAAAATCAAATATAAATAACGTCTAGAAAGAATTCATTCAATTCAACAACTAATAAATTCAACAAAAATAGATAAATAATAAGTAACATTTGAATTTTCGAACAAATTTTGTTTATAGAAAATGTACCGTAGCATACTTTCAGTTTTGGATTCTAAGGCACATTCTTCTGGAACACTAGCAAATTCCAGAAATTTATAGAATGAAAATATTTTTGCATTCTAGATCAAATAAAATAATTGGATCAAATTCTCACAAGAATATAATGATGTAAATTTAAAATTAGGAGTTAAAGAATGAAAATGTAAACAAAAAATAAAAACGTTGGGAATAATCAGCTATCAAACATGCTGTTTGTAAACTTTTCAAAGTATGCAAATGGCTCATAATGAAGCGGTGCTAATAAGCCACTTCAACTTTAAATCAATAGTAATAAAAATGATAAAAAACATCGAAGTTCATGTTATTAAAAAAATTGCAAAGGATTGAATTGTTTCAGATTTTATTCCTTTTATTGTGTTAAAGAGTTACTTTTTATCTAATGAAATCAATAAGCATGACCACAATTATGAAATGGATGAATGTTTTTGCTTAAAAGGTTAAGTAATAAATTTTATACAAGAAAATTTTTTTATATTGTTGCTAGCATCTAAGAGGCTCCAAATTAGTTGTTTATGACAAATGTTTCCAAATTTCATAATAGACCGACCTTGAAATTGTTATGATCGTGTAGGTAAAGGATGGGAGGAAAGGTAACTAGGACAATATGCCTCCATTGCAAACTGTGCAATATAGAAAATTTAAAGGAAGTTGGAGTCTGTCAGATGCCAGCGTCCAACGGAGGGTTAAATAAAACTTACTGCACTTCAGCATAAATAATATTTTTAGTTCTTCCTCCCTGTGGTATCAGTATATATTGGCTTTGTCTGCAACCTGATCTAGATAAGGCAACATATAGTCATCCATGGTAAAAATAGCGTTTTAAGCCGAATCCAATATGCTTAAAACTTTGTTCCTCCGCTTTATTTATAGTGAATGCAAACAATACCTTAACTGGGAATTTCTATTCTTTTAAAACTAAATAATTCAACTAAATTTGTGGGAATCTATGGAATGCGAGGTATCAGTACTGTTTGCCCAACAGCTGGGCCAGCCAAAAATATAGCAAGTATTATTACATTATTTGGAAGAAATTTTACTTCCTGTCCCAAGGTCGGTAGAAAAAATACAAAACATAATATTTATTTATTTATTCCACTTCATGTCAGTAAAATAATAGAGTAATAAATAAACATTTTTTGTCAAGATTGATTTATATTTATAGTTTCTGCTTTGTTGCTATGAGTCCTAGCGTGATGCTATACAGCCTAAAGAGTTCCTCAATAGATGGTATGTCCAAGGCAAAAAGAATTTTTCAAATAGTACAGAAATTATCCTGAAATTAGCACCATCAAACAAACTAACTGTTTAGCTTTAGCTATTATAGATATATTAGAAACTACAGTGTCACCTTATAAATATAGAATTTGTTTATAACTTTAATACAACACTCCCAACATAGCTATGAACCATAGTCTTGAATACAAAAATATATTGTGTGAAAGTGACATTAATTGGTCAAGTTACACGATCACAGACACACCAATGATTATGTATACAAAGATATGTTAATATTATTAGGTATATGTTATATGAAACATATACTTGTTATTTATTTACTGTCATTTGAGAGCCTTAAAGCTTTCTTATAGAATATTTCAATTAAATATAACAATGGTGATTGTTCTGTTTTTTTTTTTTTTTTTGCTCTCATTAATTAAGTTATATTATGTGTAAAACGTTGCTTCCGCCGTTTTTCGGTAGATGGCTGCAGCAGTAGGAAGTGGTCGAAATAAGTTAGGCCAAAAATGTCTAATAGTGAGCTTGGGTATCTGTCAACATGACGGCAGCACCATATTAGTGATTTTGTGATTGCATCATAAATTTATTCTCGATCGAAGATGTCACTTTTCGAGCCAAATTCTCGTTAATTACAGGGAGTTTTGATTTTCTGCTTTCATTTGAAGAAATCTGCGACTGAGGCTCATCAAATGCTCTCAACTACTTAAGGTGAGGCCCATCTTAATCAAAGAACATGTTGTGAGTGCTCTCGAGTGTGAGAGCAGTGAACTTGAGGTCGAGGACCGGCATGGCAGTGGAACAGAAATTTTTTCCAAGATTCGGAATTGGAGGCATTACCTGATGAAGACTCATCCTGAACGCAAGAAAAATTGGCAGAATCATTGGGTGTGACTCAAACGCCTCAAAGCTATGGGAACGATTCAGAACCAAGGGAATTGGGTTCCATACGAGTTGAAGCCACGAGATTTTACTTGTGAACAGCTGCTTCATAGACAGAATCAGAAGGATTTTCTACATCGCATTGTGGAAGGCAACGAAAAATGGGTCCACTACGATAAACCTGAGCATAGAAAATCTTGGAGAATGCCCGGACCAAAATCAAAACTTTCCTCAAATGACAATAATTCGACTCGAAAACTGACATCTTCGATCGAGAATAAATTTATGATGCAATAACAAATTTACTAATATGGTGCTGCTGTTATGTTAACAGATGTCCTAGCTTACTGTTAGACATTTTTGACCTAACCTATTTCGATCACAACCTACTGCTGCAGCCATCTATCAAAAAAGGACAGAAGCAAAGTTGTAAATCAAAAAAATAAAAGTATTCAGTTTTCTATATTTTTCAATTTATGTGGCATATCAAATAAATTAAAATAAAACATATTGCCACCTATAGATTATAGAATTCTATACCTAATATCGTTATAGAAGGGTTGAGCCTTCCATCTTTGTTGAACAGTGGTAGGTTGTCCATCTTTGCAAATGGCTTGTTAGGATTGGGATCACATGGAGTTCCTTCGACTCGTGCCCAACTACCTATCTTTACGTGACGACCTGTGCAAATAAAAAAAAAGAATAAAAATATTTGCCTTGAAAAGTTTTTTTCTGAACTATATAGTAAAATTACTATGGCTCAATTTCGTTTTATCAACTGTTCCATGAAACTATTGCTTGTTTAACTATGATATTAGGACTCGATTTTTAAAAGTAATATTTCTTCCTGAGATATTAGAGGTTTTTCAAGGTTTTACGTTCATGCCAGTGACCTAACAAGACTGGCACATGCAACTTATCTGAGAGATACAGCTTCATATTATATATTTCTGCCATGCGTTGGTGGGACTATGGTAACTCAACTCAGAGCCTGTTCCAAGCCAGAATAAAGGAGGAATGTTAGAAGTAGGGTTCACTACTCATTCTCTTTTTAAAACCCACAGTGGTGAAACCAATTAACTTTTCAGAAAAACGGCAACTATTGAATATGGATGTGTCGACAAAAACATATTCCGCATAGAAGCCTGATTGAATCCTGGTGGGGAGAGGATATCGATTCCGGAAGGACACAAATTCCTGTCAGTAGGACTCACCTTTATGATAGTATACAGGCTTTTTGGTCCTTCTGGCAATAGACCACCAGAAACTTCAGAAAATTCTGAATTGGTGCAAACAAATAAAAATAAAAAATGTCAACTTTTCCTATTTTTACGAGAATTTGAAAATTCAGAGGTCTATCTGGCAGGATGTTGCTCTGTACGTTCTATCATTAAAAGCGTAATTATAACAAATGAAGGTTTCGTAAAAATGTAGTTTTGTTATAAAAATCTTATAATTATCACTTTCCCACTCCTTAAATACAATAAAAGTGCAAAAATAATGTGAATAGGCTTTGAAATTATTTTTAAAAAAACCCTCAAAAGTAGTTTGGATCCTACAGATCTTTGTGATGTTACATCTTGTATTGTGTGTACTAGAGAGTTTATGTACTTTTTATTTATTTTTCTAAAGTTTAAAATTGTTTAAGATCGTAGCCTGTATTTAAGATGGAAAATGTAAAAATTCCAAAATAAAAAAAAATATTTACAAAACAATTAGGATTTTTCTTGAAAACCGGAGTCATCTTTAACAAACATTGCAGTATTTATTCTTAACTAGAATTTAAATAACTAATTTTAAAATCTCATAAAACCATTTCCATAACAGCAATAAGTATGTACTAGTATACCCGAGTGAGAACTCTCACATTAGATATCAATCCTTCTTCTAATCCCTAATACATTAGAAGTAGGAAAACATATTTATTCGTGTAAACAATATAATATTACCAAAAAAGTTTATTTAATACACATATTTGGTGAAGCTACGTAGTTTGTAATGACTATCTTTAAGTTACAGTTCATATTTAATAAGTAATTAGCTTACCCCACTGGAAAACATCCCTTCAATTTAATAGTTAGGCAATTAGATTACCATTTTCAATGTGTAGTATTCATACATAGCAGTGCCCTTTAGAGTTGGACATAGGAAACAGTATATAATTTCTCACTCATTAAAATTTTTGTAAACAGATTCAAATTGATATAAAGTTGCCCTGACAACGCCACGTACGCAAGATGGCATAGGGCCCGTGCGGACTTATATCGTGCATTATCTCAAAAACGGTAGGTTTTTAAGCTTTAAAACGCTGGACCAATACGCTCCATAGGAGCGTATATGATCTTGATGCCCGTGTCAAAATCTTTAAAACCCAACTTATCCCGTCTTGATCCACCGACTCTCAGTCGTCAAAGTTTTGACACCTTCCAGTTTTTTCATCACTTTTATTTAAGCTCTTGTAAGATTTTAAGAAACAGAATTGTAATTCGTCACATCTCCTTGAAATTCTGTCTTTTGATACCTCACTCGTCAAAATCCATCACTCCTGAGAGCCGGAAAAGGGATCTATACTACCGTAATAATATATAGTAGTGATTTGTAATTTTTAATTATAACAAACGAACATACCGACAATAGTATTAATCACTAAAGTATGGCTTCCTATCGTTGCTTCATCCAGAACTATTGTGTCCTTTAATCTTACTCCAGCACCAATTGTAACACCAGGCCCGATGCTTACGTTTGGTCCGATCTGAAATATTTATACTTATTTATAGTTGATAAGCCTTTTCTCAAACATGGATTTCGTAACCATAAATATGCTATAAATCATTAAGTTATAATAATAAATAAAAAAATCAGTCCAACAGTTCATGAAGGGAGTTAGAATAGAATAAGATTTTATTTAAAATATTTACATTAGCATATAATGAAAACACTATTAGGGCTTGGTTTTTTAGACGATTAGTCCGGTATTGGTTGCCAGACTTATTTAGATAGAATTAAAAGAAACAAAATTAAACATAAAACACAGCAAATAGCTGCTGCTTATCTTCTACACTAAAATTTACATTTACTTCCAAATTTATAAAACACATTAAAGATAAAAATAATTATGATCGTTATTTCCTAAACACTAAAAAAAATTACATATATAATTTAATATCTAATTTACAATGAAAATTGTTATCAATACTAAATTAATAGCATCAATTAAAATTAAATTCTTTTACCAACTCTCATATGTAATTCCATGTAATTTTACAAAATTTTATTAAATTATTCCAATTTTTACTGTTTAAATAATCTGTTACTTCATTAGTAGTCAGATTTTTATTGAAGCGTTATCTTCGAATCTCAGACAAAATTGGATACAGAGTGAGAAAGTTATATGTATTTTCTATTTCTCTCCTATTGCATAGTGAACATATCTGTGCATCCTCTTCATTAAATATTTTTTAATTTAAGTTTAAAAGTTCACCTCTACCCTTAAAAATCCATTTGATATCACTTATTTTTTTGTTGCTAAATAAATAATTATTTTCACCTAGGTTATGAGACAACTGTTAATATAAATTAAATTTAATAGATATGTTTGCCTTTTCTATTGTTTCAATATGACAGCTTTGTTACACCATATTTTTGAGTTTCTGCAAAACATTTTTCAGATTTTCCATATCCTCAACGTTAACTTCCTGTTCCATATTATGGCTTTTTGCAAGCAATTTTAAATATTTAAATCAAAGCACCATATTCTGAATAACCTCATTGGTTAAATATTTTGATAATCTATTGTCTTTCATACTTAACACCTTTAATATATAATCATGATGCATCTTAAATGTGTAAACTAAAAGAGGCTCCAATCCTGTTTCTTTGAACAACCACCACAAACAACTAACTTTTCCTTACAACCAATAATAATAATACATTTTTAAAAATAATTTTAAAGAGTTCACGTAAACACTGCTGGAAATATTCTCTGCAGCTTGTTGAATGAAATATTCTCTCGCAAAAGTACAATAAAATAATTTTTTAAACAATTGCAGTACAACAATTCTGTGCTCTATATATGTTTGGTTTGCCAAGCTGAAAATAAATATTAAGTTTCCATGGAAATTTTATTTAGTATCCATTGAAAAATGGATTTTCTATTAAACAATATAAAATCAGAAATTATTATTTTGAGTTCTGTTCGCAATGCCAAATATTTTAGATCTCTCAAAATTAAACTTATGCTGTAGTTTGGTTCGATAGAAAGCAAGTGCTGTCGCATTTATATTTTGGAAAATGTTGCAGATAGATGTGCTGAGTAATTATTGTTTACAATTTTTTTGAAACCTCGCCTATGCAGACTTTTTCAAAGCAGTCAAATAATAACACTTTGTTTATTCCAACCATTTTTCCTACCTTTCATGTTACTAATATATTTATTAAGTTTATTGTTGTTGTATAAACCAAATTTAATAATAGGGGTATCATGAACTATGAAAATCTTTTAAATAATCTCAGTCAGACCTTGGACTGGGCGATTTTTTTTAAACTATGAATACAGTCTACTAACCATCACTTCTATTTTAGTATTAGTATCTAATATCATAGAACAACATTTAGTAGTTGAATTAACTTACATAAGCGGTTGGATCAATATTCGCAGTCGGATGAATAAAGACATCTCCAGTAATAGTTTTAGAATTAGGAGTTAACCTGGGCAATGAAAAAAAACTATACATTTATATTAATCTGTAACTACATATTTATATAAAACCAGATAGATTTATTTAGGTATAAAAATATTATAATACTGATACATCATTGGTTGAGCTGTCCTGTACAGTCCAAGGTAATGACGATTGGCGTAAATGGCTGCTCCAGCTGTCTTTAACTGTGACCACCATTTCGAAGTAACATAAACGTAACCTCTTCCACTTCCTGCCAGCGGAGTGAGAACATCTTCTTCGAGCTGCATTGCTTCACAGTCCTTTCCGTTAAGCTCCAAGCCACTAAAACCGTCTGTTAGTAGTATATATTAAGAAAACAAATAAAATTTGAATTAAAACTAAACTAAAGAAACGAGATGGTGTAAGTCAGAGGTTGCCAATAGGAAGGCAATTTTGGGATAGCGAAATTTAAAGCAGACTGCACATTTAGCTAATTAATTTATTTTCCAAAAAGAAACACAATTGCCTGCTATATTTAATAAAAACAGTATTTGCTTAAAATTTGAAAATACAATGCAAATAATATATATAATATAAAAATTAATAAAGAAATGATAGGTACATGCAAAATTTTAATTAATATTTGAATCTCCATTAAACTAAAAATCAAGAATATTATCTTAAAAAGGAATTGCTTCAACCAATTACAAAAATTTTCATAATTCGACTGTTATAATTGTTTTTTAAATTGTAATTATCTATAAAAAAAGTTTGCAAATATCATAGCTTCAAAATATAATTGTTGTGAAGAAATGATGTTGCTTGAAGTTTCAAATAATGATTATTGGCTGATCTCTGATATAAATATTAATGAAGCTAATACTACTTTCTATTTCACAGTAGTGTTGATTAGGCAATTGATGAAGCATATCGGTTCTTACTTGTAAGCATTTTCCTGCTTCTTTTTAAATGTAGTCTTCAAGGTTTCAAAAAGCTCAACAGAACAAAAATAAACCCCACAACTAATCAATGTGGACACAAATGTCGATGGTTTTTCAACGTAGTGAGTCATATAGTCAAGTGTGGAATGTTTGGCAATGCAACCGTAATTTAAGGCCTGTTCTTTGCTCGTTTCTGTCGCCATAATCGTAATTAGCGAATTTCCTTTCTCTTCGTGAAATGACAGAATGTCTTGAAGCGGAAAATCTGCACAAACATCTCCGTGCAATAAGAAAAATCCTGCAGGATTTCCGAACCTTTAAATAATAAAAAACAAATTAGAATTTTTACTGTGGTGAATATTGGAATACTAGCAACATTTCATGATAGGTACATTATCTGATCACGGAAATGGTACATCCCTCCAGCAGTTCCAAGAGATCTGAATTCTTGGAAATACCTGAAAATTAATCAAAAATTAACTAATTATTGGAATAAACGGATAGATTACTGCTTATTAGGTTAATTTGGCTACCTTATTACAACATCGTGTTTTTGAGCCATTTCAGATATGAAATTAGATAAATCATTGGGAGGATAATAACCTAGGATAATTATTTCTTTGAGATTTGGAACATCAGCACATGCTTCAATGTGATGTTGGATCATGGGCAGTCCAGCAACAGGAAACAACGGCTTCGGAATGTCCAATGAAAGTGGACGAAATCGAGTGCCTGTGAACCAATAAATATTATAAAAGTGAAATAAATATCATATTATTGTGTCACCACCAAATTTAGTAACGAATGTGATATTTCAAATTTTTTTAGATTCCTTAGTTTTATTAGTTAGTTAATGAATTAAATTTATACCTTAGATACACAGCTATACCTAACATTCAGTATACTTGTAAATTGATAGAAACTAAGACCTAAGAATGTATCAAAATAATTTTTTTTTTACTTCATTAACAAATATTATTACGAGATGTAACTCATCTAAAATGTTCAGGAGTTTTAAATATTTTTTCATACTAAACTCTAACTTATAATACCTTTCAATGTTTTTATTTTTTTTTTATCGTAAAGACTCAAGGCTGAACAAGTAAACATTAACATTCTAAAATACTAATTTAATATTTCAAGAATAAGCTGCTATTATTCATCATATAAATGAATAAGGTAGTTCTCTTTCAGAATTTTTTATAATTGTCCTGAACAAGGTTTAATTAAGATCTAACCTGTTTCCATATAATTTTTGCAATATTTTGAACACTGCTGAAACAATGATTCAGTCTATTTATAATTCGATAGTTACTAATATAGTAAATCCAATAATTTATTTTTTAATGTCAGTAAATGCTGCCTGTTTTTAGTCATAAGGGAAAACAAAAATTTAAGATAGAATTTTAACATCGATGTTGTAGAGTTATTAAACTTCATTTTTTATCCATTGAAAAGAACATAATTAATGGAATTGGAAATAAAAATTTACAATACTGCCAATACCTTTATGACCATTACTCAGAAACTCTAATATTACTGAATTAAAAAAAAAAATAAAAATATTTAAGAATTGGGATGAATGAGTTAAAACAATAGATTTTGAACCATTGTAAATTCAGATCAATTAATGGAAGTCTATTTAAACCATATTGACAAATCACTTTTGCCTTAAAGGTGTTAAGTGATACAAAGCAATAAAGAAGAATGGCTTAATAAATTGGACCAATATTTGTTTGAACTTTAAACCATTGAAAACTTAAAAAAAATAAGAAAAACATCAATATCCCCAATTCAATAAAGAAGCACTTTTATTTATCCATTAAAGTTTTGAAATTTAATTCTAAATTCAATGACAACATTTTTCTTTTATGAGATTAACAGGTAGTAGTTTGCATAGGGATAAAAATATGTCTTTATATTAAAAAGATGTCTGCAACAGTATAAATTTTTTTATAAAAAATCTTTTGGAATAGTACCTTTCAAAGGACCGCCAACTAAAATAACAGCTTTTAACATTTTGTGGGATCTGAATTAATGTAATTGACTAGCTGAAACAGTTTAATTATAAAAACTAAGCATTCCACCGTGCATATATGCACTTTATATACTTATCAGTACACGTCTTAGCTACTTATCATAATGCTTAACTCTTCAAACTTTATCACATCTAATTGTATACGTAGTTCGAGAACGTTCGTTAACTTGCTTAGAGGTGTAAGCTAAAGAGCTAAGCAGGATACTAGGAACATATTTATTTTTAAAAACAATTTCATAAATTCGTAATAATTTTTGTAATAGAAATAAGTGATTTTTTTTTTTATGATTAAAAAAAATGATCTGGTACAACTTCTCCAGACCGCCGCCTTCAGTAGCTATCGCCGCTAGGGATGCTTCGGAATTGGTGGAACAGTTCCTCGGAACCTAATACGCACTCGGAACGGTTTGGAACAGTTCCAAGAAAGGCCCCATAACAGTTCCGGTCCGAACTGTTTCAGACTCGACCACGACTTCCACTCAATTGACTAGTAGGAGTTAGAAGGATGAAAGAGTAATTAGTAATACCTGGAAGAGTAATTACAAGTTACTATTTCTTCTCCAAGAGTTGGGGTGCTTGAGTCGAGCCATCAATATCAGAAGCTCCAGAGCATGAGCTTCCATCTTGCATGTAATTGTATCATGTTCGATTTCACCAGCGTAGCTCCAGTTATTTGATTATTTTTATATAGAAAATTCATTTCATCTTCTTTTTTTAATAATCTGACTATCTTCCACTGGCTTTTACAGATTTTTTAAAAATAATATTTAGAATAAAATTATAGCTATTTCATTTTTTTTTTTTTTTTTTTTTTTTTTGACAACGAATATTCTTATTTCTCTAAAACAAAGTTACAACATTTTAAAATTTTGCTGGATAAAGCAATGAAAAATTGAGATGTTATAAAATTGATAAACTTATAAAATATTAAAAAACCTTCAATAATCTAAAATTAATGTTGTTCTTTAAATCAAATTGTTTTTTATTATATTTTTAAAAATAGAGTGTTTTTTTATCAGTTGTTCTGATTCTGCTTGAAGGTAGGTTTTAATTGGCTGGCTAAATCATTAAATAAAAAAACATATATCATCAATAATGTCATTTAGCTTTTAGGTGAAAAGAGAAAAATGTTATTGTTTCTGAATGTTATGGAAGGTTAAAATAAAAAAAATAAAAATTAGTGAAAAAAGTAGAAAGAATAAAAAGTATTACAATTTATGTATTATTATTATTTACCTTAATTTTTTTTTCATTATTATTATCATAAGAGATTGTTCTATCAACAAAAGAAGACGAAAAACGAGGCATAATGACGTTAAGTAAAAGTATTGAATCCAATCGGAATCTTACCTTATTGGCTCCGCTGTAGTCAATCTGGAACACATAAGGCCTATTGAAGCCCTCGGAACGATTAGCGTATTAGCTCCAAGTGGAACCCTTAAGCTAAGCGTTCCGGAACTGTTAGCATATTAGTTCCAACTGGAACGTTTAGCGTTTTAGTTCCAACTGGAACGTTTAGCATATTAGCTCCAAGTGGAACCCTTAAGCTAAGCGTTCCGAAACTGTTAGCAAATCAGTTCCAACTGGAACGTTTAGCGTATTAAGCTAAGCGTTCCGGAACTGTTAGCTTATCCGCTCCAAGGACTCCTGCTGATTATCTTTATAGATAAAATTCCTTTCATTTTTTTTATATAACTGCACTATCATCGTGCATTGGTAATAAAGAAATATTTTTAAGTAACAAAATTTAAAATAAAATTAAAACCATTTTATTATTATTATTTTTATGTTTGATAACAAACATTCTTATTTAATTTTAAAATTTCGCTTGTTAAGCCAATAAAAGATAAAAACACTATATAATTGTTAAAAGCATTAAGAATTTCTAACCTTCTAAATTATATTCTAATTATTAATGTTAAAATATATAACATTTATAACATGAAATCAAATTTAATTTTGGTCTATTGAAAAATAAGATTTTTTGTTTATTGTACTGATTCCAGGGTTGGTGTGTACCAGAACAGAACTATTGGAAAAGGATAGAGATTTTAGTTTGGTAAAGAGGATGAAATGGCCAAGGGAATTAAAAGCTTTAGAGAAGTCAAGGAGCATTAGTACTGTTAACTTTTTTTCGTCCATAGCGCTATGTATATCAATGGTGGTTTTGATGAGAGCGGATAGTGTGGAGAAGCCGGGACGGAAACCAGATTCTAAAGGATCAAGAAGTTTGGACTGTACAAATCCCCACGGGTTCTTTTCAGTTGAGGCCGGGCTCTTACCTTAATTTAAATTATTTCTGCTTTAGGTACAACTTCCACAGATCACTGGAAGTCGAAAGCAGTATTAATTTTAAATAATATCTAATTAAATTAGTAATAATCTTAATAATTCCAAAGAATACGAATTTTTCATTTGAATTCTAACTAGTTAGTTATGGCTCTAGAGAGCTCTAGTGCGGCGACTAGGGATGTTATGGAACGGTAAAATTATGTATTAGTTCCAACCGTTCCAGTTCCACCAGCGTATTAGGTTCTCTTAAGCGTTCCAGTTTCGAACAGTTCCGAATTTTGATTCACTTTTGATCAGTTTTCAGTATCAGAACAATCATCAATTCATAATTCATCAATGTTTTGCAATACTAATTTATATTTAATTTAATTTAATATGTATAATGATATCAAACGGTATTTTATAATCGGCAGGCATCACACTGTACCCTACCAATTTACTGCTGTATATTACCTCCCGAGGTACGTTCTGACATCTAGGTGTTTTCTGACTTTTTCAAATTATTGGGATGATGTTGGAAAGATGTGGGTGATTTTAACGCCAAATACAATAGTTGGGTTCTATGTACACCAAGATGTAGATATCTATTGCGTTCCCTTCATGATCTTTCATTAGACCCAGTCCAGATACTCCGACTTACTGGCCAAAGTCTATACACAAAACGCCTGACATAATGGATTTTTTAAAAATATCAAAATACTGTACATCATACCGTAAAATTGAACTCTGGTCTTCGCTCAGATCATTTCTTAGCACACGTGGTTAATTATTTCGAGCTTTTACAACAAATGAAGACCATCGCATATAAGGAGAAATATAAACTGGGATCTTTACAGAGCATATCTCTAATCCAATTTTTCAGTCGCTGTATCGCTCAAAACCGAAGATGAACTAGAAAAAGAAGTAGATATTTTCATTAAATCTCACTTATGTAGCTTGGCCTTCGTCAGAATCCACTACCAATTAAGCAGTGAACTTATCTTGTTACGATACACGAGGAACTTGATCAGAGCCCGTAAAGTGTGGCAGACGATTAGATTTATTTATCCATATTATTATAAAGATATAAAACAGACTTAATAATAAACTGAGGCGACAATTAAAAAAAATAAACCTTTCTAATTATGAATCTTGCATTGAAAAATTAGCAACTGACCATAGAAGAATGTCTTAAAGCATTGCACGGTGCCAGCGGAACCTGTAGGAGGGAAGACAGTTCTAGGACCATGATGGACGAAGGAAAAATTTAAGCTCTTTGCTGACCATTTTACATCTGTTTTAACACCAAATTCTGGATTTTATTTATTTATTTATTTTCACCATAACCTACCTTTTAAGGAATGGATGTTATGCTTAACAACTTACTGCTACTAAAAAGGCGAATGATACCATTATTACATTACAATTATTATAATTATCATTATTACTGAGTTGACTAATGCAGAACACGACGAATTCGTACTCAACATTTTTGGCATCCCACTACAACTATCACTCCCTCCACCTTAAACATTTGCAAAGAAACATCTGGCCACGATCTGATAAATGCTTTAGCGCTCCAGGAAATGCCAAGAAAGAGTTAATGTTCACAAATTTCAACGATCCGACCAGCGTTAGAAGGAGTGCCTCAAAGTTTACTCACACCATTGATATATTGATTATTGCTATATATGCGCGCACGACATACCAGATAGTCCCAACATTCTGACAGCATGTCAAGACACCAAGATCTCACACAGGTCTTCTTATCGCTACATCACTTTTAGAAACTATACAATTGCTTAATATTGTGCAATACACTATTAAACGATGAAAAATGTCAACAGATAACATTTACATGAAGCCATGAAACTTCTCCTCCCTTATATCTCGATAATGTTTTAATACCGCAAACTGACAACATTGACTATTGTATCGAGGGATAAACTTGACCTACGGAGGCCTCGATCTTGCGTTTTCTTTTCAAGGGAAAGTGAGAAGGTGTGAAGGATAGAGAAAAGGTAGGACGTGTGAATGAGGTAAGATAGAGGGTAATCGAAGAGAAACAGCTTTCTGACGTTACCGCAATACTAAAGGGAACTAGCCTTCAGAAATCGCTTAGGATATTGAAAGTGTAGAGGAAGGGAACAAGTCTCCAGGCCCTGCAGAAAACGAGCGAAGGGAACCAGCCTTTTCCTCCTTAGGCCTGAAATAACATTATTTTAATGTTGCTTTTTACAAGCAATCCACTTTTTGTCAATATAAGACAATTCATCCCTTGTCAGTTTTTTTTTTTCGGTTGGCTCTATAGACCTTGTAGATCTTTGGCCGCGCGATGTGGTGTTCTTACAGACATTTATTGCTTGTGGGAACACAAACAGCCTGGAGGGGGTCACCCAACCTCACGTTGCTGCGAACCATGGTTTCTATGGTGCAGCGGCAGGCTGCCCATTGCTCCATAACCGGTCCCTTTGGGGCCAATTCGGCAGTGTCCTTCCCACCGACTCACTCGGGTTCAAGGACAGTGACAAATCGGTCTAAATCCACGGATTATGGATGGCTGTTCGGAGTCAGCAGGCGCACAAGGACTTATATTTCTTTCCCCGAGGCAGACCGTCCATGGATAAAACCTCCGGGCGGCTATTTTATGTCTTGGAAAACTACAACGCGA
Source organism: Rhaphigaster nebulosa (assembly GCA_948150685.1). NCBI lineage: Eukaryota > Metazoa > Arthropoda > Insecta > Hemiptera > Pentatomidae > Rhaphigaster > Rhaphigaster nebulosa. The sequence goes on from OX411309.1 coordinate 376,701, forward strand.
TTCACAATTAAGGTACATGGGGTAGGGTCATCACTCCTACGCCCGGTCTGTGTGAGTAGCCTCCAGTAGGCTGACAGGCCTCACACCCGAGGGGAGGGGTGATAAATTTGCCGGGATTCGAACTCACAACCTTTAGGTTTGTGAGTAGGTACACTTTGGCACACTTTACACGTACACTGCGGTCCTCAGAAACTGGGCTCCGTACGTAGAGGACGAGCTTCTCCGGATATACAACGAGAGCTTGGATAAGGGGTACTTTCTGAGCAAGTGGAGGACCGCAGACTTGAGATTGCTCTACAAGGGAGGAGGGAAGGACAAGGAATCGCCTAAGGCGTATAGGCCGATATGCCTCCTTCCTGTCGTTAGTAAAGTCCTGGAGCACCTGATGGTCGCGCGACTTCGCCCGATTCTCAGTGCAGCTAGCCATCCACGGCAGTTCGGCTCGATTCGTGGCAAGGGAAACAGAGACGCGCTGTTGAGAGTGCGTAGGGATGTGCAGGAGAGGGCGGAGAAGTACGTTATGTTGATTCTCTTTGACATATTCTCCGCCTTCGACAGTGTATGGTGGCCCTATGTGCTCCAGCGGCTGCAGGGATTCGACACCACCAGCAACTTGTACTCCCTCGTGAGTGGTTACCTCAGCGACAGGAGTGTGAGGATCAGAGGTAGCTACTACGACGTAGAGCGAATGATCGAGAGAGGCTGTCCACAGGGCTCTGTCTTGGGTCCGGCCCTTTGGAAGCTCGTCTTCGACCAGCTGCTGGGGGAACTGGAAGAGAGAGGGTTCCTTGCCACGGCCTACGTCGACGACCTGGCGGTCATAGTGGCTGAGAATAGCAGAGCCAGGCTGAAAACGCAGGCGGAGAGGTGCGCCGGTCTCGTATCGGAATGGTGCGTGAGGAAGAAGCTGAGCATGGCCGCGGCCAAGACTCAGGCCATGCTCGTCAGAGGCTCCACAGACAGGGCACACCCTATAATACTGGACATAGGAGGCCAGAGGGTGAGGATGGGTGAGGAGGTGACATACCTCGGAGTGAGGATGAGGAGAAACTTCGACGTCACCCCTCACCTGGAGTACCTCAAGGATAGGGTGACTCTGTCTGTCAATGGTTTGTGTAGAATTGGGGGTGCGTTTTGGGGCCTCAGATACCCAGCTACAATGACCATCTACAAGGGAGTGGTCTTGGGTATCTTGAGGTACGCATCCCCAGCATGGAGCCAACACCTCACGCAGCTGCAGAGGAGGAGACTGGCCACGATCCAGAGACTGGCTCTGCTTAGGGTCACGAAGACCTATAGAATGGTGTCGCATGAGGCGGTGCAGGTGCTGGCCGGAGCGATGCACCTGGAGGAGGACAGGACGAAGTATGATGTGAAGAGGCAGGGGCTCGACGCGCTTCCGGAGGGACTCCGTAACAGAGTTGGCGAGACCCCCAACCAATGGAAGAAGATGTTAAGGCAGGATACCATCGAGGAGTGGAACAGATGGTGGGTAGATAGCCAGAAGGGAGCTACCTTGAGGAAGTTCTTCCCCACCGTCAAGATTGAAGGCGAGATGGGTCCTCCCCGACTGCTGGGTCTCGCAGATGCTGACAGGGCATAGAGGTTTCCGGGGGAAACTGCACGACCATGGAAAAGACATAGACCCCCGGTGCCCCACCTGTGGAGTCCCTGAAACAGCAGAACACGTCATCGTATCCTGCACCGCAGTAGAAGGACACCGTGCCAGGTTGTCGAGAAAGACCGGGATCTTCGCCCTCGCCGAGTCGGACTTTCCCCGTCTGATGGAGGAAGAAGTGTACCCCTTCTTCAAGGAGTTCATATACGGGTGGAAGGAGATAGTGGGCCCTGAGCACTTCACACTGGGAAGGGCCAGACCGCCCGACGTCGGCGAGCCTGAGGATGGTTGATGGGACATGGACGGAAGCAGTGGACCGGGAAGGCTGGACCGGCTTCCGGACGGATGCAGCCAGTGAGAGGATTCGGACGGATGCGGTGGACCAGGAGGGCTGGACCAGTATCCGGACGGATGGAGTTGAAGAAGGGATCCGGACGGATGCGGCTGACCAGGAGGGCTGGACGGCACCGGACGGATGGAGAGGATAAAGTGCAGCCCTAAGGTGCACAACTGCGCACCGGGCTGCTCCACAGTAGCGGACAAGGTGCAGCCCTAAGGTGTGTAAACGCACATCGGGCTGCACCACAGCAACAGGATTATTTTGTTCCCAAAAATAAATGACCCTCAGAAAAGTCTGTAAAATAAGAAAATAAAACAAATTTGTTGATTATTGGTGACTATGGAATACGCTACCCCAGCGTAAAACCCCACTGCCGCCACGACCCCGTATGACGGAAAGGTCAGGTAGGGAGAAAAAAAAAAAAAAAGTAGTTACACTTCTTGCAAGCGCGCTAACCCGCTCGGCTACTCCGACCCCTTGTCAGTTAATAAGTTTTAATTATGAATTGAATGAGCTACAATATTTTTGAGTTATTTAGAATATTTTTGATAGGATTCGAAAACATTTTTTATCTAAGTATTCAGAAAATTAAATTTATTATGATTATGAAAAATTAACTTTTTTTCGTCGTTTTATCCTTATTTATGGACAATCATTATATTTTTATTACTAACCGAACTGTCGTCGTTATAATGTATTACTGGAGTGGCTAGGATTTTAAAGTAGTAATATTATAATAACAATAGCAGCTAGAAAACTTGAATATTTTCACTTTGAATATATCAGGTCATCCCATAAGTAATGTCGGTTTTTAAAAATCTGTCTGTTTATGCTGATATTACTAATCCCTCCTTTACAATTGAATTACATTTACATATTTTGTTTATTATAGCATTACGTGCTCTTCTATTTATCATGTTTTTGTTGGAGGAAGTTATTTAGTCTGTGCTGAAATCTCAATTAAAATGAATCTCCCCCAAAACCACTTACATCATGCCATGGTTTGGGAATTCGATAAAGGAGAAAATGACGCTTCAACTTATCGGAAACCTGCAGAAATACATGGAGAAAACGTCAATAATAAACGGCAATGACGTTCTCTGTGCAAGAGATGGTTTGAAAAGTTTCGAACAGGAAACAGCAAGCTTGAAGACGAGCCTCGGACAGGTCAACCAATAAAATTTGACGACGAATTTCTGCAGGCTACTGTTGAAGAAAATCCTGTCGTAACAGTTGAAGGATTAGTAGACAAACTTGGATCGACACATTTTACTGTCCACCACCATTTGCCATCATATTCATTTTAATTGAAATTTCAGCATGGACTCACTTTCTCCAACAAAAACATTATAAATCGCAGAGTACGTAATGTTATAATAAACAAAATATATAAACACAATTCAATTGTAAAGGAGGAATTAGTAATATCAATATAAACAGACAGATTTTTAAAAACCGACATTACTTATGGAATGGCCTGATAATATTAATTTTAATTAAAAATTTTAATACGAGATTAATCGTAATTACCGAATATATACTATATTAGAATATTTTTGTCTTCATTATTATTTACTGCTCATGAATGGCAAATTTTATTATTTTCAAATTAAAAATGTATGATAGCTTTACGCAATAATAATAATATCACAGTTGCTGACTTCATGTCACTGAAGGAATAAACAAACCTCCATAAGAGGTTTTTATCTTTGTGTTCGTTGCCTTGCCAATATAATTACTTGTTTATAGAGGACGAGAAGAAAACAGAAGGATAAAAATCATGTAATTTAATTTAATTAATCCAAGTTTTGTATTATGAGATCCGCTCAAGATAAAAAAAACGTTAACTAAGAGATTCTGATTTTGATTGCTTTCTAAATTTGGAAGAAAAGATGTTAAAATAAATTCAACAGTAATCATTTATTTGATAATTTCATTGCAAATAAACATTGTGATTTGATCAATCAGTGGCGGTTTCTGTGTAATGGCAATGGGAATTCATAAAAATAAAATTACGATGGTGAAAGATTTAACGAACACTCAATTCTCTAAATCTTAATAGTAACAAACTCAAAAACACGATGTAAAATACCCATAACAAGTAGATATGACTTTAGTCTTTGTCGTTGCAGTACTCCAGTTATGCCAGAGTATAGCAGGGCAGTTTCCAAACAACTAGGAGGCGTTAAAAGGGCTAATTGTATACAGCGTCACTTTTATTTGGGAAATAAAGAGTAATTTAACAAGTATTATAACGGTCTATTTTTTATGGCTACCCCAAGCCATGCCGGTATCAGAGATAGTATGATACTATCATACTATCTCTGATACCGGCATGGCAGATAGTATAGCTAAGAGAGCTATCAAAGAGGGCTAGTTGATCATCACCACCCAACCGAAAGATGTTACCTCTCTGATCAAAGAAAAGAGATGGCAAACGATTTGGACTGCTACAAGAAGTAATATGTTCAGCCGGACGTTCGTCAAGAAAAGAGTCCAGATATGTTTTCCAGAAAAGAAGGAGTGGTGTTGACCTATCTAAGCATTGGACATGCCAGGACATGTACGAGTACTTGATGAGAGAAGGACTATAACCTGGGTCCTATTTCATAATAAAGTACAAAAGTACTTGATGAGAGAAGGACTACAATCTGGGCCCTATTTCATAATAAAGTACAAAAGTACTTGATGAGAGAAGGACTACAACCTGGGCCCTATTTCATAATAAAATACAAAAGTACTTGATGAGAGAAGGACTACAACCTGGGCCCTATTTCATAATAAAGTACAAAAGTACTTGATGAGAGAAGGACTACAACCTGGGCCCTATTTCATAATAAAGTACTTGATGAGAGAAGGACTACAACCTGGGCCCTATTTCATAATAAAATACAAAAGTACTTGATGAGAGAAGGACTACAACCTGGGCCCTATTTCATAATAAAGTACAAAAGTACTTGATGAGAGAAGGACTACAACCTGGGCCCTATTTCATAATAAAGTACAAAAGTACTTGATGAGAGAAGGACTACAACCTGGGCCCTATTTCATAATAAAGTACAAAAGTACTTGATGAGAGAAGGACTACAACCTGGGCCCTATTTCATAATAAAGTACAAAAGTACTTGATGAGAGAAGGACTACAACCTGGGCCCTATTTCATAATAAAGTACTTGATGAGAGAAGGACTACAACCTGGGCCCTATTTCATAATAAAATACAAAAGTACTTGATGAGAGAAGGACTACAACCTGGGCCCTATTTCATAATAAAATACAAAAGTACTTGATGAGAGAAGGACTACAACCTGGGCCCTATTTCATAATAAAGTACTTGATGAGAGAAGGACTACAACCTGGGCCCTATTTCATAATAAAATACAAAAGTACTTGATGAGAGAAGGACTACAACCTGGGCCCTATTTCATAATAAAATACAAAAGTACTTGATGAGAGAAGGACTACAACCTGGGCCCTATTTCATAATAAAGTACTTGATGAAAGAAGGACTACAACCTGGGCCCTATTTCATAATAAAATACAAAAGTACTTGATGAGAGAAGGACTACAACCTGGGCCCTATTTCATAATAAAATACAAAAGTACTTGATGAGAGAAGGACTACAACCTGGGCCCTATTTCATAATAAAGTACTTGATGAGAGAAGGACTACAACCTGGGCCCTATTTCATAATAAAATACAAAAGTACTTGATGAGAGAAGGACTACAACCTGGGCCCTATTTCATAATAAAATACAAAAGTACTTGATGAGAGAAGGACTACAACCTGGGCCCTATTTCATAATAAAATACAAAAGTACTTGATGAGAGAAGGACTACAACCTGGGCCCTATTTCATGATAAAATACAAAAGTACTTGATGAGAGAAGGACTACAACCTGGGCCCTATTTCATAATAAAGTACTTGATGAGAGAAGGACTACAACCTGGGCCCTATTTCATAATAAAATACAAAAGTACTTGAAGAGAGAAGGACTACAACCTGGGCCCTATTTCATAATAAAATACAAAAGTACTTGATGAGAGAAGGACTACAACCTGGGCCCTATTTCATAATAAAATACAAAAGTACTTGATGAGAGAAGGACTACAACCTGGGCCCTATTTCATAATAAAATACAAAAGTACTTGATGAGAGAAGGACTACAACCTGGGCCCTATTTCATAATAAAATACAAAAGTACTTGATGAGAGAAGGACTACAACCTGGGCCCTATTTCATAATAAAGTGCATAAGTACAATTATAAGTGGTAAAAACACTAGTGGATAGATTTGTTTTTAGAGATTACAGGTAACTTATCGTCTTTAGATAATAATAATTTTATTCAATATTTTTTTTAATTTATAATTTTTGATATAACTATCTTAAATGTTGTCATATTTTAAAATTTTACAATGTTAGTCATACGCTAACTTTTAATTGTTCTTTTGTACTTTATTATGAAATAGGGCCCTGATTGCGTCACCTGTGGATTACCACTGAGAGTCGTTCACATCCTCACCGAGTGTTACACCTTCGAATTTTATAGAGAACATCTTTCGAAAAGCAGTTTCGAGGAATTACTTCAAAAAGAAAAATTTACAAACAACTTAATGCTGTTTCTAAAGAAAACCAAACTATTCTTTAAAATTTAGTTATTTTGCAAATTTCAAACTTCAAAACTTCAATATAGAGCGAAAATGACCCAGGCCCAAATATTTTAAATAAATAACATGAATTAGAAATAAAATTAACTTTTGTAAGCTGCTGTAAAAATCCTTTTACCCGAGTGGCGAAGAAGAAGGCACAATGAAATTGTGCACCCGAGGCGATTGTAGCAGACACTATTCCCTTCCAAAGCGCACCCTACCCCTCCCAATCTCCCGGCCCATTCTCGGAAGCTCACTGGCTGAGTGTTGACGCGGATAGCGTCTGTCAGAATGAAGTCGTTTCTGTTATAAATGTCTGAAAATAAATATTTTCTGTTTCTTTTTACTACTATATTTATTGTGTTAAGTGTTTATAGTATTTTTATTTTATAAAGTTAGGAGGATCACGTGCACCAATGTAATAATTACCAATAGATACAATTGAATGTATAAAACATAAATAAGATAAAGTATAACCCGATGTTTAGGTATTAATTTACGATTTGGTGCACCCCAGCAACCATTGATATTATAAGAGGAAGTTGAGAAAGAATTTGCGGGGGCCTCACTAACGGAACAATATCTTAAAATTTTATAAGAATTTTTGTTATAAATACAATATACATAAATTCTAAATTTCTAAACAATTGAAAGTTTGACTGGTTACTAAGAGGACTAGGGTCTATCAGTATTGTTAAGATATTATACAATATTTGAATAGTATATCTCACTTAATGTAAAATATTATGGCTTCATCTATAAACATTTCAGAACTCACAAGTTTTAACGTTTCGATATTTAGTTTAATTTTAGAAGGAGAGGGACCTACTGAATTAGAATATAAAGAGCAGTTAACATTTGAAAAATAAGAGATTGGTAAGGAGCTCTGTTTAGTAGCTAAGACAGTCTGTACATAACCTCAATTTCTTCTCCCACCATACGCCATGCAGGATACAAAGAGTAAAGATTTTCTGCTGAGAACAACTGTCAAGATGATTTGACTGGTTGTGTTAAGATTAGGCAAGCTTACTATTTAGAAGTGATTATGAGGTCGATATTGCTTCCCTTTCTCTAGCCCCCTGTCTCTACCCAGCATTTCTCAATAACACCAAGGAAAACTGCTTTATTCATTTAATATAATTGTAATTATATCGAAAATCAAATATTATTTCATATCAATTTTTCAAATTATCAAAAATAAAAGAAATTTTACCGTAAGAAGAGGTCTGATCAATACGCATTATTAATCTTATTATGAAACTTACTAATCTATTGATATACGATCATTACCTTATTTAAATAACGTGAACTAATATCCTTACTTGCATCATTTTATTAATCATAATTAGATATAATTGTGACGTTTCGAGGTTTTCTCTTAATATCTTGACAACTATATTATAATTTCCTGTAATCTAACATAGTCATTCAAAGTAGGGTGATGTGGGGTAAGTATGTTTTCGGGATAAGTGCGTATTATGATATATCGTTAAATCAAATCTCTCAACTGGTAAGAGCTGCCTTTTACGGAGTATGAATCCTAAACACTGACGTATCAGAAATCAGCCACGAATGTAAAGTATAAAGAATAGTAAAAATATTAGTTTTAACCTGTTGTATCTTTCAATTTTTGGCAAGTTCAGCTGTATCCCTGTTTATCTAAGAGCAGGTCTTTGCTCGGACATTTTTTTTCTGTTTTATTTTGTAGTTTTACTTGGACATATCTATTATTCTTAAGGAACCTAGCCCCAGAATAATGTTATTTTTCTATTCTATTATCTCTCTTTCTCTCTGTACAAATGTATATATATGTATATATATATATATATATATATATATATATATATATATATATATATACATATACATATATATGTGTGTGTGTGTGTATTTATGCATATTATATCGCTGACATACCATACCATTGTATTCTATTATTAGAATGGACAAATGTATGTCAATGGTGTACCCGTCAAGGAGGCCGGTGAACTGGGGTCAAATCGATGGAGCAAGGTACTGCTTCCGCGGAATTGTAACATTAATGGGACGAAACTGATTTTTATAGCGGTTAAAGTTATTTTATTCCGTTCCTGGAATAAACAGTGACACATTGGAGCCACAGTGGATTCCAAATTGGCATAATTTTAATCATTCTTTAGAAAATAACGATTGAGCAATTATGATAACATCAGTCTATTTATTAGTTTCATCAAATGCCATTGAAGCACTTTTTGTGTAAATCATTAGTCTTAGCAGATTAGGCGAAGCATGGCGGCTGATGGTGACGTCGTAGTGCATTATCGCTGATTACTGAGACGAAAGTTTCAGTTGCAGTCAGTGGATGTTACCTTGTGATAATTTCAAAAGTGGCCACTGACGGTCACTCCAAACGGAACAATGGAATGATAGAGTGGAGCAGCTGGAGTGCTTGGGGTGAAAACAATTTTAAGGACCCCACTGAGGATCTGGTTTGAGGCAGGCATCTGGGAGGTACTGCAATCAAGCACCATACAGGTACCGTTGGACTGACAGTTTGGGCACAGTGGTCCCAATAAATGAATATGCTAACGGGACAAAATTATGAGGTCAGAAATTACGTATTTAAATTAATTAATTTGACTAAAATACAAAAATTTAGAAAAAAATGGTTAAATTTGCAATCTACCCGGATTTATTTTTTTAAAACTGTAGAAATTTATTATAAACAAATAACTATAAAATTGATCAATAAATTGAATTTAAAAATAAAAAAAAAACCTTTAGTTACAACGGAGTTGTATGATTCTCAAGAAAAGGAAAATTCTTATGCATCAGGCAGATATCTTCAGAACTATATGCTCTGGAATCCTAGATTTTTTAAAAATGAATTTGATATAAATGCATATACATATATACATATATATATATATATATATATATATATATATATATATATATATATATATATATACATATATATATATATATATATATATATATATATATATATATATATATATATATATATATATATAAGTTAAAACTTGGCACGAAAAAAGAGAAAAAAAAAAGAAAGGGAGAATGATGTGAACGCCACAATGTCTAGAATACAACTGACTTTTTACTTTTGTACAGCCTTATATAGGATTTGCTGTGTTTATTTATATATTTTTCTCCATAATCCTTAACTCTCCACTTAACTTATATATATATATATATATATTAAATTATATATATATATATTAAATTATATATATAATTCTGTCAGAGGCTGAAGCGAATCAACAAAGTAGGGGACCATGTGGAAAGAAACAGGTACGAAGTCCATAATATGAAAAATCCTGAATTAAAAGCTAAATTCCAAATTGAGCTGAAGAATAAATTCGAACCCTTGGACTCAGAGGGCCTCACGGTTGATCAACACTGGGAGGCATTAGAGACCGGGTTAAAAGAAACAGCTAAGGAAGTAATAGGTATTCAGGAGAAACGAAAAGCCAAGAAGTGGTTCACAGAAGCATGTGAAAAGGCAGTGGAGGAAAGAAGAAAAATTAAAGTTCTCTCCCTAGCCAAAGCTGGTCATGCCACGCTGGAAAAATATGCCGCCGCCAGGACAAAGACAAGCAGAATAATAAGAAAAGCAAGAAGAGAATTCCTCAAAGAAAGACTGCAAACTATTGAGGACAACTAGCTGACCGGAAATATATGCGAATTCTACGCAGACATCAGGAAAGAAAGGGTAGGATATAAAGCGAGAAACACGCAAATGCGAAGAAAAAATGGCAAACTGACGGCATCAAAAGAAAAGGTATTAAAAGAACATTTCCAGCAGCTTCTCAACCAAGGGAACCCCACAAACGAAGAAGACATGCACCACGCGGAAGACCTCGACCCGCAAGAGGTTGAAAAACCAGACATTCTGGATGTGGAAATAGCTATCGACAGGCTTAAAAGAAGAAAGGCCCCAGGGCTGGACAGCATACCATCAGAGCTGTTCTTAGAGTTTCGCCTCCATCTTTAAACAGCTCTGATGGTATGCTGTCCAGCCCTGGGGCCTTTCTTCTTTTAAGCCTGTCGATAGCTATTTCCACATCCAGAATGTCTGGTTTTTCAACCTCTTGCGGGTCGAGGTCTTCCGCGTGGTGCATGTCTTCTTCGTTTGTGGGGTTCCCTTGGTTGAGAAGCTGCTGGAAATGTTCTTTTAATACCTTTTCTTTTGATGCCGTCAGTTTGCCATTTTTTCTTCGCATTTGCGTGTTTCTCGCTTTATATCCTACCCTTTCTTTCCTGATGTCTGCGTAGAATTCGCATATATTTCCGGTCAGCTAGTTGTCCTCAATAGTTTGCAGTCTTTCTTTGAGGAATTCTCTTCTTGCTTTTCTTATTATTCTGCTTGTCTTTGTCCTGGCGGCGGCATATTTTTCCAGCGTGGCTTGACCAGCTTTGGCTAGGGAGAGAACTTTAATTTTTCTTCTTTCCTCCACTGCCTTTTCACATGCTTCTGTGAACCACTTCTTGGCTTTTCGTTTCTCCTGAATACCTATTACTTCCTTAGCTGTTTCTTTTAACCCGGTCTCTAATGCCTCCCAGTGTTGATCAACCGTGAGGCCCTCTGAGTCCAAGGGTTCGAATTTATTCTTCAGCTCAATTTGGAATTTAGCTTTTAATTCAGGATTTTTCATATTATGGACTTCGTACCTGTTTCTTTCCACATGGTCCCCTACTTTGTTGATTCGCTTCAGCCTCTGACAGAATTATATATATAATTTAATATATATATATATATATAATTTAATATATATATATATATATATAAGTTAAGTGGAGAGTTAAGGATTATGGAGAAAAATATATAAATAAACACAGCAAATCCTATATAAGGCTGTACAAAAGTAAAAAGTCAGTTGTATTCTAGACATTGTGGCGTTCACATCATTCTCCCTTTCTCTTTTTTTTTGCGTTTCGTGCCGAACAAGTTTTAACTGGTGCCGAAACCCGGGACCTTTTAGATATTCGTGAGACCTTAAACTAAATTAATTTAGTTTCGCTAGTATAGATGCCGCTTCGACCAAGTACATTAGCTCCTTTTTGATTTTCCTCTTCTGAAAAGCTCCTTCCTCTTCTGAATCCTGATTGCTGGTCGCCTATTATATTTTCATAGTGGGTATATATCCGGTTTAGCAGGATATTAGTCATTATCTTATAGGCAACCGGAAGGAGTGCTATGCCTCTGTAGTTACCACATTCATACATGGACCCCTTCTTTAGGATAGGGCATATTAGACCTGTGTTCCAAGTCTCCGGTACCCTTTCCTCCTCCCATATTTTCTGGATTAGTTTTAAGGAAAGGGTACCGGAGCCTTGGAACACAGGTCTAATATGCCCTATCCTAAAGAAGGGGTCCATGTATGAATGTGGTAACTACAGAGGCATAGCACTCCTTGCGGTTGCCTATAAGATAATGACTAATATCCTGCTAAACCGGATATATACCCACTATGAAAATATAATAGGCGACCAGCAATCAGGATTCAGAAGAGGAAGGAGCACGCTAGACCAGATCTTTATCCTAAAACAGGTACTCGAAAAACGTTGGGAAGTAGAGCAGAATGTGCACGCCTTATTTGTCGATTTCAAAGCAGCCTATGATTCTGTGGACAGAAACTGCCTATGGAAAATCATGACTGAGCTGGGTATTCCCGAGAAATTGGTGAGATTGACGAAGGCGTGTACAAACGATCCCAAATGCAGAGTCCTGATACAAGGAGATGTGTCTGAAGCCTTTGAAGTTAAAACCGGTCTGAGGCAGGGGGATGGACTCTCACCGATGCTGTTTAACTTAGCCCTTGAGAAGGTGATTAGAACAACTTCATTCGAAAATGGAGGGGTGCACGTCGGAATGAAACACAAAATCCTAGCGTATGCGGACGACCTAGCTGTCCTTGAAATCAATGAAGAGGACATTGAAAGACTTGCTAAGACTCTGTTACGAGAAGCAGAGCAAATCGGCTCGCAAATAAATGAAGATAAAAAAAATACATGATAGTTAGCCGAAAAATCCACCCCAACAATAGTAACAGTAAAGGAGAAATGGGCGAGCTGGCACACTTCTAGGAGCAGCCAATCAGAACCCAGCATTTGGTCACTTGACCAATGGCGGGAAATTTGAATTTGAATTTTCACCTAGACCTAACCTTAACTGCCACGTGGCCTTGCCTCTACCTAACCTTAACTACCACGTGGTCTGACATCGACCTAACCTTAACTTTTAGGCCACGCCCCTTTTTAGTCACGTGACCCTTATGCCACGTCCCTTTTTAGTCACGTGACCCTTATGCCCCGCCCCTTTTTAGTCACGTGACCCATGGAACCTCCTGACCTATGCTCCACCCACAAGATTTACCCCCTCCACCCATTGAAGGGTCAGGTACCCACCTTATAGAGCATGAGTGTACCCGGCCGCCATTTTGTTTTCTACTGTTTGAGAGACTTAAGGTTTTGTTGAAGGGTTAGGTACCCACCTTATTGAGCATGAGTGTACCCGGCCGCCATTTTGTTTTTCTACCGTTTGAGAGACTTGAGGTTTTGTTGAAGGGTCAGATACCCAGTTTATAGCCTGTAACCTTCCCATTGTTTACAGGTTGGAACATGTATAGACAAGTTGGATGATGCCCAGGTGAAATGCAAACATGGACATTGAACTCTTAATCCCTAAATCATAAATAAATAGTAGGGCTCGTTAATCCTCTAACAGCTTTTGGACTCTAAGCTCTTAATCCCCAATCTTTCTTATCTCGCTGAAACATAAACAAAACAACTTTTCAATGTATTGCGTATTTTTAATCTCTGATAGTATAAATAATGGTCTTAAAAGGATTAACTTTTAATTCTTTAAGTTCCTATCGAACTTTTAATCCCTAAAATATATCGACAAATCAAAACGACTGTATCACGCTGGCCAAAGAGGATATATGTTTTCATAGCTTTGAAATATTTTCAAAGTAGAGGAGTCGGTACTAATCACTTCGAACACGATGCAGTAATTTTTTATTAATGAATAATAATTAATCCTTGTTATACGTAAACAAAACCACTTTTTAATCTTCTAGGTATTTTTAATCTCTGGTTATATAATCAATAGACTTACAAATTTACAAATATATCGATAAATCGAAACGACGGTATCACGCTGGCCAAAGAGGTTGTCCCTTTTCATAGCTTTGAAATATTTTCAAAGTACACGAGTCGGTATTGACAACTTCGAACACGATGCAGTAAATTTTTATTAATAAATATTAAATAATCCTTAATTAACACTAATTCTTAATCCTTTAACAGACTTTGAGATGTTAATACCAAAACATAAAGAATGATTTAGGACTTGTTAATCCTTCCGCTAAAAAGTAAACAAATTTAGCTTTCGCAATAATGCTCTATCTCTTAATTCTTCCTTTAAAAGTAAACAATGGACTTTGAACTGTTAATCCTCTATCATTACTCATCTCGCTGAAACATAAACAAAACAACTTTTTAATCTTATATGTATTTTTAATCTCTCATAGTATAAACTATTAAAACCACGTAAAAAGATTAAGGAATAATGATAAAGAGTCTTTTAATCATTTCATAATATCTGGATAGGAGGCGTCATTATTATTAGCTATTATTTTATGCAATTTTTCCCAATTTTTCCCTTTGCCTACCTATTTCTTTTTTTAAGATTGTCTATAGCTTTCTCAAGGTTTATACATTTTCGGTCCGCTAGGGCGCAGCACCTTACTCCACTAGGGAATTTTCCTGGCTAGTTTACATAATGTTCTCAATGTCTGTGATTTATGCAACCTTCCCAATTTTTACCTTTACCTACCTACGTTTACGTTTTCTTTAACCTTACCAATATTTAAATCTTATATAAATATAGTCTTCTCAGCTGATTTTTTTGCCTTTCCTAAATTGTTTTTCCCCTTTTCTGAACTTGATTTAATTATAATTAACCACCCTGGTTCCTAATTGCACTCGTATCAGACCTTGCGATATCATCGGCTCCTTTCGGCTACTCTCGGATACCCTCGGAGCAGAGCGGCCGGGCCCCGATAATTGTCCTCGGTGACGCTCGTTCGTCCTTGTTTTTCCTCGGGTCCCCACCTCGATCTCCCTAATCTGCCTTAGGGTGCTCCCGATTCGAGAATAACCGAACTCCTCCGGCCTCATATGATCATCCAGAATCACTAGGAAAAATTTGAAAAAATCTTAGAATGTTTGCCATCATCGGATGATAGATAATATTAAGAGTAACTAATATGAGCAAAATCGTGGCAGTCGGAGCACAATTCTGATCACACCTTCCCCCCCTTAAAATTCCAAATATTTACATTTTTCATGAACTTGAAGTCCCATAAGTTTAGTGGTTTTTAGTAATTTTAGCGGTTTTTATTGATTTTTAGTTATTTCTCATCAACTTCTAACGGCAAAATACAATTCGACAATAATACCGTGCTTAATGTTTGACCGAATCCATCATTTTCTTTTACATTATTGATAATATCCTTTTTTTTTTTTTTTTTTTTTTTTATAAATATAGTTTATTCCATAAATAATATTACATTGAGTATTTATAATTGATTCGGGATGTACCCTTATACAATACTTTTTTATACAGCTTATTTGGACATAAAATTATATTTTATTTATTGGTAAAAAAAAAATGAGAAAGAAAAAAAACCCAACACTGTTCTGAAAATTAATAAAATATAGGCTATTTAAATGAAATATAAATATTATAATAAAATACAGGCTTCTTCAATTAGTATATGTTTTGTTCGTTTATGTTTATATCTGCGTGTAGTAGCTTTTGTATAATTACCTATTTCAGCTATTAAAGGATTTAGAGAGTACGGGCATGATTGAAAGAATGAATGAGTTAGTTTGAATATGTAAGATATATTTAATTCTGTGTGCATCTTTGTTATTTTGGTGTAATACGGATAGTTGTTGACAATTCTGAGGCATTTATTTTGGAATACTTGTAATTTTTTTAGGTTCGATGCACTTGTGAAACTCCAGATAGGACAAGCGTATGTTAATATTGGCCTTAGTACAGATTTATATAGAATTAACTTATTACTAGGAGATAGTTTAGATTTTTTATTAAAATATGGAAACATTTGGTACATCATTTTCCGGCCGTTTTCTAATTTTATATTAATATGATTATTGAATAAAAGTTTACTATCTAGTGTTACTCCTAAGTATTTCACAGATTTGGCTAACTGAATTGAAGAACCGTTTAATATTACGTTTGGAGGGAGTACAGGTCTTCGTTTTGTAAAAATGATGGCCTCCGTTTTGTCTATGTTGAGGCGTAGTCCCCATTTTTCAAGGTAGTTGGATGTTTTTTTAAATGCTAGCGTTAATCTATTGAAAATGGTGTCAATTCGGTAAGAGGAACAGAATAACGCTGTGTCATCGGCAAAGAGGGCTATATCGACGTTTTTGGTTTTAGGAAAATCATTTATGAATAAATTAAATAATATAGGGCTTAGGCAGGATCCTTGTGGAAGACCGTTAATAGTGTAGTAAATGGGGGAAGATAGATTATTAACTGATACGTAGAAAGATCTATTGCTTAAAAATGACTCTATAAGTAATATTAGATAACTTGGGATGTTAAGTTTTATTAATTTATAAATCAGTACATTTGGAGTGACAGTATCGAACGCTTTTTCAATGTCGATAAGAATCATGCCGTTATAAATGTTGAAATTAGGGATTTTCACTTTGTCAGCGTTTGATAGATGGGTTTCAGTTATTGCCAAGATTTTTGGATTGTTAGAGGAAATAAAGTCCTTTAATTCGATTAATTTATTTTTAACGGATCGAGCGTTCCAAAGTAAACAATTTATAGAGTTATGAGCCATAAGCAATAAAACAATAATATGTTTTCGTTATTAATTTAATTAGACGCCTTAAAGATATGATAGTAGAACTAAGCTCGTATAATATTACGTGTGCAATAACATCACTGGGTGGGATCATGATTCTAGGTTGGCCGGACTGTGCAGAGATAAGAACTTGAGATTGTTTATTAAAATTGTTTATATGTGAATGGTTATAGGTCACGTAAATTAGATTTTTGTTATTGTATGTGAAGTTAGCTGTGTACCATTTTAAAAATCTGAACAAATCTGCAATTAGTATAAATAAATGATATATAGAAGATATTAATACAATAGCGTAATTATAAAGATAATACATACAGTCCATTAATCCAATAGAGCAATAATGCCTTCAAATAATATGAAGAATTTTGTCTTCTGCTGTATTAATTTTCGCTAGTATATGTTTGAAATTTTTCAGAATAGCAGAAATTTTGAAAGTGCTGAATATAGATTTTATTTCCTTTAACATATCCATCATAGACGGTTCCTTTTTTTTATCTTGAGCTATAAAAGTTTCTTGAGGCCATTTAGCTGTAGACTTATCAAAGGAATAAGTTTTGCATTTTTCCAATTGTTTGGAAAGTATTTAAGTCTCATACAGCAATTAAATATTTTTGTAATATGAATTATTGCTTTTTTTGAAAGGTTTTTAATTAATATTGCAGGTATGATATCTGGGCCGGGTGACTTATTAATGTTGAGGGACTTGATGAGAGTCGCGACTTCCTATGGAGAAGTGTGTTTAAAACTATCGGAATATGGTATTAAAGTCTTAAAGTCGTCTATAGATTTAGTTATTTTATTTAAATGATATTTTGAGATTGAGTTATTCGGATTGTTTTGAATACTTGCAAAGTGATCGGCTAGAATCTTTAATTTTTGTTTTGAATCGTATTCGTATGTAGTATTAGAGGTTTTTAGGGGAGGGATAGATTGGTTTCTTTTGGTAAAAACTTTGTGTATTTTCCACAGGGGTTTAGAACCTTTTTCAAATGATTCCAGTGTTTTAGACCAGATTTTGTTTCTCCACTCGTACAGTTTCTTTCTAAGGAGACTTGTAAGTTTAGTTAGAAATTTCTTAAGTGTAATGGAATTCGAGTGTTGTACTTTATTTTTAATTTTATTTTTAAATTTTATTAAAATTTTGAGAGAAATAGGGATTTCATCAACTCTTGTAGCAACATATGTTTTAGGTATTGCTTGGTGAGCTGAGGTGGAAATCAAATCTGATAGGTTGCTGATTGCTTCATCTATTGCATCTTTACTGTTGAGTATAGGATTGAATTCTAAATTATCATTTAGACATTTTTTGTATTTAGGCCAGTTTGCCTCTTTATACTGCTATTTAGCAGTGGGAGGTTGCATAATTGTGTTTAATTTGATGCGAAATAAAACTGGGTTGTGGTCCGAACTTAAGATTGGTAGAGATATAAGACGGCTCAGTGAATAAAATGATTTCGTTAATAAGATATCGAGTGTACTTGGCTTGGAACGCCCATTAGAAGGATAATACGTAGGTTTATCCGGGAAAAATATTTGGAGTTTTAGGAGTGAAGCTAAATTTAAAAGTAGTTTGCCATTTTTGTCAGTATTGTGACAATTCCATAATTTATTTTTACTGTTTAAGTCTCCCATTATAAGTACCCGCTCATTTAAGTCTGATAATCTTTTTAAGTCATGGTAACAGATGGATTTCCTTGGTGGTAAATAGAGAGAAATTATGGTTAATATACAATTATTAATCAAGTGTAAATTAACAGCAACTGCTTCTACAGATTTTAAATGAGGTAATGGACATTGGGATTGTTTAAATGATTTATCGATGATAAGCATGACACCGCCTCCATTTCGATCTCTATCCGATCTATAAATGTTGAAATTAGGGATTTTCACTTTGTCAGCATTTGATAGATGGGTTTCAGTTATTGCCAAGATTTTTGGATTGTTAGAGGAAATAAAGTCCTTTAATTCGATTAATTTATTTTTAACGGATCGAGCGTTCCAAAGTAAACAATTTATAGAGTTATGAGCCATAAGCAATAAAACAATAATATGTTTTCGTTATTAATTTAATTAGACGCCTTAAAGATATGATAGTAGAACTAAGCTCGTATAATATTACGTGTGCGATAACATCACTGGGTGGGATCATGATTCTAGGTTGGCCGGACTGTGCAGAGATAAGAACTTGAGATTGTTTATTAAAATTGTTTATATGTGAATGGTTATAGGTCACGTAAATTAGATTTTTGTTATTGTATGTGAAGTTAGCTGTGTACCATTTTAAAAATCTGAACAAATCTGCAATTAGTATAAATAAATGATATATAGAAGATATTAATACAATAGCGTAATTATAAAGATAATACATACAGTCCATTAATCCAATAGAGCAATAATGCCTTCAAATAATATGAAGAATTTTGTCTTCTGCTGTATTAATTTTCGCTAGTATATGTTTGAAATTTTTCAGAATAGCAGAAATTTTGAAAGTGCTGAATATAGATTTTATTTCCTTTAACATATCCATCATAGACGGTTCCTTTTTTTTATCTTGAGCTATAAAAGTTTCTTGAGGCCATTTAGCTGTAGACTTAGGAAGATCTGGGAATTCTTTTTTTGAATTTATACTTCTGAGACTTGAGAGTTGCACTTTAGGTGATTGTTTACTCAGTCTCAGGGTTGCATTTTTTTCGTAATGAGAGCATTCTTTGGAGTTAGCTGTGTGTGGGCCCTCGCAGTTGGCACATTTTGGTACGAAATTGTCAATATTTTCATTTAAGCAATCGTTGGTATGATGAGTCCCCGAACATTTCATACATTTTGGTTTTTTATGGCAATTGATCGATAAATGGTTAAAGGCTTGGCAATTGAAACATTGAATCACTTCTTTCTTATTGATGTATGTTTCCCAGCTTATAATGACGTTGCCCACTGCTCTTATTATATTTATTTGAAGTTTGTCGTCCATAGTAATGACCCAGATAGGTAATTTGACATGAGGGATTTCTTTTTTTTTAATCATTTGTGTTACTTTTATAACTTTAATTCCTTTCGATGTCAAGTCTTTTTTTATGAATTCGCAATCAAAATTTGGGGGAGCTCCTTTCATGATAATTTTAGGTTTTATTTCAGTTTTTGGCGTGTAGGAATGAAATTCCTGACCTTTTTCTAATAATTGATCTTGAACTTTTTTAAAGTCATCGGCATTGTATGTCACAAAAATAGTTTTATTTTGCTGGTATTTGATGTTTATTTCTCCAACTTTGTTTTCATTTATTGATTTTAAAAGTTGTTCATAATCATCATATGCGTTATATACCACTATTGGTGGAAAAGGTTTAATTTTATCACTCTTTAATGATTCCTGATAATCCTCATCGTCCGATAATATAGAATAGCTGTTACTTACAGAGGTAGGTTGTAATGATTCATTTTCCTTTTTTTACATTTTGCTAATTGGTCCAAATTAGGCTGAATTTGGGCCCCTGAGGGTCCAGCACATTGGTTTATTTTGAAGCTAGAACTAATTGTTTTTATAAACCTTAACTGAAATAAAAACTTTAGGCACTAACGCACGCACAATAAAAGCTCTGAACGATCCAAGGGTCGGGCAGATACTGATAATATCCTTTGAGTAGGTCTTTTACTGCTTAGACTTAAATCTCTAATTTTTAACATAGCTTTATATTTTTAGTATATTTCAACCAATTTTAGATATTATTTTTTCTTTTTATAATTGATTTTGCCTGTTACTTTATTGATTTTAGTAAATTTTAATGATTTTAGAAATAATAAAAAAATATTTTATTAGCAAATATTTGTATATAATACTGTTTTGAGATGATTTATTATCTGTAATTGATATTATTTGAGAATGCTGATGGAAGATGTGCTATATTTGGTCCCCATTTGTATGATATTATGTTGTTTGTTTTTTTCACTTCTAATAATGGCCGAATTGGCGAAACGTTGACTGGTCAAATATTTTCTGCTGTTTAAGAGACTCAAATCTTTGTTCAGGATTCTTCCAGAAATATACTGATAATTTAAAAATATTCATATTAATCCTTCTCCATACTCGCTTCATAATTCAAATTGTTTGATTTCTTTCATGAAATGATAACTATTTATTAGATATTTCTATATCGTCTCCGGATCAAAATGTCTTGTTTTGTGCAGGTGACTGTCAATATTAGAATGTTTAGCATGATCGGATTATAGGTAATACTAAAATTAACTCATATGAGCACAATCGTGGTAGTTATAGCACAATTATGACCACACTTTTTCCCCAAAATACCATAAGTTCGCCTATGAGGCACCACTATCAGTACTTGTTTCCTCATCGAAGTTTGTTTATAGATATTAATCAACAATCAGTTCAATAAATTTTAACGAGTCCATTTTGCTTTTGCACACTAATTTTCTGTTGGACAGAACATTTATGGACTTCACCAGGATGAGAACCATTGTTAAGAGGTGTTTCATAGCACCCTAGGATTTTAAAATGAGTAGCTGATGGAGGGAAAATGAGGTAGTTAGAGCACAAGCATATGCTTATCACACTTTCTAAGAAGTATAGCATCAGGTCTCGTCTATGAGACATTTTTCCCAGTTACTTTCGCCTTGCCAAGGTGTGTTTATTGGTAAACATAGCAATCACATACTAGATTTTATTTGTTTTTATTAGATTGATATTTATTTTTTATTAAGAGGCGGAAGCTGGACCTCATTAAGACTCCAATATCGTTTGGTAATCAACTCCAATCAATCCAAAATGTTAAATATTTCCTCGAAAAAACATAAATTTAACGGAAGGCATTAGCTCCGTCCTCACTTCATAGTTCAAATTGTTTGATATCTTTCATGAAATGATAACTATTTATCAAATATTTCTATATCGTCTCCGGATCAAAATGTCTTGTTTTGTGTAGGTGACTGTAAATATTAGAATGCTTGCCATCATCAGATGACAAATAATATTAACAGTGACTAATATGAACAAAATCGTGGTAGTTAGAGCACAGTTCTGACCACAGTTTCCTCCAAAAATACCCTAAGTTCGTCTGTGAGGCACGTCTACCTAGTACCTGTTCCCTCGTCGAAGTTTGTTTATCAATAAATCAACAATCAGTTCAATCAACCAGTCCATCGTGCTTTTGCATTTATTTGTTTATCAAGAGGCGGGAGCTGGATGACTTTAAGACTCCAATATCTTTTGGTAATCGACTCCAATCAACTCAAAATATTAAATATTACCCCGAAAAGAAAGAAGTTTAACAGAAGGCATTGATCACTTTCTGAAAAGTTAGACGAGCTGCGGACATTACATGGGACTATAATCCAAGAGTCATGCCCTGGATAAATTCTACTGTCATAATATTAGTCATGGATGGGTGACCTTAATAGTCCTCTAAATACCTAGCAATGGTATGGGATGGGATTATCTCAGCGAGATAAGAAAGATTGGGGATTAAGAGTTCAAAGTCCAAAAGCTGTTATAGGATTAACGAGCCCTACTATTTATTTATGATTTAGGGATTGAGAGTTCAATGTCCATGTTTGCATTTCACCTGGGCATCATCCAACTTGTCTATACATGTTCCAACCTGTTTACATGTTGGTAAAGTTAAATACTGTAAAGGTTATGTAAACAATGGGAAGGTTACAGGCTATAAACTGGGTGTCTGACCCTTCAACAAAACCTTAAGTCTCTCAAACGGTAGAAAAACAAAATGGCGGCCGGGTACACTCATGCTCTATAAGGTGGGTACCTGACCCTTCAATGGGTGGAGGGGGTAAATCTTGTGGGTGGAGCATAGGTCAGGAGGTTCCATGGGTCACGTGACTGGATCACGTGACTAAAAAGGGGCGGGACATAAGGGTCACGTGACTAAAAAGGGACGTGGCATAAGGGTCACGTGACTAAAAAGGGGCGTGGCCTAAAAGTTAAGGTTAGGTCGATGTCAGACCACGTGGTAGTTAAGGTTAGGTAGAGGCAAGGCCACGTGGCAGTTAAGGTTAGGTCGAGGTGAAAATTCAAATTCAAATTTCCCGCCACTGGTCAAGTGACCAAATGCTGGGTTCTGATTGGCTGCTCCTAGAAGTGTGCCAGCTCGCCCATTTCTCCTCTACTAGTGTCTGCGTGGATGGCAGAACATTTCCGAAAGTAGACAGCTTTAAATACCTCGGCTCCACAATAACCTCAGTCAATGACCAGCATACAGAGATAGACCAGCGTATAACAAACGCGAAAAATCTCCAGAAATCTCAAATTAAGGGTGTACAATGCTGTGATAAAACCAGTTCTGATGTACGACTGCGAGACCTGGGTTCTAACCGGCACCCAAGAAAGGAGAATCGAGATATTTGAAAGGAAAGTCATCCGCACGATATCCGGAGCGATATGGGATCAGAATCTAAAATCCTGGAGAAGAAAGACCAATAAAGAACTACTTACAGAAACTGGTCAGTCAATATCTCATGATATGAAGGCAAGGAGGTTAAGATGGGCGGGGCATGTAGCTCGAAGCAATCCATCTTTTCACAACGATCAATGCCACAATAGTTGGCAAGAGACCACGTGGAAGACCAAAACTCAGATGGATAGATAGGATCAACAAAGATGCGAAAGAGCTGCATGCAGCAAACTGGAAAGCAGTGGCCCAAGATAGGCAGAGGTGGAGAAGGCTGGTTCAAGCGGCCAAAGATCTACAAGGTCTGTAGAGCCAACAGAAAAAAAAAAAAAAAAAAAAAAAAAAAAAAAAAAATATATATATATATATATATATATATATATATATATATATATATATATATATATAAATATATATATATATATATATACACATATATATATATATAAGTTAAGGCCCGGAGTGCAGCAGTATTAACCGTAATAGCATATACGGCTATAAACAACAGCCAGAATGTATAAAAGGCGAATTAAAAGCTGAATAAAGTTAGTCTTATTTCGGATACTGTGCGTGTCATTACTTAAACCTTTTTCCTTTTTTTTGATGTTCGGAGTTGCCGACGCTTAACTGGTGCCGAAATCCGGGACGGAGCGTTCGTAAAAGATTTTTTTCTTTTTCTTTTAAAAGACGATACGATAAAAAGGAACTAAGTTATGACCAGCGAAGGAGTGGTGAGACCGGCGGTCCTTAACGTGCAGAACGTTCCGCCATTGCCCCAAGACTCGCCGTCTTGGGCATCGGGCTCATCCGAGTCGGAGGAAGAGTCGGGCGGACCAGAAGGTCGAAGAACCGAAGGAACCAGAGGCAGCCGAAAGAACGGAGGAGGCAGACGATGGAGAGCAGAGGAGGCGATCTGAGGGGAGTGCCAGCAGAGAGGCGACCGTCTGTTAGTAAGTCAGAATAATGCAACGGAGGCTTGCTGGTTGCCTATCATACGAGTAGCCGAAGGAGTAAGGTGCCTGGTGGACACGGGAAGCTCCAAGACCACCATGACCCGGAGAGCGCTGGAGAGGCTGTGTGGCGGAGAGAGAGCACCCCAGACGCAGGTATGTACTTGTAAACTAATCTCCCTTGGTGGCCCATGTAAAGTAGAAGGGGAAGCGGAGATGGGACTAAACAGATGGGGAGTTAAGGGAGGCACATTAGCGGTGCATATAGTAGGGAGTATGCCCCGGGAATACCAAGGGATTATTGGATGCGATCTGTTGGGAAGAGTAGGCGCGCGGGTTAGGATCCGCAAGGGAAAATGGTACATGAGCATAGGGAGGAGAAGTTACGATTGCCAAAAGCGTATAAAAGACGGCAGAGCACGGATAGGAGCAATTAGTCATGAGGAGGGTTGGAAGCAGGCGATTAGGAGGGAGTTCAGGGACATCTTCTTCAGGGAGGGAGATACACTCGGGGTAACGGGACGAACTATATATGAGATACCGTTGAAACAGGAGATGGTGACCTACATAAAAGAAAGACGGTACCAGCACTACGCCAATATATTCGGGAAGAATTATCTAGTCTAAAGAGGCAGGGGATAATTGTTGACAGTACATCACAGTATAATAGCCCGCTGTGGGCGGTGAAGAAAAAGAGTGCTTCGGGAGTAGATGGGAAAAAATAACGGGTGGTAATAAACTACCGGAAATTAAATAAAAATACGGTGGATGAGAAATATCCGATCCCCAGGTTTGAAGACATTCTGGACAGACTGAGTGGGGCGACGATATTTAGTACGCTAGATTTGAAGGCGGGATACCACCAAATCCGAATGCACCCCAGGGACCAACATAAAACGGCATTTACTTTTGAGAGGGGGCATTACGAATTCACGCGGATGCCCTTCGGATTGAAGAACGCCCCGATAACGTTCCAACGCCTTATGGACGAATTCTTAAGGGGAATCGACCAAACAATATGCCAGGTGTATATGGACGATCTCTTAGTGTTCAGTAAATCGGAAGCCGAGCACGCGAAGCTCCTTCGTAACGAGTGCGCCAGTTTGGTCTAAAATTATCGAATGAAAAATCACTTTTAGGGCAGAACCAAATCAAATTTTTAGGCCATACGATTACGAGTGAAGGAGTCAAACCTGACACAGACAAAGTAGAGGCTATTCGGAAAATGGCGGTTCCGCGGGTCGTAAAAGGAATTCGCAGGTTACTGGGGACACTTAAGTACTACAGACGATTTGTGCCGGAAATGGCAGAGTAACTCGTCCCCCTCAATAGAGTGCTAATAAAGGGAGCAAAGATATGCAGCGGTTGCAAGAGGAGCCGGTATTGGCATTTCCGGACTTTAGCAAAATATTTAATGTCACTACGGACGCGAGCGAATACGCGTTTGGGGCAGTGTTATCCCAGGAAGCAGATGGTGGTGAACGCCCGGTAGCATACGCCAGCAGACGCCTTACGGACGCGGAGACTAGATACAGCGCCTTGGAACGGGAGCTGCTAGGAATTGTGTGGGCCGTGGACCACTTTAGAGCCTACGCATTCGGGCGGCGATTCCGCGTACATACTGATCACAGGCCTCTGCAATGGGTGGGGACGCTGAAGGAATCCTCGGCGAGGGTTACGCGATGGAAAGATCTCCTGGCCCAATACAATATGGAAATCGTGTATAAGCCCGGTAAAGAGAATGTATTCGCTGACTGGCTGTCTAGGGCCATCATGATAAATGCCATAGAGGGGAGGGTGGAGGATCATCGAGGGACGTGCGTCAATTTTTGACGGAATGGACACCTGAAAGAGAAGGAGAACAGGGCTCGCGAGAACCAGACGAAGAGGAAGAATCCCCAGGAGAGACGAGCTCGAACGAGGAGAGACCGGTGGAGATGGAAGAGATAGAAGAGCTGATCAACGAAAAGAGGCGGCAAATAATCTGGAAAACCAGAACTTCGGGCCTCATGAAAGTGGAATACTCTCGATACGGACGTAGCAAGATCAACTCCATTTGGTCGCAACCAGGGGCGAGAGAGGACCAAATTTGCAGGGCCCTGAAGGACGCGTCAAAACCTGACATCAGTGAAAAAAGACTGCTTTGGTTTGGACACGTCATGAGAATGGACGAGAAGCGATGGCCCCTTCGAGCACTTAAATACTGTCCTGAGAAGAGAAGAAGACGTGGAAGATCTCGGAAGCAGTGGATGGAAGGGGTCAGAGAAGAAATGGCAGCTAGAGGTTTGACGGTGGAAGATTGTTTTGACAGGAGATATTGGAGGGAAGGCGTATTGGGGACTGGGATGTGAGAAAATCGCAAAAACCGATTAAAAAAAAAATATAATACAAATAAAATTTGATACTCTATTCTGGAATTTCTCACCCATCTACATTCGTAAAATCTTATCCTTAAAATCATTCAAACATCAATTATTTCTCCACCTCCTCAGCTATCAATCTTCCGTAGGGTGATGTGGAGAAAGTGTGTAATTGTCTCGTTATATCCAAACTCTCAACTGGTAAGAGCTGCCCTTCACGGAATATGAGGTCTAAACACTGACGTATCAGAAATCAGTCACGAAAGTTCGCTAAGGTGAAGTATAACGAGTTGCAAAAATATTAATTCAAACCTGTTGATAAAGTTGTGTCTTTCAACTTCTGCAGTATAGCAGTATCGATGTTTATCTACCAGTAGGTCTTTATTTATTTACTTTTTTTTTGCCGTGAGCGGAGCCTACAGAAGCTGTTATTCAAAATAATTGGCGACTTAAATTTCTCCTTGGCATTTTTTTTTCTTTAAGCGCTCGTCAGCAGTCATCCAGCACAACATGATAGTAGGGGCAAGTGCAGAGCTCTGTTATTTGACAAGTGTGCGTGATGCACACTTAACCTTACTATCATCTTTTGTCGAGGCAACTACGGAGTAGCTAATTAAAACAAAATCATTTCTTTCAGTACATTTATTAAATAATGTTCTATATCCTACTTTTATTAATCATTGAAAATTGTAAAATGTAAATCTCAGAGAATCTTTACCTTTTTTCGATGATTACACCAGTATAAACATCCTACAGTAACCGAATTATTTTGCATTTGCCACAAAACTCTATTGCTTGAATAATTTGTCTTGTACGCATTTATTCCTTCAGGCAGGGGCAAGTGCATACTAAATACTATTTAGTTAAATTATCAATCTCATCAAAATAGACGTGCTTGAAGCATTGGCTTGAATCCTACATTTAAACGTAATTGTCTAAGGAACATTTTTTTTTTTAAAAGAGAGAAAAAATATAGCTTAAAAAAATATATATAATCCTATAAATTCGAACTTTATAAAATTTAGTACGCAATTGCCCAATATCACCCTGGTTAGTTAGTTATTTGGATGTCAAAACGTAAAACCTATTGGTCATCAACGCCTTTTATTTTTATTTATTCCTATTTATTTTTCCAAATTATGTTATATTATCTTTAATATAAATAAGAAAGAAAAACCCAATAATAATAATAAATAGATTAAAACATATTATATGTTTATCAATAAACCTTCTTTGGATAGAAAGTTGATTATCTTGGTAGCCGTTTCCTCCTTATTACCCAGAGATATTGATATATTCAAAGGTATATATACCAAATTCCTTTAACTTTCTGATGTAGAAAGGACAGTCCTCTAAAATGTGCGATATTGTCAATATGTTGCCACATTTTTGGCATCTGGGAGGAGCTTCTTTCGTTATTAGATGGACATGTGTCAATCTTGTATGACCGATTCTCGGCCGCGTGAGGGCTACCTCTTCTCTACGGCTACTGCGGCTGGAGCTGCTCCACGGCCCTGGGTTCCTCTTTTTAGTCCCCAGTTTGCTAGCTGGGCTGTTATCCCATAGTGCCTGCCAATCCTGGAGTATGGCTTCTCTTAGTGGCCGCGCCAATTCTGATGGTGACAAGAGAGCTTTACCACGTCCTGGAAGAGTGAGAGCTTCTTTCGCTGCCTTATCAGCCATTTCATTGCCTTTAATGCCTATATGACTAGGTGACCAAATAAAACATATTGATTTTCCATCATCTTTTAGCTTTTTTACAAGTCCTAGAATGCAATGGATTCCTGGGTGGTCTGGATACATGTTATTCATGGCTTTTAATGTACTCAATGAATCTGATACAATTCCAATGTTTTTAATTGGGGATTTTATGGCGTATCGGAGAGCCATTATGATGGCGTTGATCTCCGCTGTGTAGATATTACAAAGGTGGTGTAATTTAAATTTGTGGGTTGTATGGGAAGTAACAAAGGCAGATGCTGTAGATGAATTTGATTTAGACCCGTCGGTGAATATTATTAGGTGTTTAGGCATAGAGAGGATTATTTTGTGGTATTGTTCTTTATACTCTTCTGTTATTGTAGTTTCTTTTCTGAGTTTTGAGAGTTGGAGGTATAACTCGGGTCGTATATACGTCCAAGGAGGTATTTCGTTTTTTATTCTGTTAAATTTGATTTGTTTCAGTTTATTTATTGCAATGAACATTCTTTCTGCTCATGGAAATGTGGCAAACATCACCCTGTATTCATCTAATATCCGCCATGCTTCTTCTCTATCCCCATTCAAATCCCATTCCAAAATGATTTCCAACAATCCCTCCTTTTCTTCCTCCTTTCTTTCCAAAATGATGCTCTCTAATTACAAAAGTAAATCAGACCAGAAGTAAATAACAGTTTTTAATTCACTAGCAGTTTGCTAATCAGCCCAATTTTTGTATTTTTATTTATTTTTTTTGTTCACATCAATTATATTTTTAAAGACAAGTATTTATATTGCTTACTTATTATTTTATTGAAAATATTGTAAACATTAATTTACATTTGGTCTTATGGTCAAATATTGTTTCTGTTTTATTTGTTTGATGGTATTATTCTTAAGGGTCCTAGTCCCAGAATAAAGTTCTCCTATTCTATTCTATTTGTAAGAATCAAAGTTATTGCTAAGCTTATTTTATTTATTGTTATTTGGTTGTTTAATAGGCCCAAATCGGTAAACAAGACGTGCAATTATGATATATTTTTCAATCATTTATATTCTTGTCATTTTTTTTATAATCCTGTAAATTAATTATTTTATAAGAATCATTACAAGGCAAATAGTATTATTACTGTACGTTTTTGTTATTCTAAGGGGACTAGCAACTATCAATCATCTCTTAAAAAAGTAGTCAAATTATAGAGGAAATAAAGATGCTCATTACAAAAAATAATAAATATGTACTTTAAACTCATAAAAAACTTCTCTTGAAATACTATAAAAACGTAATTTTCATCCCTGCTTAAATAATTGATATATTCGTATTTATTTAAATTTAAGGTTTGTTCTAAATAATTTTTCTGAAGGCTTTGATACTCCAGAGTTTCGTTTTTTTTTTTTTTTTTTTTTCTGAGAGCCTGCTTAAAAGGTATTAGAAAATGCAGAGAGACCTCGAGTTGAATAAGTAGGATGAGAAGGGATTCTGTAGCCATTATTCCTAGCTCTGGCGAGAGCTACTATCCTCTGAGTCTCTAAGGTTAAAGTTGAAAACTTCAACGTCAATTTCCTTTATTTATTGCACTTTGAAAGCAAAGTTTACATATAAATAACAATAAAATAAAATTATCTGGAAGTTTATATTAATCGAACTTATAACATTTACTTTATTTTAGTAATATGCTTACAACAACTATTGTAAATTTATTACATGTTGAATAGTTGACCAAAGTAAATAATTAATTGCTTATGATTATTTGATAACAATAAATAAATTACAATACAAAGAAATATTTTTTAATTGATTGAAATAATAATCTACTTACGAACTAGTGCTCGCGATTTCCAATCAAATTTACAAAGCAAATTTCAAAATTTAAAAAAAAATATCAAATTGGCGGCTTTTTGGCTGCTTGAAGATAAAAAAAAAATAGCTGTTGCTGAAGATTTATCGACGAGAAAGCCAACGAAGAAGAGTGTAATATGAGGCAAAACAAAAGTTAGGAGCATTGAAGGCGAGCAAGTAGCCTTTGTTGATGTGCTTAGCCCCTGGTGGGAAATAGAAAAAAATCATGCACCTGTTAGCTGAACGCGGAGGTTTAAAGGATTTTAACCCCAGTATTTGTATTTTACTTGATGGATAAAAGCATGCGTTCGGGGTAATGGTGTCTATGTTTTTGTATATTTCGGATAGTCAGAAAAAGACATGAAGAAGGCAGACAAAGCTAAACGCTAAATAACTGCAGACGATTTGAAAAAAAAAAAAATAGCTGTTGCTGAAGATTTATCGATGAGGAAGCCAACGAAGAAGAGTGTAATATACACATAAATATATGTTTTTCAGTTGAACATGGTTGTATCATTAAAAAATCTCCATATTTCTTGTTTTATAGTCTATAAATAATGACTGACGCCACCGACTGCCATTACCCCAGGATAGGTGTAAAACTGGCCATAGCTGAAATTTTACTACTTCATTAAACAAATTAGGGATTGATAAATTATTTGCCAGTTCCATAGAAGTGGCAAATAATTTATGAAACCCTAATTAGATTGATCCTTCTATACAATCATACGGATGTCAACTCCGTTTAGAGTGATGAAATAGTGATAAATTCCATCATAATAGAATGATGAAATAATTGTTAATAAAATATCGGAGTGACGAAATAGTAATAAATTATATTACTTTCCTTTACCTATATAGGAAGTATACAGAAGGGGGAAGTAAAGCGATCGTGAAAATTTTCGAATTCGAGTTTTCAACGGAAATACACGTTTTAAGGTCCACTGAGTCCAAATGACCAAGCCTCGCAAAATGGTTTGTGTGTGTCTGAACCATGTGTCTGTGTGTATGTGAACAGCCTAGCTCAAAAACGAAAAGCGGTACGATACTCAAATTACATATTTAAGGTAGGTATATGGCTGTGACGATACAGCGACTTTTTCGTCAAAATCGTCTGACCGGAAGTGCAACTTTATATAATCGATTTTATAATAAACTCTATAATCACCGAAAACGGCTCTAACGATTTGTATGATACTTGCCTAAATTATTCTACATAAAGAAGATTAACTTTTCATGTATGTAGTAAATCACCGAGGATTTGCAGGGAAAAAAGTTATGATGAAAAGAATATTTTATTTGCGCATAGCATAAAAAGTAAGCATTTTACGGTAACTTATGTGTAGAATTGTATGAAAGGTAATTGAATTATTTAAAAAACAATAAAAGAATCATCAAAATCGGACCATTATAGGCAAAGATACAGCGCATTGGACTAACCGGAAATAGCTATTATATCATGATATAATAGCTATTTCCGGTCACGATCGCTTTACTTCCCCTTTCTATATACTTCGTATATAGGTAAGGGAAAGTAATATAATTTATTACTATTTCGTCACTCCGATATTTTATTAACAATTTTAACACTCTGATAGAATGTATACTATTATTTCATCATTCTATTATGATGGAATTTATCACTATTTCATCACTCTAAACGGAGTTGAAATCCGTATGATTGTATAGAAGGATCAATCTAATTAGGGTTTCATAAATTATTTGCCACTTCTATAGAACTGGCAAATAATTTATCAATCCCTAATTTGTTTAATGAAGTAGTAAAATATCAGCTATGGCCAGTTTTACACCTATCCTGGGGTAATGGCAGTCGGTGGCGTCAGTCATTATTTATAGACTATACAACAAGAAATATGGAGATTTTTTAATGATACAACCATGTTCAACTGAAAAACATATATTTATGTGTATATTACACTCTTCTTCGTTGGCTTCCTCATCGATAAATCTTCAGCAACAGCTATTTTTTTTTTTTCAAATCGTCTGCAGTTATTTAGCGTTTAGCTTTGTCTGCCTTCTTCATGTCTTTTTCTGATATTCGAAAATTTTACAATTTTCTCGAAAACGGTTTTAACGATTTTGATGAAACTTGCCTAAATTATTCTTCATAAAGGCCTTAAACTTTTCATTTTATGTAGTAAATCACCTATGAATTGCAGGGAAAAAAGTTATGACGAAAAATATATTTTATTTGCGCATAGCATAAAAAGTATGGATTTTACGGTAAATTATGTGTAGAATTGTATGAAAGATAATTAAATTATCTAAAAACCAATAAAAGAATCATTAAAATCGGACCAGTATTAGCAAAGATACAATGTATTTTATGAGGAGCACAAGACCCTAGATGGATAACCAAGCGTATCCGAAAGGAGACGGATGCGACCGAACTTTCTCCCACCAATCCGCCAATCTGTAATGAAGTAATTTAAGAATACAAAAGCGGAAATTAACTTAATAATTTCTACTTTCACATTATTTAATGGAAAGAAAATGTTTGCATGGAAACTAAACCAGAAACTTTTAAAATATATTTGCAACTTGACAAAGTTAAAATATATAGGTAGTGTACAGGATTGTTGTACTAAAATTGTTTAAAAAACTTTTTTATTGTACTTAAGCGGGAGAAGATGTGTATGCTGCTGAGTTTATTAGAAGCAGTGTTTTTGTGAACTCTTTAAATTTGCATTAAAAAGATAATTATTATAGAACGGTAAGGGAAAGTTGTATGATGCGCGCACTGCACCAGATGTTTTAAATATTGGATTGACGAAAAGTTAATAAAATATCAGAGTGACGAAATAATAAATTGTATCATAATATCGGAGTGACGAAATAGTTAATAAAATATCAGAGTTACGAATTAGTAATCAATTATATCATAATACCAGAGTGAAGAAATAGTAATAAATTCCTGTTTTAACTTTAAATCAACCCAAAATTGTTGAATTTACTCGAATGTAGGTATGTTGAGGCGCAGTGAGCGTGGCCGCTCAGTCGAAACTCATCCCCTCTGCGCCCTCAATCTACTCAATGCATTTGAGTACGTTTGTCATATCCATTACTCTTCTATCCTCCTAGATCAGCACTTTATTTATTTATTTTTTTTATATCCACTCAATCTGGACTTTCGACCATCCGTATTTCATTCAGTATACGCAGTATCGGCAGCTATCAGTTGCAACCTAGGTTAACAACTTCACGAAAAATCAAAATGACCACGATTACCCCTTAACTTCCATTACCCCAGTCTCCACTAGGCATTCTGGTTTGATCTCTAGAAGGTGCGGTTTTGTCTTGCAATAGGTGCTGGAATCCATAAAAAAAAATTATAATATAATACTATGATTTTAACTTCATCGTGTTATTTAAATATAATTATGTGATCAACAATCATATGAAGTTTATTTTCATATTCATGATCATGATCATTTTCCTCCTTGTAAATCTTGAAAAAAGTTCGATTTTTTATTAAAGAAAACATTGGCGTAGATGGGACATGAAACTAATCGAAATAGATCAATGTGGATTTACTAGGGCTTGTAGGGTGGCCAGCTGAGGGGAGTTTTAGTGGCGGCGAGGAGAAAGGAATGAGGAGCGGCAGTTCGGTAATTAGTGCGCACGTGATGGGCATCGGCTCTTTCTCTTCTCCGCTATTGCATCTCTATATTCCTTTATCTTATTTCTGCAGATATATTTATTCATTTGTATTCAACTTTATTTGTTTATTAGAAAAAAAAAAAACAACGTTAAAAGCACCATGGTACGATAATTATAAAACTTTACCCTATGGGTTATACATACCAACATTGAGAATGATGGACAGGTCCGGTCCGGCTCCTGCGGGGGCTCTCGGCTAGAGGATGAAGTGGGGGGAGGGATCCCTCTTGGTAAGGGGACAAAAGAATGTGTTAAAAATCAGAAATAAATACTCAAGATGTGCCATAAACTTCACTAAGGTCTCAAATTTAATTCTTATTAAATTTCTGCAACTACTCAATTAAAGTATAACTCGAAACAAGGGGTCGGTGGCTGAACAACCGAGTACGGGATGTGCTTATGAGGTAATAAAGTGATTCTAACATCTGAATTTGGTGTATCATTATGACTCAAAGTCTGACTTAGCAATTATCATATGGAATTAGTTAACCAAGTGTGTAAAATTTGTAACTTTTTTCAAACTATAGATGTTCTTTTCCTTTCTTGCCAAAGGGTCTGCAGAGTGATTGTTGCTGCTTTGTTATGAGTAAATATTAACCGGCGTTTTAACAACAGCTTAAAATTGATTTTACAGATGTAAACGTCCTTGAAAAAAGTAAAATGACTCTAGTGTAACTAATTATTAAGCAGTGTAGTTAAAAAAATAGCCGTGTAATAAAAAATATAAATTAATTACCTTCGGGGCCCCCTTGTGGCCGCGGCTCTTGGCGTTCGCCGACTAGACCGGGACTCATGATGGAAGTGAGACGAGAACGAAGAAAGGCATACAATATCCCTAAAGCCTTAACTGCCTTCCTTCATACCAGTCTCCCCTTCTTGAACTAGGATGGATTAAAAACTACGTATAGAACTGACATTTGGTCGGCCAATTTTAAAATTTTAATATGTTATTAATATTAATATGTAAGTCTTAATTACCAAATTTGAGAAGTTTTTCATTATATTTTAATATAATTTTTGATGAAAATCAATAATGACCTTCAAGTAAAGTTCCACTTCTGGTAATCATGCAGTGACCAAAAGAGAGGTTCATAACTAGATGTTACAATAACCCTAAATAGAATTTTTTTAACTTGGCTAACTGTTTTTGAATTATACGACGAAACTAGTCAAAATGGATTAAGAGATGGACAAAATGGATATTTCCGTTTAAATCTGAAAACCGAAAATGTTCGCGATTACAATACTTCTTTTACTGCGTACAAGGAAGTAAAAAACAAAAGAATTTAACAAGATCACGTGGATTCATTTCATAGATTTCAAATCTGCATATGATTCCCTGATCAGAAAAGAGCTCTACCTGGCATTGGAAGAATTAGGTATCCCATCAAAGTTTATCCGACGTACAGCACAATGAGAGAAAGTGTCAGCAGGATCCGACGTACAGCACAATGAGAGAAAGTGTCAGCAGGATCCGACGTACAGCACAATGAGAGAAAGTGTCAGCAGGATCCGACGTACAGCACAATGAGAGAAAGTGTCAGCAGGATCCGACGTACAGCACAATGAGAGAAAGTGTCAGCAGGATCCGACGTACAGCACAATGAGAGAAAGTGTCAGCAGGATCAAAATAAATCGAAATTTGGACCAACATTTTACAGTGAAGTCGGGCAAGATGATTCTCTCTCTTATCTTCTCCTCAATACTGCAGATGAAAAGAGCCGAGCTTACTCAGTCAGGTACTATCTTCAACTAAATGACGCAGCTGCCAGCGTATACTAATCATGTAGCCATAGTTAGGACATCTCTTACGGCTACAAAAGGAGCTTGCGGAAGATTGGAAGGGGAAGTGGAAACAATGAGATTTTGCATAAAAGAAGAACAAACGAAAATACCAAAACAGTATATAGTGGAAAAGTTCACGTTTCTATTTGTCTCGTTTCAAGTATTTTGGTTTGATTGTCAATGACATAATTGATAAAGAGGAAGAGATACAAAGCCGAATATTGGGAGTTAACAAAGAAAATTGGGCCTTAAGAAGATTCATCAGGATTAAGCTGCTAAGTCGTCTTGCAAAGATAAATTCGTATAAATCCATCATCCGACCCTTTTTGACTGTGTTACCTGAACCCATCGAAAAAGTTCAGCTGAAAAAATCGATAGGTTTGAGAGGAAAATGCTGAGACTGATTACATCAGAAGAGGGAGCGTAATGTCTGGAGAGAAATGCAGAGACCTGCGACATTTGCGATTATATCCCAGCTTCTCATTTTGTGCGAATTTAACGCATCAAATGGCTAGAGCACTTAATTAGGATGGATAATGGGCGAGCAGCCAAAACATTGCACCTTGGAACCCCAGATGGAGTCATACCGCGCGAAAGACCGAAGGAAAGATGGAAGGACTCGGTGGCGAAAGATCTGGAAGATGATAGAAATTTCATGCAGGCGAGCAACCGACCGGGATCACTGGAAAAAGGCAGTTGAGAGACCACGGACAGCTTCGTGCGCTGTCGAGTCATGCGCTGTCGAGTCATGCGCTGTCGAGCCGATAAATAAATATATATCAAGATAGGATTATTATTCATGCGAGACGTGAATAAATAGTTGATGTTTAAAATAATATAAGGAAGAGGTTTTACGAATAGAGATAGGCAAGTAATTTCAAAAGGAGCAGGATCGAACTAAAACAGGTTTGAAAAATGAAATATTTCTATGTATAAATATTGATATATGTGTATAAATATTGATTGGTTTGGTTCTGGTGTTCCAGCAGTGGATGAGGGAACGCAAGCCAAGGATTTCAGTGATATAGGAAGATTTATTGTTTCTTAGGAGTTGGAGTAGGTAAGTACCAAGGAAGTGTTGCCGTCGGAAAGAAGGATAAAGTCATTTTAACTCGAAATAAAAGCAGGAGATATTAGTGCGCCAAGGAACCTCAAAGATAAATCTTACGAAACAGTTCATAAGACGCTTTAATTTCTTTTAAGTTCATCGACAAGTCCCCCATATACCAGAGAACCATGGTCAATGTGGAGAAAAATAGGAGAAGATACAAGAGCTGACAGAGTTTTTAAAGGCAAGGATTCGCGGAATCTACGGAAGTGTTTAAGTAATCTCGTTTTCTGTTCGCGGAGCTCTGCATACTGCATATTTAAAGATGAAGAGTATTTTATAAAATTTAAGAATAATAAATGGGAATTTTATTTGAATAAGTGAATTAAAACATTATACAGATAATGAAGAAGTAATAAATAGAATATTAGGGTAGGAGAAGAAAGAAAATATCAATAGCGACAAAAAATAGGAGGGCGATTCAAAAATTAAAGACAAGAATTGATCTAGAAGCAAAGTAGTTGGTAACCCTGTTATGACTTTTGAACAGCAAATTAGTTTAATGTTGGACTCTTCATGCTCGTGTTTTATATCCACATTTGTTATATAATATTTTTTTTCATCGTATTCCCATCTTTAGATGCTATTTTCAGTCACTTGGAGATAGAAATTTACGAAACATATAACAGAATGAACAAGCGAAATATAATTTACCAGAGGATAGAAAATAACATTTGTCAATAGACGAGCTTTTAATAAAACGATGAATATGAGAAAATAAGTATGATGGACTTGAGAATGGCTGAAGTATGATGGGCTGGCAGTCGAAACGTCTTGTAAAAATAAATGAAAATAAAAATTGTTGGCGTCTATTTTTCCCTTTATCTAGTTGCTAAAATATTTAAAATTAAATAGAAATCAAACAGATTAATGAAAATAAATAAATACTATTAAGGTGGTATTTGTGGTATTGAGGAGGGCGTCAGAAACAGACTAATTACAGTCCACACAGATAGCCAAGCTGCTATCGGGGCTTTAAGTAGTTAAGCGACCCGGTCAAAGTTGGTGGAAGAATTTAAAGTTAATCTTAACAAACTGTCTGAAACCAACAGGGTAAGGGTTGAATGGGTTCCTGGACACTCGGGAATTCTGGGGAATGAAAAGGCTGATCACCTTGCAAGGAGAAGCTCTGAGTTGAGACCTTGCACACCAGAGCCCATGTGTGGCATAAGCCTTAGCTATGCCAAAAGGCGCATCAGAGTGGCTGTAGGCAATAAAGTTAAGAACTACTGGAAAAATACTAGGAAACAGATACACTCCAAACTGTTTTTAGATGGACCCTGCTCCAAAAGAAGTGATTCTTCTGTTTATGGATAGGTGTGACATTAGGAGAGTAACGGGACTATATACAGGTCACTGTCAACTGAATAAGCACCTCTACAACATGGGACTAACTGAGTCACCGACATGTAGACTATGTGGGATGGAGGACGAAACGGCTTTCCACATAATCTGTGGATGCGATGCTTTGGCAAGGGTGCGGTACCTCCACTTTGGTTGTGACCGGATCACTGACCCTAAGCTCTAAGAGCTGATGGACCCGATGAGTCTACTCAGATTTGCAAAGGCTACTGCCCTGTTTTAAATGGTTTAGGCCAGCGCACAATAGGCCTCAATAGGCCGCGGTGCTAATATGCTGGGGAAAAAAAAAGATGGTATTTAAAATTA
Source organism: Rhaphigaster nebulosa (assembly GCA_948150685.1). Lineage (NCBI taxonomy): Eukaryota > Metazoa > Arthropoda > Insecta > Hemiptera > Pentatomidae > Rhaphigaster > Rhaphigaster nebulosa. The sequence goes on from OX411309.1 coordinate 414,733, forward strand.
TCTTTAGAAGCGACTAGAGTACAAAGTTGGAAATGAGAAAAAGATTTGAGACCCACAAAAGACACTTCTAACACCAACTCAATTCACATACAAATTTTCAGCTATCTAACTCAATTTTTCAAACTGTGGAGTTGGCAAAAATTTCTGCGAAGAACAGTCGTTAGGACTAAGAGGGACCGTGTTCGCAATGAGAGGATACGACATGAACTGGGGGTCGCCCCATTGAAGGAGGTTCTGCAAATCCGCCAATTGAAATGGTTCGGCCATGTGGTTAGGATGGAGGAACATAGGGACCCATTGAAGACGATGGACTAGGCTCCGGATGGCAGAAGACCTCCAGGACGCCAAAGAGTGTCGTATCTGGAGTACATCGATAGACTTTGCAGAGGAAGAGACAAAGATCTCCGTCGGGCCAGGAATCTGGCAAGAAACAGAGAGGAGTGGAATTCGTGGCTATCCACTGCCCTACGCTGAGAGGCACAAAAGGAGAAGCGAAAGAAGAAGAAGTTGGCAAAAAATAAAATCCGCGGAATCAAGATAATATCTAACTGATATTTAACATCATTTAATTGTACATTTATATAAGGCTCATTCTCATGAGACTTGTCAAATTCGCATCTTTTGACTTTGAGGTTGTTTTTACATAACTACCTCTAATTATTACAGAGTTGATTCCAAATTTTGCATAAATTAATGGCAAGTACACCTTTCATTAGTAAATAGTGAATGGCTAAAATATTTACATTTAAAGTAAATTTGTGGTCAAAGTGGTTAGAAGATAATCAAAAACTTATGTCGCCAGAGAATGGTGAAAACGAGTGCTCAAGTATGTTACTATTTGTTCGGGTAGAATTCGTTTTATAAGGTAGTAATCCTGAACCCCTATGATCTTGGACGATACAATGTCTTATAATGTAGCAGTTTTATCCTGGAATCCAGAGAATTTGTGTCAAACTAAACCTACAATTGAAATCATATCAGTAACATACTTGAGCTTTCGTTTTCGCCATACCATAGAGGCATAGGTTCTTGATAACTTCCTATCCATTGGAAATGCTCAAAAATTTGAATACCATTCATTTTTTAAAAATAGCACACTTTTACTTTGTAAATGCTACTTTCGATTTGAGCTAGGATTTTTTCATTAATATATGATATGGCAGCAGAACAGTAACACAGTAACATACATAAGAATTTTGAATTTTAAAATTTACTTTAAATGTAAATACAATATTTTGGCTATTTACTATTTACTAAAGATAGGTGTACTCATCAATAATATATACGAAAATTGGAGCCAACTCCATAATAATTAGAGGCATGTAAAAACAACTTCAAAGTCAAAAGACGCGAATTTGACAAGTCTCATGAGAATGACTCATACCGAGTTAAATAGAATTCGTCAGAGGCGTTTTAGAGAAAATTGTAAAAAAATATAAAATCGAAATTCAGGTAAGTCGATTTTAGCGAAAATGTTGCTGTAACAATCCAGGCATTTCAGTTTCAAGTACAACTTTTCGTTTTTGAGCTAGATTTATCACACATACACACACGTAGGTAGTTAAGTTAATGTAAAATTAGGCAACGCTAATGATTGCGCCACTCGTGTGATTAATTGAACATGAAACAATGAAACAATGTTTTAATAAAAATAAACTTGATTTTTAAATTAATTATTACGAAAGTTTTCAATTATATTTTAATGTAGAAATAATAATATTGTATCTCTGTTATGATCAATGAAGTATAATTTTTCCTGGATTTTTATTATATATATATATATATATATATATATATATATATATATATATATATATATATATATATATATATATATATACATATAGTATGTAAATTAGGCATGATAATTGGCTGTTTGTTGTTGGAAGAGAACAAACAGTGTGATTGGTGATGGCTTAGTGAAATTGATCTAGTTCATTAGTTCCTTCTTTGACCGACAGAAAGGCATTTATCGACTTTGTTGTCCGGCTGCTATTTGGATAATAAACCCCATCTCTATTCATTATATAAAATTCTGTTTGTTGTATAAAATATTTTTAAAAAAATATTGATATGAATAACATATAATTTTGTTTATTTTTTTACTAATAATTATGTTATAAAATACTTATAATACCACCGAAGACACCGATGGCTTTGCTTAAGGGACAGTCAGTTGCCTGCTTGAGGATAATTACCGGGCATGACTACCTCCAACATCAATCTCTATAGAATTGGAGTCGTTGAAAGCCCCGCATGTTCCTTGTACCATGCAGATGAGGTATCTGCTCGCCATCTCAGTGTATGCCCTGCCATGGAGGACATTACAGTGCTACTAGCTGACACCGAGAATAAGTTCTCTAGAAGATCTGTTTTATATTGGGCTGCTAGGAAATGTCAAGAAAGACGTTGAAATTTAGGAACAGCGAAAAAAAAAAAAAAAATAAGGTATATACCTTGTTGATGTGGGTGGAAAAATACGACGTATTTGATGTTTCGGCCAGCTAGTGAAATTGTAATGTCCTCCATGGCGGGACATACGCTGAGATGGCGAGCAAATATCTCATCTACATGGCACAAGGAACATGCGGGGCTTTCAACGACTCCAATTCTATAGAGATTGCTGTTGGAGGTAGTCATGCCCCGTAATTATCCTCAAGCAGGCAACAGACTGTCCCCTCGGCAAAGACATCGGTATGTAGCTTTCCTGACTTAAAAGGCTATAACGCTTAATCCCTTAAATGAGATATAACGCTTCCCCAAATAACAGCTATTTTCAAGTGTTACTTTTAAACGCTATGCAAAATTAACAGCCACCGTTGTTGAAACAGCTGATTGAAATTAACAGTTTGGCCCATCTCTCGACTGTAATCACTAAATCCAGCAGCTTATCCATATTTTATGTGTGGGGACTGCTCAGAGTTGAGTTCATTTAATTTGTTTTAGGTTAAGGAGTTTTTTCACTGGATAAACACTTTATGTTCCAATTTTCAATTTACTTTGTAATATTTAACAGTTTTCAGTGCTATATGTATATATATACTAGGATATAATTGGAAGATTTTTGTTTTAGGAAACAAAGCCTTATGTCTCTCAGATACAAGTTAATAATCAACTAATCAACGTTTCGCCAATTCAGGCATCATCAGGACAGAAAAAGAAAGATAACATAAATGCAGGCAGAGAGCACATCTCAAACAAACAAGATAACACAAATGCAGGCAGAGAGTACATCTCAAACAAACAAGATAACAAGATAACACAAATGCAGGCAGAGAGTACATCTCAAACAAACAAGATAACATAAATGCAGGCAGAGAGCACATCTCAAACAAACAAGATAACACAAATGCAGGCAGAGAGTACATCTCAAACAGGCAGAGAGCACATCTCAAACAGGCAGAGAGCACATCTCAAAGAACAAGATAACACAAATGAAGGCAGAGAGCACATCTCAAACAAACAAGATAACACAAATGCAGGCAGAGAGTACATCTCAAACAGGCAGAGAGCACATCTCAAACAGGCAGAGAGCACATCTCAAAGAACAAGATAACACAAATGAAGGCAGAGAGCACATCTCAAACAAACAAGATAACACAAATGCAGGCAGAGAGTACATCTCAAACAGGCAGAGAGTACATCTCAAACAAACAAGATAACACAAATGCAGGCAGAGAGCACATCTCAAACAAACAAGATAACATAAATGCAGGCAGAGAGCACATCTCAAACAAACAAGATAACACAAATGCAGGCAGAGAGTACATCTCAAACAGGCAGAGAGCACATCTCAAACAGGCAGAGAGCACATCTCAAAGAACAAGATAACACAAATGAAGGCAGAGAGCACATCTCAAACAAACAAGATAACACAAATGCAGGCAGAGAGTACATCTCAAACAGGCAGAGAGTACATCTCAAACAAACAAGATAACACAAATGCAGGCAGAGAGCACATCTCAAACAAACAAGATAACATAAATGCAGGCAGAGAGCACATCTCAAACAGGCAGAGAGCACATCTCAAACAGGCAGAGAGCACATCTCAAACAAACAAGATAACACAAATGCAGGCAGAGAGTACATCTCAAACAGGCAGAGAGCACATCTCAAACAGGCAGAGAGCACATCTCAAACAAACAAGATAACACAAATGCAGGCAGAGAGTACATCTCAAACAAACAAGATAACACAAATGCAGGCAGAGAGCACATCTCAAACAAACAAGATAACATAAATGCAGGCAGAGAGCACATCTCAAACAAACAAGATAACACAAATGCAGGCAGAGAGCACATCTCAAACAAACAAGATAACACAAATGCAGGCAGAGAGCACATCTCAAACAAACAAGATAACATAAATGCAGGCAGAGAGCACATCTCAAACAAACAAGATAACATAAATTCAGGCAGAGAGCACATCTCAAACAAACAATCTAAAAAAGGCTAACCCAATTAGTCGAATCATTTGGTAGTTGGAAAGTCTTGGTCTTATTATCAGCTAAATTCTAAAATGGCTTACTCAAAATAATTTTAATTTTATTTATTTGAAATAATTAACTGTCTTTCATTGTTAGTAGTAATGAGAAAATGGATCTATGAAAGAATTTGATAGTTTACTAAAGGAGAAAAGTCTTTCCAGGTTGAAGACCGATTTCCGAAAATAAGAGTAGTAACATAGATGTATAATATACCGTTGCTAAGGCAAACATTTTAGGGAAATTAACATCTAACATATAAAGTCGTATAAGGTAATAGAGAATGACGAAAAACGCATAAACTTAAGTGATTGTTGTACTTAATACTTTTATGTCATTTAATGGAAACTAAGAGCTTTTAAATTTTCAGAAATCATACTTGAGGAGAAATTAATTTCTACTCAAAATAGAATGGTAAGTGAAAATTGTGTTATTTTTATAAATAACATATTAATATTTTTTTTCACATCACTTCACACAATCCCAATGTATTGTAGTTGTTTCTCGTACCTTACTTTTCTAAGCCCTGATGAGGCCTACAACTTATGTCGAAACGTCAGCAGCTAATAAACTGTGTACATATCATTACTGTGTGTATAATTTCTGAACGCAATCATCATCTCCTTATAAATAATTTTAAATAACTTATAAAATATGTATGTATGTATATATATACACATACGTACTATGTATTTACAAAGATATAGAGGGCGCTGATGTTGGTGGAAGGACTGTGCTAGAGTCAGTAGCGACCGGGCTGTGGTTGGTGACGGTCACCCTGGAGCAGCTCCGAGCCAAGTCGAGGGCCGTCGCAGCGGGCAAGAGGCATGTCAAGGTAGTCCCTACAGCAATAATATATAATAATATCAACAATAATTCAACATTACTATGATTATATTCCTAAAATATATCAATGCATACCTATACACATTTATACATAAGTATTAATCCGGTCTAACATATACAAAATCCGACATATCCTTCGACAAAGTTACAAGATGTTGGGTGGTTTTCTAGATTGGTATCTCTCCTAGGAGTGGCATATTTCGTCTGCTATTGCTACTGTCGTCTTGGCAACTATCGAAGCTAGCCTCCTGTACTTATTTCTATCAATGTATGCTAAAATATAATTAAATAAAAATAATCATATTTTTATTTAATCATATTATTTATCAAGTTATACTAGAATATGTTTAGGAAACTACTAATAAATAACGTTAGCTCAAGAAAACTTGAAATTGAAGGCTATCGTGAAAAAATTCATCCTTAATTATAAAAATATATTTCTTATTTATAAATGATTACGTATTTCATTAACGTTTCGGGGGCTAATTTTATCTATCTTCAGAATGAAATAATTTTGCAATATTAAACAGTTTCTTAATTTATATTATTTCACATTGTTTACAAATATCTTTAATTGCATACGATAAAAGAGCAGATTTAAATTATTTTAAATTATATATAAATTTTATATACTCTTCCCCGCCATAATCACTAGTTTCAAGCATTGATTGCAAAATTCTATTGTGAGAAGATTTCTATCATTAATAAAAATTCAATATCTGCATTGAACTATCAACCTCAATAATTAAAAAAATATATATATATCTTCGATTATTTCAACGTGTAAAAATGCGATATTTCATAATTAGTATAACTATGAAGATTTATTTTAAAAAGTAATTAAGTCTCTGTATAAACGCGAAAAGTAATTGTTGAGTTGATTGTGCATCCGATTATTTATTTTTTCTGAATGAAAAATTTAATTTTTGAAATAAAAAATCTTTCTTTGAACTTCTACGTTTCCTTTGATAATCATTTTCAATTTTTTACTTCGAATAAAAATAAAAACTGATAATTATTGATATTAGCCCACATCACTTAGTTTTTGTTTGGATGAATTTTTAAATATAATATTAAAACGGATACTACTGTTTGTGCCAACTGTTATTATAGCATTGAAAAAGTAACATTAATAACAATAAATGAGCTACAAGTGTATTACACACATAACTAGCTTGTAGCTGAAGTGTTTTGAGTCCTTCTAAAAAAAAAATAAATAAATAAAAATCAGGAAATATAAATTTTAAAAAAATAAGATAATTTTCACTTTCTATTCACAATTTCTTTTAACAACATTTCATTATATTATTAAAAATTGATTTACATATCTCAAATATCATTAACGTAGACTAAAAGTGAAGTTATAAATTTCATCTAATTAACTTATAATTTTATTTAGTTTTAGATAATGTATTGATATCACAACTTTAAATAGAAACCTAATTGAAATGTGTCATTGCACAAAAAAAGGTATTTTAACATAAGTGATAGGAGAAAATAAAAGAAATTTCTTAAACACATCGGCCAAAACAAAATTAAAATCAGTTTAAAAATAATAATTTTTTAATGGCATATAAATATTCAAGGTTTGTTTTCATTTTACTCTTGAATAGAGATATAAATCTTGTAAGGACATAAAATGATTTTAGCGGACGTTAAGCGGAAGACATTCTATCGGATTTAAAACATTAATAAATTATGTTCATTTTTATTAGTTTTTGATAATAAAAGTCAAACCTTTCTTTTTTCTTGAGACCGTTATAAAAATGAATACGAAAATATTTTTTATTTATTAACACAATAAAACAATATCATCATGATCATTAAAACTAATGTCGCTCTAATACAAGAACTGACACATTAGTATACTCGTATATTCAAATAACATTATTTTTTATCAAATGCACCGGCTGATTTTGCCGTACACAAAATAAATATGAATCGTGTATTATTGACTCGGAACGACGTCAAAGACGTCGTTTTTTGAAAAAAAGGCTTAAGCTCCAAAAATTCTAAATTAATGTTTAAATTTATTATCGGACGTAAACACTACTTCTATCGATTTCCGCTCACGATATATCGAAACAAAAAATTGAAATGATCTAAAAATCGACTGTTGATGACCTAAGCACCAAATTATTACGACTCTCAGTCGTCAATCTGGCCTTAATCGGTACTGGAAGCCTTAAAAATATATTGTAATTATAAAGGTTTTGCCACCTTAATAAACTCCGAATATATACAATAAAGAATAACATTTAAAAAAAATATATTGTTATTTGGGGTAAAATTCGTTTCATGTCTAAGGTTTCCTAAATGGCGCTTACGCTTTTTTCGGCATACGACGTCTATATGAAATGTCTGTGCCTAGGGAATGGGGAAAATTAAAGAAAAAGAAAATTTAACAATATTATTTTTATTTAAAATAATATCCGATAGCTTCAATAAATTTCTCCTAACGCCCAACAATTTTTTTTTATCTCTGATTCGAATATCCTTTTTGGCTTTGAATTTATAAAACCAAGAAACGAAGTGTTTATCTAGTTTGTATTTTGGAATATTTGATTAAAATTCCGTCAAGCGTTCAGAAAAAAGTAGTAAAGGGGAAACTATAACAGCCGTCACGAAATTTGAAACTTAGGACCATTAACATTATAATAATAATGATTAACATTATAATAATAATGATTAACATTATAATAATAATGATTAACATTATAATAATAATGATTAACATTATAATAATAATGATTAACATTATAATAATAATGATTAACATTATAATAATAATGATTAACATTATAATAATAATGATTAACATTATAATAATAATGATTAACATTATAATAATAATGATTATTATGAAATAACTTTTTATTTGTTCAGGGACGAGTCCCTTAAGAATAACATTACGGACATTGATTGGTCGACTTTTGAGTCTTAGAATAGATAAAATATTTAAAAAAACATTAATAAATAATGAAATATGAAAAAAAAATTAAATTACAATTAATGAATAAATAAATAAATGAAGTAACTTATAACAAATATATTATAACAAACTTCTCACATTAAAAGCAAACACACTTTTTATATTGATAGAATAAAAAAATGAAAAAGCATAAATAATCTATTAGTACAAATTTATTAATTTTGATTGAAACTAAGGAAACTCTACAATTATTTTGGAACTGGACAGCCAGGAAGTGCTGGAATAAGCGGGATTTGAAGGTCGGACAATTGTTTTTGCTGTACTATGGAGGAGCTAGGTAAAAAGGGTGTCAAAGAAACATTTGGATATCCAAAGACATTGCATCAAGTTGCTAATTTTGTGACGGCTACTTCATTCAAGTGAATATGGTGGATGTAGTACAACTTCAATTTCAATTTCAGATCACGTTTCTGTTATATAAAAATTACAATATTTTTTTTTTAAATTGACTGACAAGTTGCATTAAGTCATCTGAAAATTTAAGTTCTATCTCATCTACCATTTTAACTTGAATTGTATTCGAATACCATTCCGAGCTGCTTCAAAATCAAAAATGAACACAAACTATAATTTTTATTTCTTGAGCTTATAGGCCGAAATGTTTCTTAGAACTAGAACTAAATGTAAAAAACGAAAGTTATTTGGAATAAAAATAATATCTTTAAAGTTTGTTAATGTCTTAAAGTGACGTTTGATTTTTAATTTATTAGGACATGATACTATTTTTTGCGAAAATTAACGAAAATATATTCGTATTTATGCTTATTACAGCCTCAAGAAATATCAGAAGCATATAAAAATGAACATAAGTTATTACTTCTTTGTACGAAGTAAAGGACGTATTGTAATAGCGAAAAATTTCAGATTTCAATGGAAATATCCATTTTGACTATCCCTGAATCCATTTTGACTAGTTTCGTCGTGACGTCTGTATGTACGTTCGTTCGCACGTACGTACGAGCATATCTCGCATAACTCAAAAACAGTTTGCCGTAGAAAGTTAAAACTTTATACTTGGAATTATTGTAAAATCTAGTTGTGAACCTCCCTTTTTGGTGTACATTATTGTGGTACTAATGTGGCACATGAAAGTGGTACTTTATTTAAAGGTCATTATTGATTTTCATCAAAAATTATATTAAAATATTACGCAATGCTTTTCAAATTTGGTATTTATAATTTGTTTATTCATTTAAATGAAATACTAGATTTTGGTCTAAATTGGCAATCGAAAGTGGTACTTTACTTGAAGGTCATAATAAATTTTCATCGAAAATTATATTAAATTATAATATTAAAAATCTCGTTTTGGTAAATTAGACTTTTATATCTATAAAAATAATACAGTAGATTTTGGTTGCAATTGAAGAGCCGAAAAGGGGTACTTTACTTGAAGGTCATAATAAACTTACACCAAAAGGTATATCGACATTTAATACAGATATCATATGATTTGGTGATAAAGGTTATAAACGCGATTTTTTTTCCACTCTAATTCAACAATTTTATTACTTGTTTTAAGAATTAAAATTGAGTGTAAAATACTTTTTTTCCCTCCCCATGTGTGAACTGAACAAGTCTGCAGCAGGAGAATAAGATATAAGTTAAGAAAATGTTGGAACCATCAATTTACAATGCTTTATCTAGGAACATTGACAGTTCTAATGTTGTCACGGAACACGAAAAAAATCTCTTGGCAACTTGGTATCTACTTACAGAAAACGACATATAATAATGGAATGAGACCTCCCTAATCAAGAGCTTGTGTGTGTGTGTCAATAGATGGATTTCGCGACACCGAGTGTCGTTTTTGAGATAATGCTATCTTCGGAAACTAGTACCCAAATTCAGGATCACATTTTGAACCATCGATTTATAGTTTAATAGGCGTAGGAATTCATGTGCTGTCCACATCAGATATTTTTTTGAAAGCAATAAAATGTCATTGTGATAATTATTTTATGTTTACGAAATTTATAACTCTATTTAAGAACAATGAAATGAAAACACGTCGAATAGTTAATTTTATGTCATTTTGATACTAGTTTAATTTTGATGATTTTGAAAATTTTGAGTCTAGTTTAACACGGTACTTTCAGGATTCCGGAGTAAAAAGCCAAATTAATTGAATCATATTATATTATTATAAACTCTAATTATAGGGCATAGTAATCAGCAAAAATCTTATAAAATGTGTTTTTAAAAAAAAATAAGTGCACCAAAATTAAAAACAGCCGAGACATTCGTTATTTCTGTCGAATCTGTCAAGAGAAGCCTGAAGCCCTTAGCTTGGAAGATTGCTTTAAAAATCATCACAAGCAATACAAATATTATTTTGCTTTTCGATTTTGAATAAACTTTGTATAATTATATTTTCTAAACATTTATTAATAAATTTTCTGTTCATGTAACCCAACCTTGATTTTTTCTTCTCTCCCCTGAGGCCGAGAGATCCATATCCATATTTACATTCATACTCAGTTAAAGGGCACTAACCTTTCCTAAGACTTGAACATAATCCCTTACTCAGTTCCTCTGTGTTGGCATACTAGGAAACCCTCTCCTAGCCCTTGTCCCTTTCGATGTACTTTTGTTAGAATAAGATATTCATTCTGTAGATCTGAGGTAGTATGAACCATTACTTGTAACCTATTTTAGACAATAAAGTTTTTTTTTAAGTTCTCTATTTGAGCAGCTCTTTAACTCTCTACGAATTTCCTCGTAGCTGCTCAAATATGTCAAGTAAACAAAGAACGAGATAACACGTAGATGGCAGTCAACGTGTAAATATAAGGTTAACTGATATAAGTTTACCTGATTTCATTTTTTTTTACCAATGTTTTTGAAACGTTTCTTTTACTTTCTCTTGTCATTTATGTTAAAATATTTGTTTGTTACACTAGGACACATTTCAATTAGGTTTCTATGTTTTTACTTCCTTGTGCGATTTGAAGGAAGTATTGTAATCGCGAAAATTTTTGGTTTTCAGATTTTAACGAAAACATCCATTCTGACCATCCCGGAATCCATTTTGACTAGTTTCGTCGTGACGTATGTACGTACGTCCGTACGTATCTCGCATAGCTCAAAAAGGGTTCGCCGTAGAAAGTTGAAATTTTGTATTTAGGATTGCTGTAAAATCTAGTTGTGAATCTCTCTTTTTGTCTATTACATAATTACCGGAAGTAGTACTTAACTTGAAGGTCATTATTGATTTTCATCAAAAAATATATTAAAATATAATGAAAAACTTCTCAAATTAGGTATATAAGACTTACATATTAATTTAAACAACATAACAAATTTTGGTTAATATTGGCAGACCGGATGGTGGTACTTTACTTGAAGGTCATAATAAACACATCAGAAATTATATTAAAATTAAATAGGGGGATCATATTGTTCGGTAATGAAGGTTACAGAAGCGATTTTTTTCCCCTCCAATTAAACATTTTTATTACTTGTTCCAATGCTAAAATTGAGTGTAAAATGCTGATTTTCCTCCTCATTAGTGAGCTGAACAAGTCTGCAGCAGGAGAATAAGGTATAATAAGTTAAGCGGGTTCTTTCGCTTAAAATGTCGAAACTGTCGATTTTCAATGCTTTATCTTGTGACATTGACAGCTGTAATTTTGTCACGGAACACGAAGAAATCTCTGGGAAACTAGTTACCTACTGAAAGAAAACGACATATAATAACGGTATGAGACCTCCAGAAACAAGAGTGCGTGTGTTTGTATCAATAGATGGATGTCGCGACGCCGAGTGTCGTTTTTGAAATTTACTTTTTGAGTCACAGATTTATAGTTTAGTATGCGTACAAGGAAGTCATATGTTGTCCACATCAGATATTTTAGGTTTCAGTTAGATTTCTATTTTATACTCGACTGCTTCAATGTGTTTAAATATTCAAGATATCTGCCATTATGATATGTGCCATTATGGTAGATGTTTATATGCCATTTTTCCAAGTTTTCGACAAAGTAACTTTTTTTGTGAATTATAAATTAGCTCAATTAAGTTTTTCCATCAAACATTTTTTTAATAGTTAATTCTGCTTATATTCAACCTCAATCCAAAAAAAAATTGGACTGAAAAACATGATTGTGCTATTATTTATTTCAAAAAATGTTACTTTGCCGAAAATATGAAAAAATTACATATCAACATCTGCCATAACGCCACAGATTTGTCATTAAAATTTTAATGATGTTATATGTAATGAAGTTTGGTTAAAAGAACGTAAACAAACAAATTTGATGTCTATTAACGGAAGTTATTTTGAATAAAAATAATAACACCTAAAGTTTATTTTTCGTTCATTTGTCTCATTTCATAAGTTACATTTACAACTTACATTTCATAAGTTACATTTACAACTTACATTTCATAAGTTACATTTACAACTTACATTTCATAAGTTACATTAACAACTTACATTTCATAAGTTACATTTACAACTTAATTTTATTAGTTCCCAACCCAGTAGTGCTTGATTCATATTTATTTAGAGTATGTAAAAATCCCTTCGTACATTGAATAAACAGTACTATTTTTTAATTTATCATAATATGATATTGTTTTATCACCTTAATAAACGAAAATATATTCTTATTATATATTTTTATAGTTGGGGAAAAGTGCATTTTTGGAAGTTATGGCATATCAGAAAGTATATTAATGACATGAAATGGTATCCTCCTAACTGACTTTTTTGACTTAATTTATCTGAAATCTCTTATCAGATAGTTCAATCTCTTATCAGATAGTTCAATCTCTTATCAGATAGTTCAATCTCTTATCAGATAGTTCAATCTCTTATATCAAATGATTTTATTGTATTATAAAACTGAATAAATTGTGTTATTTTTCAACTGTCATTTCGTCAGTATAACTGCATTACTTCAGTCACTATATACTGTACAGTATATATACCGTACTGAATAATACGTATATATATATATATATATATATATATATATATATATATATATATATATATATATATATATATGTATATATATATGTAATATAATATTAATATATAAGATATAATATATATCGTATAGAATATAATTATAGTTTGTATGTCGTCGAATTCGCAATGCCCAATCGATAAGCCCGTTTTTCTCCCGAGAGTTGAATATAGTGAACTAAAAACCTGATTTTAAGTAGAATGTATAAAGGCAATGTATATAGCATATGGCAGCCCACGGTAAACATTTACGCGAGGGAAACATTTGAAAAAAACAAAACAAACTACTATTCGATAAGCAACATGCTCTTAAAATAGTTTAGTTTGTTAGCTATTATCGTTTGGAAGATCTCGTGGTAGCTATCTGGAAGGAGGAGAAGGGGGAGAATGGGAAGTTGGATTAGTAATTCAATAATCCGTTTGGAATAAAAGATATTAAATATCCTGTTTAATTGCATTACAGTATTGTTATAGCAGTTTGGAATAAAAGATATTAAATATCCTGTTTAATTGCATTACAGTATTGTTATAGCAGTTTTTAACATTTCTTTTGGTTTCGGTATTATCTTTGTCAACGAATATTGTAATGAATCATTCGTACATATTACTAATTATTAATTTCGAAAAGTGATTTATTATGCTTTCTACGGCAAATGCTTTGATTCTTAGGACTGAGGACGATTCTTAGCGTTACACGAAAAACACCGGGAGGCCTTTTGACATTTATACTTTCTTCGCTTATTAATATTTTTTATTAAGTAGAATATTGATTCTATGTTGTAAGTACTAAAAATTAATACATTAATTATGACATATCTACGTTATGCTTTAAAAACAGTAAGCAAAAGATTTTTAAGTATTGTTTTACTGGAGATCCTTCTGATCAACTATGTTAGATGTCCGCTCCCCTGGGACTTTTGGAAGGAAAAAACTGTTGGATCCTCCGACCCTTGAGCAGGTCAAGAACAGCAGAAGCATCTTCTGCTCGAAATGTAAATATAATGCAAAATTGCTAGATTCTAAGCCTTCAAAGTTTTAAATAAAAAAGTCTAATAGCTCATGTGTTTCGTAGCTAGTTTTATTGACGTATTCTAGGTACCTTCGAAGACTAGCTGAGAAAAGCTGCAAGATGTAGATATTCAACCTTCCAAGACTAGCTGAGAAAAGCTGCAAGATGTAGATATTCAACCTTCCAAGACTAGCTGAGAAAGGCTGCAAGATGTAGATATTCAACGACTAACCTCCAGTTGATATTGGGCCTATTGAAATAAACTCTTGATAAATAAAATAAAATAAAAAAACAAAAACAAATGTTACGTCCGCCATTTTGTTTCAAGACTAGGAATAACAGTTTAATGCTGCTAAAAACCTTTTTAAGATACTAAAAAATAAAATAGGCGTTTTCAATGAAAAGTGGACAAAATATCTAGATTTTTGATAATCCGCCATTTTTTTTTTACTGTAGCTAATGACTGCTTGATGGAGATAGCTTAAGATCGTCTTAGGGCTCTAAGACGAATCTTAGGCTATAACAACGGAAAAAAAGAGTTTCGTCAAAATCAATTCAACCGTTTTTATTGTTAAAAGCAGACAAAATAACCTGACAAACACAAAACAATTTAAAAGTGCTTCTTGATTTATATGATTGCTAAGGAAATAGGTTACATATTTCACCAAAAGTATATTCCTATAGGAATAGATACTGTGCAATTATTATGTATTGAAATGAATAAGTTGGGTTGGTGCAGGCCGGCACCGGGACTAGAGATGAATTATTAAATTTTGGGTTGATCCCTCGCAGATATTTAAAAAAATAAAAAGATTTTTTTTTTACTTTTAAAGTCAAAAAAAAAGAATTTAAATCAATAATGGTGACGAAGACAATAGTGTAACGTAATGAAAAGAGGATAAAAAGCTCGTAAAATGAGATTGATATACAGAAACGTCAACACTAAAATAAATTATATGAAAGTTTTGGAAGACATTATTCAGTGAAACTTCTAACGGACATCTCTTTCCAACGGACACCACTCCCTACGGACCATTTTTAAAAATTCCGGCCTTGAAGTATAAAAAGTTATACCGTTTTGCGACGGTTAGACAAACCGACATGAACGGCTTTTTATTCATCGAGAGATAAATTTACATATCTTTTTAAATTTACATATTAAAAAATATGGACATATCTTGAAATAATTCTTTTTGTAATAAGGAAAATAGTTGTTGTCTTCCACGCTTGAAAAATAGTTAAAAGACTTATGAAAGAAAACACGAACGATAACAATTTATTCCAGAAAGTGGAGGGCAATCATGAAAAAGAAATAGTGAATGCAAAAAGAAAAAAGAAACAAACATTTATACTTTTTTTTTAATAAGTCTAATTTCTCAGTTTTTAATATTTGTTATGTAAACATCTACGTTTTTTTTATACATTTTGATCATACATTTTCTTTTCTTTTTTAATATGTTTGTATTTACAGATAAAATAAAAAAAATATTATTTATCGTAACTTAACATTTTCAAAGTTTGAGGTAGCACTGTATTGCTTGTTGTGGAAAGTGGTCAATCTTTATATTTGAAGTGTTGCATATTTTATTACCTCATTAGCTCATTCAAGATAATTATCCTCTGAAAATATGGCTAGAATAATGGAAATATTAGGGTTAGTAAAAAAAAAATAAAAAAATTACCGTTTCAAGGGTTAAAATGAAGTTTATTTTTTCTTGCATAAAATTTCTTCTAACTTTCGAAATACAGTCCTTTATGTTCTTTGGTTGTTGCCATCCAGAAGCCAGCTGTTCGATTTCCTGCCGGTACCACTCTTCGGGTTTCGACTGAAAAAAGTCTTTTACTCCAATTTTTACCTTCTCCAATGTTTGAAATGTTTTCCCCTTAAGAAAGTGAGCCATTTTGCTGAGAAAAGATAAAAGTCCGAAGGTGCAAGATCAGGGCTATAGGGTGGGGTGGGAGAGGGGTGCGGTAGGAATTCGGTGGCATCCATTTCAGTTTTTGGTGGAATATTTCCAGGCGACGTTGGGCTGCTGCAGGTGAGCTCACCTGGAACTTCTCTACATGCTCTCTTCTCTTTACCTAATTGGTCTAAGTGACGATGCACACTGGATTGTGACGAACCAAGTTCGGAGGATAGCTGCCGAGTACTTTTAGTGGGATCATCTTCGATAGCGTGTCGTAGAGCCTCGGGATCCACAAGCTGCCTTTCCAAGCTGGTATCGCCACTTTCATATTTGGCGAACCATCTCCTCACAGTCCGCTCATTAAGGTTAGGTTCCTCTCCAACTTCCCGCATCAAAGGCGTGGTTTCGGCGGCTGAAAATTTCCTTTTCCAGTTATGTCGCAGAATTGCTTGAATTTCACACCTCAACGTCTCTTTGATTAAAAGAATGCAGAACAAGTACTGTGCCTCACAGGGAGACATTAAGTTTACTAAATGATTCAGTTTAGAATTAGGATTAAAATGATAGCAATAACAACTACATTAGGATTAACAGAGATGTAAGAAAAAAATAAACTTGATATTATTGAACCCCTCAAACGGTCATTTTTTTTACTCACCCCAATAAGATCGTAAAATCAAATTCATCTAAATTGGGCAGTTTGCCTCTGACATACAGAAATAAAATTAAGAATAATATTAATAAACTTCATTCATTCAAAATTAGTAAACTTTTTTGGATACATGCATTCAGATATTTATTTTTTAATATGTGTATACCCTTTCTCAGCAAAAACCCTTTGCAATCGGACAAATCGGCCCATGGATGTCCGTTGGAGAGAAGTTTTACAGTATTTCCTGATTATACCTAAAAACGATTTTTATTTTTAGCAGAATTAATTAATGTTCTTGAAATTATAAATATATTTTTTTCAAATTGAGAATAGACATTAAAAATGAAATTCAATCGAATCATTGCTAAAAGTTTAAACAGGGATTTGAGAATGCACGCATGTGACTCGGACGTTTCTTTTTCAATAATCAAATTCTGCATAATTATACATTTACAATTAATTTATAAAAATTAGATAATTGAAAATCAAACCTTTTTTATCAGAGGTACGGATGAAAGTGTATAGAGATTATCGATTGAACGCCTTGGATATAAATGGCTGTTTATCGAATACAATTTAAACGGGTTGAGTTAAAGTGGTTTAAGTCATTAGCCGCCCTGATGGCAATCTATATACACTATCCACTATCCAGGGAACCCCCACCCCTTCTCCCACTATTCCTATCCCCAAACAGCTATCTATCATCTATGGCTAATTATTATTAATTATATTTTTACAAAAATATTAACTATCTTTATTCAAGTCCTTCATTTTAATATTTTTACATAAAGCATTATTTTAGTTCGTATATAATAATAAAGGAGAATATCTTTTCACTTTATCCGGTGTAAAAAGGAGCCTGTTAACAAAATTTATCATTCGTCTAAAACTAATATTATTAATAAGGATATAAATGTATCATTCTACTCACAAAGCCTTGAGTTTTCAAACTATCGGAAAACAATCAACCAGTCGACGCACATATGACTATTTGAGCCTTAAAACCGGACCAAAGTCCGAATCAGGAAGTTTGTTAAAACTCCATCAAACTCATCCTTCATCAAGCTTGATAACTGGCTCAGCGAACAGTAATCGAATAAATTTCCCCCACTCTTGCCACTTCTTGTAAAGTCAGTCGGATCTCAGACATTATCAGAATTTCGATTCTCATAGTTATCGGTGATTTTATCCGCAGTAGTTATTTTACATATTAAATAATATCTTTATTTGCGCACGATTTTTTTAAATTATCATTATATTGATTTACCGTTTAAATTGCTTGCTCACAAACCATTTTTCTGAAGAATGTTAGGATAATTCCTTTTGTTTACATAATATTATCGAATAAAGGTGTTCTTATTTGTATTTCGGGTCTTGTCGGTCTTGTTGATCATAAACATATAGTTTAGGCGAATATAAGCTGTATTATACCCAGAAATATTCCGACCTCTTAGACCATTACACTATTTATTACTTCAAATATAATGAGTAAAAATATATGACGTGGAAATCGTATGTACGCCTATTAAACTATAAATCGGTGGCTCAAAAAGTGATCCTGAATTTTGTTATGATTTTTCGAAGATAACAATATCTCAAAAATGACACTTGGTATCGCGACGACTGTTAGCGTCCATTACCTATTGAGGCATTCTTATATAAAAAAAAAAAAAAAAAATGTTACAAACAGTGAGTACGGACCTTGAGACCTGAAAATCTCGATTTGTGATTTTTAGCACGATTCGTATTCCTCCCTTCTAAAAAGCCGGGAGATAAAAAAAAAAAAAATAGTTTCAAGTAAAGTACAACTTCCGTTTAAATTTTTATTACATTTTAAGCGCAAGGGAAATATTCTACTGCAGACTTGTTCAGCTCGCAAATGGAGCGGAAAACAAGTACTTTACACTCAATTTTAACATCTCAAACAAGTAATAAAAATGTTTAATTAGAGTGTAAAAAAAATCGTGTTTGTAACCTTTATTACCGAATCATATGATCTCTGTATTTAATTTTAATGTAAGTTTATTATGACCTTCAAGTAAAGTACTTTTTTCGGCTCACCAATTTTAACCAAAATCTAGTATATTATTTACAGTGATATAAAAGTCCTATTTACAAAATTTGAGATGTTTTACATTATATTTTAATATCATTTTTGATGAAAGTTTGTTATTTCAAGTAAAGTACCCTTTTCGGCTCACCAATTTTAACCAAAATCTAGTATGTTATTTATATTAATATATAAGTCTTTTGTACCAAATTTGAAAAGTTTTGCATTATATTTTAATCTAATTTTCTATGAAAATCTGTTACGACCTTTCAGTAAAGTGCCTGCCATAGTATGCCAATTTTGACAAAAATCTATCATTTTATTTACATTAATATAAAAACCGTATATAACAAATTTGAGATATGTTCCACTTTCTATATGCCAATTTTAACGAGAATCTGGTATGTTATTAATATTAATGTATAAGCCTTTTACATCAAATTTCAGAAGTTTTACATTACGTTTTAATATATTTTTTTATGACAATCCACAATGGCCTTCAACTAAAGTATCACTTCTGATAATCATGTAGTGACCAAAAATGGAGGTTCACAACTAAACAAAAAATCAAAAATAAAATAAAAAAACTTTCTACAACTAACCGTTTTTGAATTATGCGAGATCCGAACGAACATATGATTTCACGACGAAACTTGGATTCTTAGATGGATTTCAGTAAAAAACGGAAAACCAAAAAATTTTATGATTACAATACTTCCTTTAAGTAATAATATAATTATTTCAACGTAGTGATTTTTCTTGGTATTTCCTCCTAAATTCTATTGAAACCCTCTAGAATTTCACCAGTAGAGATTTAAATGTGACCCTGGAGGGATGAAAAGAGGTTATCAAGCTTGAAGAATGATAGCTTTAATGGACTTCTTGATTCGGTCTTTAGTCCGGTTTTAAGGTTCAAATACTTCTAAGTGCGATTTTTCGCTATATTCAAGGAACATCAGGACGTTCCTACTAGAATATTTACATGAATATAACTTAAGGGGGAAAAGTTGAGAGAGATCTTTGGGAAGTGGGGAAACATCGGGAGACAATAGCATAGTTAACAAATTAAAAAATGTTTAATTAGTATGACTCTAGTTAGTTGTGCACACAGATACACATAAATACACATAAAAAAACAAAAACCCATACCTGTGTATAAATAAAA
Organism: Rhaphigaster nebulosa; assembly: GCA_948150685.1. Lineage (NCBI taxonomy): Eukaryota > Metazoa > Arthropoda > Insecta > Hemiptera > Pentatomidae > Rhaphigaster > Rhaphigaster nebulosa. The sequence continues at coordinate 434,812 of OX411309.1, forward strand.
TTTGAAATTAAAGAAAAAATAGAAAAAAATGACATTTTTTTTTTTTTACTTTACAGTTTTAATTTTAATAAAAAGATTGCTTTAATTTTTAATACAATTAGCTACACAATGCTTATTTAAAGATAAGAAAAAATGGAAATACAGTCAAATTAAAGATTTTTATTACATATTACACACATTACATAAGTATTTTCCACACCAAGTGGAAACTTTTATTATAAACACACAAAAAAGTTATATCGAGAACTTTTATATTATAGAATTTGATATATAAGTCTTGGCCAAAAAATGATGGCTTTAAAATGTTCGTATGAACTTATAACAAAAGATTTAACATAAAAGTTCTTGCATGAGCTGTTTTTAAAAAAAAACCTAAGAAAAAGTGTTAGAACAAGAATTTAAAAAAAAAGTACACAGTTATTTTGGAGCCCTGCATGTAAGCAAAAAAAAAAAAATACAGAACATTGCAACAGTTAAAGGACACATCACCTATGGACAGCAGATCACGCCACGACACCTACAATACATAATGTTTGAATAGTCACAAAGTATGTGTCTGTTTGAGAGTGGTGAGCTAAGTGATGTGAGATGTGCTGCATGTATATGATCTTGTTTGAGAGTGGTGAGCTAAGTGATGTGAGATGTGCTGCACGTATATGATCTTGTTTGAGAGTGGTGAGCTAAGTGATGTGAGATGTGCTGCATGTATATGATCTTGTTTGAGAGTGGTGAGCTAAGTGATGTGAGATGTGCTGCATGTATATGATCTTGTTTGAGAGTGGTGAGCTAAGTGATGTGAGATGTGCTGCATGTATATGATCTTGTTTGAGAGTGGTGAGCTAAGTGATGTGAGATGTGCTGCATGTATATGATCTTGTTTGAGAGTGGTGAGCTAAGTGATGTGAGATGTGCTGCACGTATATGATCTTGTTTGAGAGTGGTGAGCTAAGTGATGTGAGATGTGCTGCATGTATATGATCTTGTTTGAGAGTGGTGAGCTAAGTGATGTGAGATGTGCTGCATGTATATGATCTTGTTTGAGAGTGGTGAGCTAAGTGATGTGAGATGTGCTGCATGTATATGATCTTGTTTGAGAGTGGTGAGCTAAGTGATGTGAGATGTGCTGCATGTATATGATCTTGTTTGAGAGTGGTGAGCTAAGTGATGTGAGATGTGCTGCATGTATATGATCTTGTTTGATAGTGGTGAGCTAAGTGATGTGAGATGTGCTGCATGTATATGATCTTGTTTGAGAGTGGTGAGCTAAGTGATGTGAGATGTGCTGCATGTATATGATCTTGTTTGATAGTGGTGAGCTAAGTGATGTGAGATGTGCTGCATGTATATGATCTTGTTTGAGAGTGGTGAGCTAAGTGATGTGAGATGTGCTGCATGTATATGATCTTGTTTCTTTCTGTCCTGATGATGCTTGAATTTGCGAATCCTTGACTGGTTGGTTATTTGCCTGAATTTTAGATGAGCGGTTCTCAATGTGGATGCTGCGGAAACCTAACTACGTCACAAGAGTCTCGCAAAATTTTCAAATAAATACTAATTTATAAATAATTATAAGTGATATAAATCACATCACAATCGAATTATAGAACAGTATAATAATTTAATTTAATTTACCTGAAAAGAACATTAAAATTAAGATACTAAAAATTTTAATTACAACTTTTTTAATTTTATTATTATTGTTGACTATAAGACTCCTCTGTCATCATTGAAGTCTTCAATAATCATCTCATTTGGTTTTTGATCTTATTTTTCAATTGCCTTTTTTTGCCGCACTTCCTATTATATATTTACCTTCATCTATACTCTTTTTATTAAATTTGTATTTATCTAGTAATAGTTTTATTTAATTTTTATTGTTTTAAATATACCGTACTGTATTATCTATCATAAATGTAGTTAATTTATTTTTATTCTATTTTGCAATATCTGCATAATAGCTATTAAGGTTCTTTGTATCTGTTTTGTAATTTATAGTTTTTTCTATATTCTTAGTTTTATATGTATAGCTTCCAATATTTTCCTACGTTTAGTTATTTTTTTATTATCTAGCATTTTAGATCTGTCAAGATCAAATTTATATTGATGTGTTATACTGTGAAGTGCTAATGCTATAAGTTTAGTTTTTTTTATGTTTTTACAATTATACATATGGTGGTTAGCTCTAGTTTTGAGTTTTTTAGAAGTGTCTCTATTATATAAAAAAAGTAATAATAATAGGAATCCCGTGAATTACTTTTAATAATTTCGGGGCGCCGCTTAGCAAAAAAGTTTGGAAACCACTGTTTCAGGGACTCCAGGAATCAAACCAATTATATTCTGACAATTAATTTTGTTTGATTTAGAAGTATCTATATTCAAAACTATAAAAATTAAAATTTTTTTTATGTTATATGATTAATGTTATATGACAATGTCTTGTGAAAGAACTACCAATTGGTAACACTAAAATGACTAACCTAAGTTAGGAGATCTCGTGGCCATCTTCTTTCCACACCTTTTGGAGAGTTCTCGGTAATAGATTGAGATGACAGTTTACTATGTAGTGGGTATGGAGTTGGTAATTAAAGGCGTTTAGGTAATGTGATGTAAGTGCGCACTACATTTTACAAAGTTTATATAAACTTAGAGTGTGCCTGTAAAATATTAATTTTCGAAGCTAGATTTTTCCTTTTTTTTTTTTTTTTTTTTAAGTTTGACGTTATGATGAAATATGACATTCAATCCCACGTTACAACCACGTTCATTTTGATGAGATTGATAATTGGATTCAGTAATACATAATACGCACATGCTGCTGCATTTAGGGGTAAGTGAATACAGGATATTTGGAAGACTCATCATTCAAATATTATGGGTTGTGGGGTAAGTATAAAATAGTTCGTTTCCGAAGGATTTTTATACTGATTTAATAATTGAAAAAAGTTAAAAGTTGTCTGAGATTCATATTTTAAACCTCCAGTAATGACATTAAGTGGAATATAGAAGATATTGAATTTAAAAAAAAAGTTTTATTTCAATGCGCTAGTCCGGAGTTTCCCCGGCAAAGCATGATAATAGAGCTAAGAGTGCGCTGTACGCACTTACCCCACACTACTGATCTCCACCTACCCTTACTATCATGTTTTGCCTAGGTAACTGCGGAATAGCAAATAAAACTAGAAAACAGTCAAGGAGAAACATAAATCAAATAGTATTTTGAACAACAGCTTGTGAAGGTTCCTCTTACCGCAAAATTATAAAACAAAAAGGAAAAAAACAGCGGTGGATAAACACGGATATATATATATATATATATATATATATATATATATATATATATAAATATAAATATATATAATATAAATATATATTATATATAAATATATATATATAAATACAGCAGTACAGCAGAAATTGAAAGATCCAACTTAATCAAGAGGTTGGAATTGACATCTTTACTATTCGTTATACTCCACCCCTCGTGGCTGATTTGTGATACATGAGTGTTTAGACTTGATGCTCCAAAATGGACAGTTCTTACAAGTTGAGGATTTGGATTTAACGAGAAAATTACGCACTCAATCCACATTACCTTACATTTATTTTGGGCCAAATCTGCAGCATATGGAATATTGAGATTTTTATGGATTATTTTATTAGTGACATAATAACGAACATTAAGGATTCTTCAAAGGATTTTCAATTGTGAGGATTGGATTTTTGACAATGGATTCGCTTAATACAATTGTTAATGGGATTATAATGAAGATGTAAGATAAATTATTATATATAAACAGTATTTAATTGACTATTTATTTAAAATTATATAAAAAATAGATACTTATTCTAAATAGAGTGATATTGCACCACAAACTGTTATAGAGAGATGAAGCTAAGTGTTTTTACTGGCCGGAGAATCTTTTGGCAGGAGGGACGCTGTTTGAAGTAGCCCGCTTTGGAGTTTATTTTATCTCTCTATGGTCAGCCGTAGTTTAGATTAAACCATTAGATTAAATTGTTTATATCCAGGTCGCCCAAATAACTTTATTTTATTAAAAAAAAATATATATATTCTCATTAATAAAATTATAAATTAGGTACCGTTGGTGCTCTACTTTGGCCCATGCCTCCCTTTTTGTTCCGAAGTAAGAAAATAAAAAAACAACCCCTGTTTATTTTTAGGAAACAGATTTTAAACTTTCTAAGGTAGTTTCAGCTAGGCTGCAGCTACAAGCAGATAGCAATGGATATCAAGTGCTTCATTAGTCGTTCAATAGTTGCAGTACTTGCTATTTTACTTACGCTGTGCATATTTAATTAAATTTAATATTTATCTGTTACAGTTAATATTGGTAATTGGTAAATATTTTTTTATCTATACCATTCAATATTTTAGTCAGTGCTGTGGTTGCATCTTACATTTATTCAGTGCTCTGGTTGCATCTTACATTTGCCCCAATACATGATTGGAATTTTTTTATTTATTTTAAAATAAAATTTTATTTCATTACTGTCCTAAGCCCATGGCAATCATGGAAAATCTAGATTTTGTGTGGCCCTGAGCGATACAATATTGCAGGGCTCCCCCTTAGTTACAATGTTTTGGAGGGCACTGGTACTGATAATGGAGGGGGGTACGAGCCCAGCAAGAAGGCCTATAGAATAATTTCCAAATGGAAGGGGGGGTCCGGTGGCCTATCCCCAGAATAATTTGTAAATGTTTACGCTAAATGCAAATTAGCGTAGAAAATTTGTATAATTCAAATTATATTTTTGTATAGCGTGGGGACCCACAATAAAGAAAATTATCCAAGCTTCAAAACTTTTAAAAAGAGGTTTCTTCCTTGTCTGCAATTTGAAAGACTGAGGTTGCATTACAAGATTGTAATTTTTTGTTATTGCTAAATGCGATTTCAAGTATACTTTTCCCTCAGCATTGGATTTTCTTATAAACCTGAGTCTGAAAAAAAATAATTAAAAAGTCTTTATAAATTACATTTACGATAGTCTGGTTGTATAATAGTCTTACATTTATGGTAGTCTGGTTGTATAATAGTCTTACATTTATGGTAGTCTGGTTGTATAATAGTCTTACATTTATGGTAGTCTGGTTGTATAATAGTCTTACATTTATGGTAGTCTGGTTGTATAATAGTCTTACATTTATGGTAGTCTGGTTGTATAATAGTCTTACATTTATGGTAGTCTGGTTGTATAATAGTCTTACATTTACGATAGTCTGGTTGTATAATAGTCTTACATTTATGGTAGTCTGGTTGTATAATAGTCTTACATTTATGGTAGTCTGGTTGTATAATAGTCTTACATTTATGGTAGTCTGGTTGTATAATAGTCTTACATTTATGGTAGTCTGGTTGTATAATAGTCTTACATTTATGGTAGTCTGGTTGTATAATAGTGTTACATTTATGGTAGTCTGGTTGTATAATAGTCTTACATTTATGGTAGTCTGGTTGTATAATAGTCTTACATTTATGGTAGTCTGGTTGTATAATAGTCTTACATTTATGGTAGTCTGGTTGTATAATAGTCTTACATTTACGATAGTCTGGTTGTATAATAGTCTTACATTTATGGTAGTCTGGTTGTATAAAATAGATTACCAAAGCTATGAAATATAAAAATACTCAGAATTATCGGGACTTGATTTTGAATCAACACAAAAAGTGGGCTAACGTAGCCCGCATTGACGGTATCTTAATGTTACTGAGAAAGGCCGAAATCAGTAAATGTCAACATTCTCAAATGAATGTAAACCAAAATCTACGATGAAAGACTAGTTTAGCGAAAATGCTGGTACGAATATTCCAGCACTTTCCATTCAATTACAAATTATTAATCATCGTATCCAATTATAAATTAATAATATAGACATTTAATTAAAAATTACTTCCTCTTCGCCAACGACATTTTACATAACAATAACTTTTTCATTAACTCTGAAATAATAAAATGAATACTTAAAATTATCGTTACAAATTACGTAGGTGTTTCGTGGAACATTTTTTCATATTATTTGTTATTCATTTTAGTTACCGACAATTGGGGTGATATGGTCGACAGGGTAAGAATGGCCAAAAGTCGGGGAAACATGAATTTGGCTCCCAAAATCTTCCCAGTCAATTATTTTTCTCAATTACTGGTTTTTTTTTTGTTGTGATCTTAGATAATTGTCTACTAGTTTATACAATTTCAATAATTCTCTTCTAACCGTTTCCATGCAGAAAAAATTAAGAATATTATGTTATGCTGATTAAATTTTGTTGGCTGCAAAACTTGTGCTGTAGCTATTTCCTAAAACCGATTACCTTATTATTTGTTGTGGTTCTGTAACAACTCCTTCTGTGAATAAAAGTAAGATTTTTTAGATTATTTTCTGAACTAAATGAAAAAATAAGAAAATTTTCCAAGATAAGGCGAAATTCTATTTATTTGTGTGGGAAATAACGACCAAATGGATTCACGATTATTGTCACCCTAAGCTCGACATATAATTATTTAGTGTACAGTGGATTCTTGCTAATCCAAAACGTTCTGATAACCGAAGGGAGTAAAAAAAAAAAAGACTTGTACCGATTTATATGAATATAAATATATATATTTATCGAAATAGTAGTTTATATCAATGCAGCATATCGATATTTCGAAATATGGTATGTATCGGACCTCGATGTATTTAATCTTTAAAAGTAGAAGATGAAAAGTTTTTTTCGTTGAATTTATGACTGGAGTAATATAAATTAACGTCTTAGATTTGTAACAACTTTAATAGCAACAATTCAATATTCATAAATAAATTTTCACAAAAAAAATATACTAATTTATTAACATTGCCGATAAAAAAAATTACATACTATGAACTCGAGACAATTGTTTGAATATAAAAAAAAAAATAAAATAAAAAGGACGAAAGAAAATCAATATTGATCGAATTACTAAAAACCTATCAAAGTAGGTACATATTAAGATTTATTATTAAAAAGGCTCATTACTAAGAAGTATAGAGAAATGAATTTAATTGCTTAAAATAAAAAAAATTTAAAAAAAGAAGGAAGAAAAACACAATATAATTAATAATGACTGAAACATATAAAATTTTTGGACCTTGTAGACATTTTTTAATACTTAACTTTTGTTTATGTAATCCTTTTTTTTTTTAAATATCGGTTTCCGATAATCAAATTTGATGTTGATATTTTGATATATCGACATTTTTCCAACTTCCTTAAAGCCCCCTCCTTTAAAACATTAAAAATATCGAGGCCGGTATATCGAAATATCAATATTTTATATCGAACTACTATTTCGAAATATTGGAAAACTATCGATACGATATACACCGAATTTTTTTTTTCGACATTCACATCGCTAGCCTAATCCGTAAAGTTAAAAAAAAATTTGGATCACTTCTTGTGGTCAGAAACTCATAGGACTGGTCTTATTAATTTTTTCAGAAAATAGTCTAGTTTTTTATTCTAAAAAATCGCAGTACGGTTAACAAACAATCGCCTCGCTTTTCTTTACCGTCATTACCTTTACAGCTATTACCTTAAATCTATAAATCGATATAATGTTATTTAGAAAGAAAACAATCTTTTTATTTGAAAGAATTATAGCTATTTATATACTGAAGCCAATTTCCGATTCAAACTAGGAAATTACCGTAAAAAACAAGGCGATAAAATTTGTCTGTTCCAACTGGAATTGGAGGCAATAAAATGGAAATAAACTTAAAGCTACACTGATTGGTGACTATTGTAGTTTAATGCGCAACTTTATAGGTAAAAGGCTGTAGTATCTGGACTATTTCAACATAGTGTGAGTGCTATTTTTGAATAAAAACAACAAAAAACAAAACAAGAAAGCACAATGAAAGAAATTTTTACATAATTGCTTATTTGTTTTTCCATTTATTCCGTATAAAAACTCTGGCTACTACAAATTTTTAGATTTATCTAAGTTAGTGTGGAGCAAATGCGCACTAGATTTTACAAAGTTTGACTTTACAGGACATACAAATCTTAAATTTTAAGCCAGATTTTTCCTTTGTTTTTAAAATGTTTCTTAAACGATTTTGTTTCAATATTACATCCAAGCCTACGTTATATTACATCCAACAACGTTCATTTTGATAAGATTGATGATTTAATTGAATAGTACTTAATACGCACTTGCCACAAGAAGTGATTCAAATAAATTTTTTTTAAAGTTTACGGATTAGGCTAGGGATGTGAATATCGAAAAAATAATATCGATATAATATATAAATATATATATATATATATATATATATATATATATATATATATATATATATATATATATATATATATATATATATGTGTGTGTGTGTGTGTGTGTGTCTATATCCTCAGTATGTGCGCATATATATACAGGTTATTCTATGATAATCCTCGGAATTCTATATTACTATCTGCCTTTTCAATATGTAGACCGATTAGAGATGTTATATGCACATAACTCGGCCATTTATGAAGGTGAAGTGTTTTATAATTTGTTATGGTTAATCAAAAGGTAATATAATTTTCTAGAAAACAAAAAAAAAATAGTTGAAATCGAATCATTATTAGCTAAGATATAGCGTATTGAATTTTATGGACTTCCTGGCGCTACAGTAGCTTTGCCTCAACTTTGCCACAGATGCCTACCTATTAGTAGCGGACACCCAGCTTTGCCACAGATGCCTACCTATCAGTAGCGGACACCTCTCAGTAGCGGACACCCAGCTTTCTCGTACCTCTCTCCATTTCATCCTCCACTTCCACCTGTCTCTTGGTCCTTTCCGTTTTCTTTTTCCACTCCAAGTGCTCCTTTAACATTTTCCTCTGTACCATTTTACTCTCTGTTCTGATTAAATGTCCTATTTGGAATAATAAACCATTGTGTAATAATTTGCAGCGTTTTTTTTTTTTTTTTATAAAATAAAAAGCTTGCGTGCATACGTACGTAAGTAACTAGATGTTCCAAATCGTTGTCATGGCAACTTCAATGCTGTGTAAGCAAGTTTGTTATCTTATATTTCCTTCTGTTAATAAATAATTTATTTTTATGTAATGCTTAGTTTGCCCGTGTTCAGTAAATACAGCTTTGTTTTGTAAATTGTTATATCGTATTAAATTTATGACTGGGAGTGTGAGGGTTCAAGCTTTTTTTTTATAACATTAGTTTACATTTGTCACGACTAAAATTAAATGACCTAATAATCTATTCATTTTTTAATATAAATTTATCTACAGTCTGAGATATTATCTACGTCGTGGTTGCCAAATAGATACCAAACAGACAGGACAGAAATAGATACCGCGGCGTAATTTTAGAATTTATTCGGTGGAGTGAAAATGGAAAAGAGAGATATTTATGAGAAGTGCAACCCTTTTCTAAAAGAGAAATTCCTCGAGTCCTTTGGAGAGAGAGAGAGCTCTGGTTTGGGGTTTCTCGGAACAATCCCAAGTAGAAGAAGGAGCTTTCTGGAAGGCCTTGGTGATAGCAATGGGATGTTATCAATGAGATGTTAGAAATGGGATGTTAGCAATGGGATGTTATCAATGAGATGTTAGCAATGGGATGTTAGCAATGGGATGTTAGCAATGGGATGTTAGCAATGGGATGTTAGCAATGGGATGTTGCGGTATCGGCCGAGAATATTATACTAAACTACGCAGTCAATGAGTCTCCGATTTCAACCAAATTTTTGTCGTGATTCTACATCCAAAAATATTGAACACTTTTGTCGATGTTCGTTCCAATGGACCCAAGGAGTCGAGAAAAAGTAAATAAAAAACGCTGAAACTGCTTTATGTCTTATCTCAAATTTGAAAAATGATTCCACGTGGTTTTTCCATCAAAACATTTGTTTTTCAGTCTATATTAAAGAAAAAAAATACAAACTTAAAAAGATTACTGCTTTTTGGTCAAATTAATTGAAAAAAATGTTGATTATTTATTGAGTAAACTAGACTATAGGTATTTTACACAAAAAAATATTGAGGGTTATTGAGGGGGATACAGCGCAACGAAAAACCATGTTAAAAATATCATCGAAAATAAAAAATAATTTATTTTTTTTCAGTTTCGAGTGGGCTCAAAATTTGTAAGCCACGAAATTACGTTTGGTTGTGAAGCTCTGTATCTCGTCTTCAGTTTATCCGATTTCGATTTTCTTGGACTCGTTGCAAAGAGGGAATTTTCTTCTTTCCATTAATATAAACAGATATTGCATTATCTAAAAAGCCGGTGTAAAAAAATGTGATTACATGATAAAACTAAATAAAACAAATATTCAGTTTTTTTGCTGATAGCGTTGGTTCTAAAACACGTAAGAATAGAGTAAAAGCAAACCGCGCTGATTAAGAACCTTTACAGACTACCCAAATTTATTTTGAATCTAGACTACCCCCAAGGTGAAACTTTTAGTCAAAAAATGTTTATTTTTAGATTCTCCCGGAAATTTGAATATAAGAGTTTTTAGAGTGATAAAACCAAATCTGACTAGTTTTGAATAACAAAATTCTGTTAATATACTTTAACTTTATACTTTATACTTTATTTAAGTTAATTTTCAAATGTAATTTATAACGACATATTATAAATTCCTGGAACAATAAGTGTTTGAATAGCATTTTATTAAATAATCAATATGGGTAGTTTGTCTAAAATATAAAATATATGTTGAAATAACAAAAAAAATCATATTGTAACTAAAATATTTTAATAACAAAGAGGCAGTGTTGGTCTTTCATTATATAAATATCAAACCAAAAAAGAGACCGGAACGCCTTAAGAATTAAGTTTTATTAGTGACACATATTTTTATTAAATACCTGGGATTTCATATTCATTTTAAATAAATTAGATTTTATTGGATAAAGAACTTTTTTCAATAATTCTGTTAATTAAAAAATGTCCGTGTCATCAAAAAAAATACGCGGTGTCATATTTTCTTTAAAATTATTATTACTATTTTTCTTTTGTGTTAAGATAGTCCGTTCAACGCGCCAGCAAGAAGACAGCCACCGAGTATAGAAATTAATCCAATCTATTGCTGGAGTTGGGGGGAGGGGGGACCGTGAAGTTATTGGCCTGCGAAGAGTTGTGTCCCAATCGGCAACAATATTGACTTTCTGTTGTCGCGTACAATTGCCTTTAGGGTAACCAGAACCCTCGGAAATCTAGTTAGTAACTAATAATCTGAAACCTAAAACAGCAATCCGTTCATATATATGAAATAAATTATTTCGTTTACTTAAATAGGAAAAAAACACCAAAATCACATCCATGCCTCTTAGAATTTGCCAACTCAACTACAAACATAGCACGGCTGGTACAAATGTTGGAAAGTAAAGCCTCGTTTACCTGCTGATAGTTTTCTCTTCTGGTAGCACTCTCCTGAGAATGAGTTAGCATGTCCTCTGCACATTTACAGTAAACTTTCTTACAATTGAAAATATATGCTACTATAAATCGGTGGCTCAAAAAGTGATTCTGAATTTGGTTACTAGTTTCCGAAGATTCCAGTATCTCAAAAACGACACTCGGCGTCGCGACATCCATCTATTGACACACACACACACACGCTCTTGTTTCTGGAGTTCTCGTTCCGCTATTATATGTCGTTTTCTTTCAGTAGGTAACAAGTGTCCAAAAGATTTCTTCGTGTTTCGTGACAAAATTAGACTAGATAAATCATTTGAAATCGACTGTTTGGCCCTTTAAGCGGAAGAGCCCACTTAACTTATATCTTATTCTCTCGCTGCAAACTTGTTCACCTTACAAATGGGAATAAAAACCAATATTTTACACTCAATTTGAACATTAAAAACAAGTAATAAAAATATTTAATTAGAGTAGAAAAAAAAATCGGGTTTGTAATTTATTTCCGAACCATATGATCTCTGTATTTAATTTTAATATAATTTTTGATGTAAGTTTATTATAACCTTCAAGTAAAGTACCCTTTCCGGCATACCAATTTTAACCTAAATCTATTAAATACATTTATATTGATATAAAAGTCCTATTTACCAAATTTGAGATGTTTTACATTATATTTTAATATACTTTGGTCTGTCAATGTTAACCAAAATTTATTATGTTATTTATATTAATATGTAAGTCTTATATACCTAATTTGAGAAGTTTTGTATTATATTTTAATATAATGTTTGATGAAAATCAATAATGACGTTTAAGTATAGTAACACTTCTGGTAATCATGTAGTTGTCCCCCAAAAAAGGGATATTCACAACCAGATTATATGATAATCCTAAATAGAAAATTTTAACTTTCTAGGGCTAACCGTTTCTGAGTTATGCGATATACGCACGTACGGACGACCTTACGTACCAACGTTACGACGAAACTAGTCAAAATGGATTCAGGGGTGGTCTAAATGTATATTTCCGTTGAAATCTGCAAACCACAAATTTTAGCGATTACAATTCTTCCTTTACTTCGTACAAGGAAGTAAAAATGGTGAATGCAGGATAGCTGACTGAAATTAGCAATTTTTAAGCCACCATAAAAACTAAGTTATATAATTTTTATCTATCTTACAAGAATTAAGTAACGTCAAAATGAAGGATACACTTTATTTCAAGTTCGGAAATTATCGAAAGTAACCATTGAAGAAAGTAAGTTGAGGTTGATAAGTAGATAAGGCACGACCGTTCACTGTGAGGCCCTAAACACCTGGTAGTTGCCACATTAACTGCCACATACTCACTTAAACCTGATAGCCAGATACCTGCCACGACTGTAAAAGCTGTCATAAAGACTATAAAGACTGTACCACAGTTTACATGATGGAAGTAACTGCCATCTTGTAAATGGGCCACAAGAGATAGTTACAAATTCCATCACATCCCATTTTCACTTTGGCACGAGACCTATCCTCCAGTAAATCTCCAAAACAAACAAATTCTGCAATACATTTATTGTATTCTGACAGAATACAGTACCTAGGACTAACAGTTGACAGAATACAGTACCTAGGACTAACAGTTGACAGAATACAGTACCTAGGACTAACAGTTGATAGAATACAGTACCTAGGACTAACAGTTGACAGAATACAGTACCTAGGACTAACAGTTGACAGAATACAGTACCTAGGACTAACAGTTGACAGAATACAGTACCTAGGACTAACAGTTGACAGAATACAGTACCTAGGACTAATAGTTGACAGAATACAGTACCTAGGACTAACAGTTGACAGAATACAATACCTAGGACTAACAGTTGACAGAATACAGTACCTAGGACTAACAGTTGACAGAATACAGTACCTAGGACTAACAGTTGACAGAATACAGTACCTAGGACTAACAGTTGACAGAATACAGTACCTAGGACTAACAGTTAACAGAAGGACCTAACTGGAGGCCTACACTGACAGAATACAGTACCTAGGACTAACAGTTGACAGAATACAGTACCTAGGAATAACAGTTAACAGAAGGACCTAACTGGAGGCCTACACATCACAGCAAAACAATAGACACTAAATCAAATACTATGATTGAGATATTTCCTGCTTGAGCGACGTTGAAAATCAGACAAAACCTTAATAATTACACTTAGTTACTGAAACCTAGGAAGTTTGTAGGTTCACACACATTCAGAAATTACAATTTTTTTTTCCGAAAAACACTGTTAGGACAATGACAAGTCAGTAAGCCGTCTGTAAGATTTGCCAAATGCATATCATTCACCAACCAATACATACCGACTTATTACAAAAGATCATCCCGATTGGATTCACTCAAGACGGCCACACAGAACATGATCAACATGATCAGTAGAAGGTTGAAAAGGAGGTGTATAAGAGACCTGATTGATTCGCAAGTCATATCCGAAGATGGTACCATTGGATAACTCTCTTCCTCGCTCCTTGGATAATTCTCTTCCTCGCTCCTTGGATAACTCTCTTCCTCGCTCCTTGGATAACTCTCTTCCTCGCTCCTTGGATGACTCTCTTCCTCGCGGTTTTAGATGTGCACTGAATTTTGTGAATCCTTTGTATACGAAAACAAACAATGTAAGTCTTTCTGTACGCCTATCTGCAAAATGCTCTCGAAAATGGATCTCGAAATAGCACAATTTTGCTTCAAATGCTTTATTAAGGGTAATCGGTCTTCAGTTATCAATTGGTGTAACCCGCCAGGTAAAGGTATGTTTTCCTCGGCGCGACTATTACGATGATCGTTCAACTATTCAGTTATTAGAGTCGTTCAACGATAATCATAGAGTTCCTAGCACATAGCTCCTATGAAATACAGTTTAATAGTGCTCTATGATTATCGTTGAGCGACTCTAATAACTGAATAGTTGAACGATCATCGTGATAGTCGCGCGGAGGAAAACATATCTTTAAAAAGCTGGCCGATTAGGAAAAGTGAATAAAAAAGCAAATTAATTATTTTAATTTTCAATTTTTATGTCCCCTCATTTAAATAAAATATGAAGTTAAAAATTTTAGTCAAAAAGCGGGGAGAATACAATGAAATCAAAATACAATCAATGGAAGATAAAGAATATAAAGGAAGTATTTAGTTTTCTTTTTTGAACTTCTCTGATAATCATAAATATCATATATTAAAAATGCGATTTAGTATTTTGGCATCTTTATTGATACTGTCATATGTTTAATAAAGTAGAACAATTATTGTAGTTAATGACTGTACAAAGTATCACTAATGTATTTTTAACGTAATATTGTGTTTCTCCATTTGGAGTATTAGGACAGAAAGATTTTCAGACGCTTTTGGTGTCATTTTTAAATGCTCACAGTTCCGTTTCCATAAATGTTAGAAAGCAAAAATTGGTATGATTTAACAAAGAAAATACTCCATTAGAGATTTCGAAAGAATTTTAAAAAGGAATTGGATTTGGAATTAAAACGGAATTACAATAAGCGAACAAAATTGACCAATTTTTGAATTCCAGTCACCGCTAATTTTCGTTTCATTTGCAAATCCGGCCTATTTAAACATTAATAGTAAAATTTTCGCCCAAAAATAAAAACTCTAAGTAATTCCATCCTGCGGTTGTGTGGTATTTACAGCGTCTGCCCACCCACTTTAACTAATTAAAAAATGAAGCATATTTCGATCATTTAACCAAATAAAATTTCCTTAAACATGCCAAATCATGAAATAACGTTCCATTCAAACAATTCGTTATCGCTGATTGATAGAAATAACAGAACGATTTACGAGTAAAGTGAAACGGGCAGGAATATCTTTGAGAAATGAAGAGCTAGTGAAAAAGGAAGAAACGCAAAGAGGAGGAAGAAATTTATTAGATGGAGGCGAAGAGGAAATGGTAAATATTCTCCGATTGGAAGAAAAAGCCTTGTCGCTTTGGGAAATAGATTACCACGGCACGAGGAGGGCGGAGGAGAGGATGGGGAGGAGGGGGCGGAGGAGAGGAAGGGAAAACTCAACTTTGAAAAATTGCCCCTTTTAAAATATCTTAAAGAGGAAATTACCGTCTTATATTATGAGGGATCAGCTGTTAGATTAATTTAACTTTTGGCTGGGAGTGGAAAAGTTAATAAAGTTTGTTTTTTATACAAAAAGCAAAAAAAAATTAATCGCTATTATTATCTTCAATTACGATTCATTTGTCACAAGTGATAATTAGGGTTAGGACTCTTTTATTTTACATATTTTCACCAAAGCAACATTTCTACGATTCTCCACTATCGAAATCCGTTTCAAGCAATTTGGAGTAAAATATAGCAATTTGAATTTTAAATATTTTACCTTTTTCACATATTTGACCGTAAATTATATATTTTCAAAAATATTTTGGACATTTCGGCTAAGACAATTTTTATTTTTTTTTTTTTACATATTTGGTCCTAAATTACTTTTTTAAAATAAATACTCTGGAGATTTAGGAGGTAATAAATTACTTTTGCATCAATTGGAGGAGGTAGCGAAAAAAGGGGGATGGGTCAGCCAAACAATTATTCTAGGAATTTTAAGTACATCGATATTGAAATTGGAGAATCGAAAACCGTTATTTTTTCTGAAAAAAATAAACAAAAAACAAAAATGTCTACAAGGACAGGGGGTTCGATAACCAAAGAACTTGTTGGAAATGGACAAGTGATGTGGTGTGTTGGTGTTGCTATCTATAGTGGCTATGATCAAGTCAACCGTCGTCTAGCGGTATCAGATATAGTTGTTTTGTATTCGTTATAGTACTCGACTACCTGTGTTCCGTATTCAGTTTCGGTTCAAATTTTCTTTTAGTTTTCATTCTCTTGAAAAGTTAGCTTATCCCCTACACCATTCCCCTACACCATCCCCTACACCATTCCCCTACACCATCCCCTACACCATTCCCCTAAACCATCCCCTACACCATCCCCTACACCATTCCCCTACACCATTCCCCTACACCATTCCCCTACACCCTCCCCTACACCATTCCCCTACACCATTCCCCTACACCATTCCCCTACACCATCCCCTACACCATCCCCTACACCATTCCCCTACACCATCCCCTACACCATTCCCCTACACCATTCCCCTACACCATTCCCCTACACCATCCCCTACACCATTCCCCTACACCATTCCCCTACACCATTCCCCTACACCATCCCCTACACCATTCCCCTACACCATTCCCCTACACCATTCCCCTACACCATCCCCTACACCATCCCCTACACCATCCCCTACACCATTCCCCTACACCATTCCCCTACACCATTTCCCTACACCATCCCCTACACCATCCCCTACACCATCCCCTACACCATTCCCCTACACCATCCCCTACACCATCCCCTACACCATCCCCTACACCATCCCCCTACACCATCCCCTACACCATCCCCTACACCATTCCCCTACACCATTCCCCTACACCATTCAGTTTCAGTTCTCTAAGTTTAAAACTTGACTTCTTATATTTATATTTTCTTGTATGTGGTTGGTCACGCATAATTATTTTTCGTGGAGTCGCATAGTGTGGCCGAACGTAAATCAACATTGGACATTGGACATTGGACAAAAGTCCATAAACGAAGTTTGAGATTATGATGAAATACTTGTTTGTACCATTAGGTAAGATGTTAATAAGCGAAAGTATACCAGAATAATCCAAGGATAATGCCAATACAGCACTTGGGTAAGCAATTAACCTTTTCAACTCTTTCATAATCAGCAGATAAGTCAGTTCTTCAGTCTCTTTCCAGTGAACAGTGTAACGATGTTGTAGTTATTTTTTTTACTATTTGACGATGGAATGCAATGAAAGAAGTAAATTCTAATTGCAGGCAATTTTACACATTCAGAATCTAAGCCAATCCTCAACGTTAACCTATACAGAAAACTGCTTCTCGTTTCAGTCTGTAAATTTTTACACGAAAGTACACGAAGGTGCGACTTAAATTTTGATTCATTGTGTCTAGCAACATGTTAGCGAATTAGCAAATATCTAAAACTTAATCGCCGGTTCTCGCTCGTTTAAAAGCAGTAAAAAGAATTACGTTTCAAGTGGAAAACTCGAGTTTTTGAAACAAGAATTAATTAAGGCATTGAAAGTAACAGATCATCTTTTAGACAATTCACTTGAAGAAAAAATGTGCTTGATTGAGCTCATAATACAAACATTTAGTCGGGGAATTCAAAATGTTTCGAGGAAAAACTTAGATTTTTTATCCAAAATATTCAGGATTCAGTCAAATAATATTCATAATTTTTTATTGTAAAAGCCAAAGTTTCGACCCAAATACATGGGCCATCATCAGGGCTGAAATGAAATTAGAAATATAGATATGTGAACAATAAAAAGACAGAGGTAAATAACATAAGGATAACAATAATTATTGTTTTTCTTTGTTTATCAACTTATTTATTCAGCTAATTATTTAAATGGAATTAAATATGGGATTAAGTGATAACCGTATGAAAAGAATTAGATTATAGTTAAGCGGAAAACTGACAGAGACCCTATAGTATATTGTTTTAGAAATTAAATCGAGAAGATGGGGAAAAACAAGGAAACGTTGGTGTAATATTGTCGAGCTTTGAATAAAACAATAGCATGTAAGATATGGAATTTTCATATCTGATTATTGACAATTAGTATTCTTCCAAATATTAAAATTTAATATTTAAATCAATATTATAAAAATACCAGACTCTGAAAAAGAAATTGATGATCTCGATCAAAGTGATATGTCATTATAGTTGTTTTGTGTTTAAAATTGTTTGAAGTAGTAAAAATATACTGGTTTCAGACAGATTCTGATTTTGAAATCATTTAAAGACCATTTTTGACAATAATAGATTAGCCTCGATGAGAGAAATATATTTCATTATAAATACTACGGCTTCCAGACTTTTGGATCGAAATTCGAGACTGGTCATTTTCGATAAAACAGGATTGTCAAAATCTTCGTAAAAACATTTTGGAAGACTAAAAGGTATTCAATTAATAAAGTTAGAATGCTTTAATAAAATTTGAATAATAACTTATAACAATTTTTATCTAAATTTATTGTCATTTTTAAAAATTAGAATGAATTTCGTTTAGTAATCTCAAAGAGCTAAATAATTAACATTATGGTACATTTCTGGTTGGAAGAAAAAAATTACAGATGATTTTACAGTGAATTTAAAGAGTCATTATGCTGGTATAATCAATAAACTAAATATTAAATTACAATAATAATTATTTTTTAATACAAAAAGCAATACAATAGTTAGGCATATAAAATATTAGATTTAAAAAAAAAAAAAAGAAGGAAGAAAGTAAATAATAGAGCTACGTAAATATGTTGGACAATAGACAAATAGAAAACAGATTAATGGATTAGTACAAAGTTTAATACTAATATAGTTCAGTGTGACATCGATATAGTCTTAGTAGACACTATCTAGTGTAATAATGTTTTAAATTAATGTAAGAAATTATAATGTAATAATGTAAGACATTTTAATAGTGGATACAACAGAGGAAATAATGTATTTGTGAAAAAAAAAGACCTTAGAGAAGTACTGCTAACTATTTTATATTAGAACAAAACAGCATAGTTAAGGTAAAATAATTTAGTTTTTGAAATATATTAAAATTACATTGATAATTGAAAAATATGTATAGTGTTGTTGAATTTTAGAAAGAAAATCCAGAGGTTGAAAGAAAATTTCTAAATGTTGGTTTGTTTGTGGGTAAAAAAGTTTAATGTTAGAAAGACAATAAAGATATATTAAGGGAAGTATGTTTGTTCGCAAAAAAAAAATTTTTTCTTGAAATTATTCACAATAGTTAAGAAGTCTAAGGATAATTAAAAAAAATAAATTATAATTTTCCACTTGCGTTCCCAGCTTATAAAAATATACAGATTTTTGCAGTTTTGGTTTATTATTTTCAATAACGAACCATTATAATGAACTAAGAAAAAATGCATCTCTCCCCTTCAAACATTGAATTTTCAAGACACATAGAATACAAAAAAATCCGTCCGTCCGTCTTCCCCATTACATTGATAAACGCTGTCCAGCTTCCAGGTTTTAATAAAATTTACAAAAATATCTAGGTTTTCAATCCTCTGCCATTTTGTTTTAAGGTGGCGAGGGGCATGTTGACATTGCTTAAAACCTTGTGGCTCTGTATAACAATGGAAAATTAGTTAAAAATGTTTGCCGTTTTCTCGTGAAAAACGGACAAATAAACCTAGCAGATAGATAAAAATTATTTCCATGTTGCATTATATTTATAAAATAAAATTTAAATATCTAATGGCTTTCAATTTAAGAACAGTATCAGATGCAGAATAAAATACATCAATCACTTACTAAATCGTATTTGTAATGTTCCACTCACAAAAGCCAGGCAGTTGGAATTCTCCAGTAATGTATATCCTACCTTCCAGCGATTGAGACCGTGGGAGAGCCTAACTGGCAAATAATGGCTTCCCATTTATCACTCCAGCTCCAGTCTTCTGGAGCCGTGGTGTATATTTCAATAGCTTCCAGGACTCCTGGGTCCTGAGGGAGCAGGTGAGGCACGTCCTGGGACAATCCTGCCGAAGAGTTTTTATTAGTCCATCCTACGTGCTCTTGTTGGATTGTCATGGTAGAAGGTTATCATTGGAAATCGTCACATTCCTTTAATATTTGACGTCAACTATCAAGACACAATATGGATAGACATTAAAAAAACAAATAAGTAGATATACTTTCCATTTCCAAGACATATTTAACCTTTCTCATTTTATATTCCTCTTTCGATTTCAATAAAGGCATATACATTATGTTTAAGGAAATTTTATTTACTTATTCTGGTTTTTAAACAATTTGATTTGGTTTTATGTGGTATTCGTATCGATTTATTTCAACTTTTCGGATATCCTCGATGTTGATGTCCATTACTGAGTTATCGGAGACCCTTATTATGAAAATACTGTCAATTTAAAGATCGCGCGCTCACAAATCGATTTATTTTTAACTTTTCGGATATCATTGATAATGAGGTCCATAATTGATTTAGCGAAAACCCTCATTATAAAATAACATAAATATATATAGCATGAATATATATGTTAAATATAACTATTTCCTTTGTCATATGTTTCCTGAATTCCACCTTTAAATGTTGCAACTAGCAAAGCTTTTATGCTCTAAGAGGTTCCTTAAGGTACCTCTTCCCTCAACTACGAGAAATCTCGAATCGCGTTCTAGCCATTGCAATACAACCATATCATTGTTTGCACGAAGGTGCAAGTCCAGTCCACTCACAGGAAACAAGAACACGCCTTTCTGACCTCTGCACTCCTTTCCACAAAATTAAAACATTCGAACGGACCTTTCTTTCCCGCTCCAATATCCTCTGGAATTCCCTCTCTTCTAATATCTGCTATACTTCTTCCCTACCCTCATTCATATCCTTCCCATTCTAACACCTTACTTTACAAACAGACGCTCTCCAATCATGAAATATCAAATGAAGAAATAGATTTTTGATGAGAAGTGAGTAATTTTTTTTAATGATGTTCTAACTCTAGGGTTGTTTCATTATTTTTATTTTCTATGTTTGGTTTTGTGTTCAGTACAATTGTATTTTTTCACCAAAAGAATCTTTTCACTTTCTTGTAAGAAGTAAAGGAAGTATTGTAATCGCGAAAATGTTCAGTTTTCAGATTCCAACGGAAATATCTATTTTGACCATCCCTTAATCCATTTTGACTAGTTTCGTTGTGACGTCTGTAAATACGTTCGTACGTACGTGAGTATCTCGCATAACTCAAAAAACGGTTAGCCGTAGAAAATTGAAATTTTGTATTTAGGATTGATGTAAAATCTGGTTGTGAACTTCCCTTTTTGGTTAATGCTTGATCACCGGAAGTGGTACGTTACTTGAAGGTCATAATTGATTTCGATCAAAAATTATATTAAAATATAAAGCAAAACTTCTCACACTTAGTATTTATAATTTATAAATTAATTTCAATAACATACTAGATTTTGGCATAAATTGGAAAGCCGGAAGCACTACGTTACTCTAACCTCATAAACAAACTTTCATCAAAAATTATATTAAAATATCATAAAACATCTCAAATGTGATAAATGAGACTTTTATATCAATATAAATAATATACTGGATTTTGGTTGAAATTGGTGATCTGAAAGGAGTACTTTACTTGAAGTTCATAATAAGCTTACATCAAAAATTATATTAAAATTAAATACAGAGATCATATGATTCGGCAATAAAGGTTACAAACGCGATTTTTTCCATTCCAATGAAACATTATTATTACTCGTTTTAAGTGTTAAAATTGAGTGTAAAATACTAGTTTTCGTCCCCATTTGTGAGATGATCAAGTCTGCAGCAGGAGATAAGATATAAGCTAAGTGGGTTCTTCTGCTTAAAACGTCGAAACTGTCGGAGTCTTTATCTAGTGACATTGACAGCTCTATTTTTGTCACGGAACACGAAGAAATCTCTTGGGAACTTGTTACCTACTGAAAGAAAACGACATATAAAAACGTAATGAGACCTCCAGAAACAAGAGCATGTGAATAGATGGATTTCACGACGCCGAGTGTCGTTTTTATTGCAATCTTCGAAAAGTAGTAACCAAATTCAGGATCATTTTTTGAGCTACCGATTTATAGTTTAATAGTATAAAATAATATATAATATAGTACAACGAAGTCATGTGTTGTCCACATCAGATATTTATTGTTGTTGTTTATATGTATATTGCTATTAACACTAAGGCAAATATTAATTTGATTTTTATTAATGTAGACATGTTTTGTTTTAATAGATGCTTGCTATTCTCAAGGGTACTAGTCCCAGACTAAATTTTATTTTCTATTAAATTAGAAGTCTGTTCTATTTTCGTTAAATTCAGCCGCGTCACTTTTAAATAGCTGATGAATCTATATTCTATAAATATTGGATAATACGCCCCTAAAGAATCGTTAGCAGTCTTATAACAAAGGCGTGTGCAAGTTCCTTTAAAATTAGCCAAACCTTCCTTAATTCCATAAATATATTTGTCCCGGCTTCAATAAAACTGTTTATAGTAACAAAAACGCGAACTTTTTGCTGTGAATAAACCGCTTTCTCCTGCCTCCTTCGCGGTCCATTATCACCAATACTCCAGTTTCTCTTCAGCTCCTGGATAGCCGTGATCGTCTAGTGGTTAGGACATTGCGTTGTGGCCGCAATAACCCAGGTTCGAATCCTGGTCACGGCAGGAGTAATTTTTATTTATTATGAAAATAAATTACTTCATAAATAATTGCTAAGATATAGTATTCGTTTTTATTCTCTTATTGACATTTTATGTTCTAAATATTAAGGACGTCACGTAAATATTATTAGCCATAAACCTGTACAACTACAACCCACGAAGGGTCTTAAGCTCATTATACTTGGTAAGGAGCGTATTGTTTCTAGACTAACGGCTGTGCAAGGAGGTGATTTTGCCGAGATCACGCTTAACCGCCAGGTTTTTCCCCCAATTAAGGGTACCCACTTTATACAGACTGGATGGTCCCCAGGAGGGTCTCCCAATTCCACAAGTTCGATCCTCGGCTGATAACAGAATAAATAATTATCTGCCACAGCCGGTCTCGAACCCGGGACCAGGAGCATGGTAACACAGTGCCTTACCACTGATCTACTCCGCTCCCCAATATTAGCCATATGAGTTTTTAAAATATAACCAGAACTAAAATACTTTTTAAGTATATTGTTCTAATGTTTAATTGTTTTGTTTGTAATTATATAAGTTTGATGTAAATAATTTTAGGCCGAAAATCACATGTTTTATTATGAATAGGTATTGGCAGTTGTGGACAATTATAGTCTAATTAGTCATTTTTGATCCGCATTTTTTATTTTGGGTTTAATGTTACCAACACCAATTAAGGCAGGCAGGACGGGTTGTTCTACATGTTATCAATCTATCCTAACCAGAGTGGGATGGTCGAGAATCATTAGGTGGATCCACCCGGAAATGAATTGCAATCCGCTCAGGCCGAATTCGAACCGGCATTGCTTTATACTCGAGGTAGCTAAGGTGACGCCGTAACACTCTCGGCCATCGCGGCCTAAATTAATTAATGTTCATGGTTCTGGTCTTTATAAGTATCATTTGCTATGAGGTTCAAAACCTAATACAATCCAACCTCAAGAGTTCGTCTTCACTTCCAAGAGGTGCCATCAGGTCTGAAGTTTCTTCAGAATCCGGAATTGAAACCGAAGCTATAAGATGCGGAGGATATAGAACTAGGAAAGGTTCAGATTGCTTCCAGTCATAGTGAGCGAATTCCCGCAGAAATAGCTCCGCCATTATCGTCCTGCGCCTATAAAGTCGCAATATAAAATTACTCTGAGCTATTTGGAACGATTATACAATATATCCAATGAGGCTATATTGTACAGGATCCAAAGCCTCCTTTATTGAATCTTCGTTCTCTATGTAATGGGGAGCCATTTGATCTCTAAAATATTACCGGAAGTGTCTAAGCGTGCTTTAATTTACTCTAATTATTGATAAACATTTCAAGTGCAGCGCTATCCGGATAACTGTGCTAGAAAATCCTTCAAAAGATTTTAGAACGATAATTGAAATATTTTATGGATGTGTTTTTACATACAGGAAGAATTTGTTAAGCGCGTGTATACCTTCCATTCTTATTCTGGTTTTAGTGATCTAATTATTATAAACAATAAAAATATATATATTTATAAAAAGTTTTAAAATATTCAATTATTTTTACGCAACGTTAATATTTCACAAAAAAAAAAAAAAAATCTTTTAGACACTGCAGGAAAAATTGTTTAAAGAGCTTTGAAGATCTCTGATATTTTAATAGATTACATGAAAAAAAAGTTTATTTTAATTTTATGTAACACTGTAATTTATTACTCTATGGTTTATTATTTTAAAATAATTATATATATATATATATATATATATATATATATATATATATATATATATATATATATATATATAATTATATACACAAAAATAATTTAAATTGGATATATATGTAATATACAGTGAAACCTCTCTCTCCAGCGGACACCTTTGGTCTGGTATGGAAATTTACACCTCTTTTCAACGGACACCTCTCTAGCGGATGCAGTCAACCAAATTTTTGTTACTGAGAGATAAATTGACCTCTCTTGAAGGAATATTACAAAACGTTAAATACGCTTTGTAAGAACACAATATCGTCATTGTCGCCGTGAAATCTATGTGACCAAAATCAGTTATGTGATTTGGATTTTATTAAAAAATAATATTTTATCTCCTATCTGCTTGTGAAAAGATTGTTCTAATGTTGTAACATCGTAAAATTGTAACACGATTTCATAACAACAGTCTTTATATAGATGATTTCACTGTTTGATGTTTCACCTACAATGTTTGAGTATATATAAAATTATATTTTATAACATATGTTATAAATCAGTTTTTCGTTTGTTCTGTAAAATTTAACATTCAACGTCTTTAACAGAGGAGGCTTCACAGTTTCAATGACGGTATATAATGATTTTTTTTTTATACGTAATACATTTAAATATGCACATATCTTTAAGTGATTCTTTTTTTATTAATAAAACGGTTTTCATATTCCGCACTATAAAAAAATTGAAAGACTTTACAATTTAATTCACAACCTATATTTTGAAAAAGAAATTGTGAATTCAAAGATAAAGGAATAAAACAGAAATCATTATATTTTTTAAAAATGACTAATTTGTCAGTTCCATTTGATCCCATTCCACTTTTTTCCGACCCACTTCATGGCATTATACTTCGTTCCCATCCAATCCATTTCATTTCACTTGAATCCAAATAATTTTTTTTTTTTTTTTTTTAATTTTTTCCTCGTTTACCGCTCCACACCGTTGACACGGTGTGAGGCGCCTTCTGATAGAGCCTGACCCAATTATCCCTATCCTCAGCCAGCTGTCTTCTTCTTTTCCAGTCCATGCCTCTTTTGTCGAAACTTTCCTTTACTTCCTCTACCCAGGTCTTTCTGTGTCTCCCACATGGTCGTTTCCCTTCCACTTTAGCCTCGACGGTAACTCTTTACGGTAAGCCTGTCTTCAGCCATCCGCAGGACATCTTAGCCGGTTCTGTTCTATTATTTCTTCTGCAGGCCTTATGTCCAGGTTTGTTCTTATTGTGGAGTTCCTCACCCTGTCTCTTTTTGTTTTTCTCTCAATTTTCCTTAAGCAGCGCATTTCCATTGCTTGGATCTGGCTCTTTTGCTTGGAAGTGATGGTCCAAGACTCACTTGCGTATGTCAGGATTGGAAGAAACGTATTCTTGTATATTACTTTTTTAGTTGTTTTAGAGACTTCTTTCTTGTTCAGAAAGCCAGGGGATTGGAAGCATCTGCCTGCTATCTTGGTCCTTTCGCTAATGTCTCCGCCAACCGATCCGTGCTGGTTGAGATGATTCCCCAGGTATTTGAAGTCCGCCACTTGTTCTAGGCGTCTTCCACTTAGCCTGACGATCATGTCCCCACGGTTTCTCCTTCTACCGATCCTCATATATTGCGTTTTTTCAGCATTTATTTCCATGTTTATGGATTTTAGTCTATTTTGGAGGATCTTTAGGTTGAACTGCAGGTTCCGACAGTTGTTTCCAAACACTATCATGTCGTCTGCAAATACTAGGATGGTGTAATGGACACTCTGGAGGTTCCTGTATCCGAGGTGATATGGCCTTATTTCCTGTTTTGCTTGCTTTAGTACAGAATCTAGTACCAGGATGAATAGGAGGGGACTAAGGCTGCACCCTTGTCTGATTCCTTGCTCGCTTTGGAATTCCCCAGATGAATGGTTGCACATCCTAACAACATTTCTTTGGATGTTGTACAGACTCAGGATGGCCCTTCTCAGTCCTGTGTGAACCTCGTACTCCTCCAGCCCTTTGGAGATATCTTCCTTCTGCACCCGATCTAATGCCTTGTTTAAATCGACGAAGCAAGCGTAGGCCTCTTTGTCCTTTTCGATGATCTTCTCGGAAATTTGTCTCATCGTGAATATCAGATCTTGCGTGCTCCTGTTAGGTCGAAATCCTTATTGTTCTTCTCCCAACTTTTGTTCGATGATGCTTTTCAGCCTTTTCTCGAGCACCTTTGAATAAACTTTATATGGGATGCTGAGTAGGGATATGCCTCTGTGGTTCTGACATTCAGGATTATCACCTTTCTTGAAGATTGGGATAATGATTGAGATTTCCCAGTCCTTTGGGATCGTTTTTGTTTTCCAGACGATGTTCAGGAGGTGCTGGAGCATTTCCAGTCCCTTTGGGCCGCTTAGTTTTAACATTTCTGGGGATATGCCATCTATTCCTGATGCTTTTCCTAGCTTGAGCGATTGTATAGCCTCATTCACCTCTTCGTCGCTGATGAAGTCATCCTCTTCCCAGCTACCTTCCGTGCTCCGAGTCTGCCGATTTTCTTCCAGTTTTTGCGCATGGTTTGCTAACAGGTCTTTAAAGTATTCAGTCCACCTGTTCATGATGTTTTCTGGACGACTCAGGACTACTCCGTTTTTGTCCTTTATATGCTTCAGCACGGGTTCTTTCTGCTTTCTCATGCTCCTGAGGCTTCTACGGAAGAGTTTCTGTTTTCCTTGTAGTTCAATTCTAACTTCTTTCCGAAATCTTCCCAGGATTTTCGTTTTGCATTTATTACAGCCTCTTTTACTTTCTTTCTTTGTTCCTTATAGTTGGAGTAAGCCGCGTCTGTCTTTATTTGTAAATATCGCTTCCAGAGAATTTTCTTCAGCTTGACTTCTTCCTTGATTTCTTCAGTCCACCATCCGGTTTTCTCAGTTCTCTGTCCGAGTTTATTTTTCTCTGTAACATCTAAATAAAATATAAACTTTTGGATATGTCACTTACCTAGTACTTTAAATGAGACTTGGCCAATGAATGCAAGGCAAATTGAAGATAACCATATAATATGGAAGGTCACAAATTGAAAATAATTAATATAATTACTAATTACATAACCAAAATTAATATATTTTTGTTGTTTTAAAAAACGTTTTTATATAGAGGAAATAAATATAATAAATTCTTAATTATAAATATATCCTTCGTTTGGAAGAGGAGTGCTATCTAAAATAAGATAATCTTTGTTTCTGAAAACAAAAAAAATGCCAGATTTTTATTTTTAATATTTACCGCAATTATTGTTAGGTATGCTATTATAAATTCATTAGTTAAAAATAAAGGATTTCCCCAAACTTTGTGATTAGAAAGTAACTTTATAATGGTTTTCTCCAAACTTTGTGATCGAGTTATATTGTAACTTTATATAGACTCAATTGATAAAGATAAAGAAATTATTTTTAATGTAGTAATAATATTATTCTTATATTATTTTTGTGACCAAATTATGTTTCTTCTGCATTAATAATTTAAAACATTTTTAAAACATTCGGGGCAATATTTTGAGTTTGTTTTTATTTTCAAATTCAATTTATTGTTAAATAAAAAAGTTTTTTTCAAAAATGTGTCTTTACTATCCATAAACTCTAAAGGAGCTTGCACTATTATTTATGAAAAATTGGCATAAATAATTCATGAATAAATGATCAAGAAATAAATAATAACGAAAAAGGTAAGTAGTATTGACTAAGAAAAATCCCGACTTGATATTTAATCAGTGAGTTGAGGGACACAGATAAACCTGTATGTGCATAGTGAAAAAAACAGTGTCATAAAGTAGATATAAATTGTTTAACTTAGTCACATGTACATAATGAAATGAACAAAAATATCGATTTACGTGTTTGCAAAGAAATAATCAAAGTGTATCTAACCAAAGCATTATCAAAATTAATGCTGTGGCATATAAAATGTCATGATCAAATTAATTAAAATTACACACATAAAAAAAACCGTTCCGATAATCGAACGTTCGGATAACTGACGTTCCAATAATCGACGCTCCACTGTATATATATATATATATATATATATATATATATATATATATATATATATATATATATATATATATATATATGTATATATATTAGTGTGTGTGCGAGTACGTGAATTTCGATGATTCGAACCACCACTGACAACATTAGTTCGGATAATCGACGCTCTACTGTATATAGATAAAGATCTGGCCACTTATATTATTCGGTAATTTATTGTTAGGATTCGGAAAAAACCACCATGTTTTATGTATCCGTCATATTTTATTAAAGTATGAATAAGCGTTTTTTGTGAGTAATAAATCATGATAGACAACTAGAGATGGACGAACATATACTTTTTTAAATAACCAGTTAATTAATAAAATACTCGGTTATTAATTATTTAAGTTTGCAGTTTCTATTGGAACCAACAAATATGCGGCTAGATAACCAATATTGTTCCATTTTAGTCTTTCAAAAGTCCTCAGTAATATCAGTAATAAACTGAGGACCTCAGGATATCAGTCCTCCTCTTTTAGTGACGGAGAAGATCGAGGCATTAATAATGTTAGAAATTAGATCGATATCTTGATAAGAATCTATTGAAAGGCGGTTGATAAATTAGATCGATATCTTGATAAGAATCTATTGAAAGGCGGTTGATAAATTAGATCGATATGTTGATAAGAATCTATTGAAAGGCGGTTGATAAATTAGATCGATATGTTGATAAGAATCTATTGAAAGGCGGTTGATAAATTAGATCGATATGTTGATAAGAATCTATTGAAAGGCGGTTGATAAATTAGATCGATATGTTGATAAGAATCTATTGAAAGGCGGTTGATAAATAAGTGGAATTGATACGGCCAAGAGGGACTTAGTCGATTGAAAAGATCCACCGCTAGTGGCTTTCACCATTCTTATTTGTCAATAGTCTGAGCAAGAACAGGGTGGCTGATGATAGGGAACAGGTCAATTCTCAACAATAAAATAAGAAAAGATATAATTTAAAAAAAAAATTAATTATTCATTTTTTTTTTCTTGAAACACAGTTCAAACTTAGTTGTAACGTCAAAATCATTTGAGAATGGTACAAGGAGTGAGAATGGCCAAAAGTAGAGACAATATGAATCTGGTTTCCAAAACCTTCTCAGCCAATTTTTTTTTCATTCACTGGTAGTTTATTTAAGCTAAGATATTTGTATACCAATTTATTTACTTTCAATAACTTTATTCTAACATTTCCATGCAGAAAAAAAATGAAGTATATTTTGCTAAGTTGGACTATTTTATTTCTGTTGGCAAAACTTGTGCTGTTGCTATCTCCTAAACCGATTACCTCGTCGTTTTTTGTGGTGTTGGAACAATTCCTACGAAGAATGGGTAGATTTTTTTATTTCGTTGAAAAGAAAGACATTGCCAGAAGGTTAAACTCCCCGAAGAGAGGATGGACACGAATTTTAAAATCTCCAAATTTTCTAGTTTGATTTATGAAGTTTGTTTGTTCCTTTTCTATCTTATTAAATCTATACTTCATTTTCAGTCTTATGTACAAGTTTCAGAAGAAGAATTTTAATTAATTAATTAATTGAGTTCAGATTTTTATTATTTATTTTTTAACTTTCCTAGAGCTACTATAAAGGAAAGTATTGTAATCGGGTCAAAATTTCGATATCCTGTTTTCAACAGATGCTTACGTTTCAAAGCCCTCTGCGTCTAAAAATATGCATTTTGAGCCATCGGTCTTTGTGTGTTCCCTGCCATGATTATCCCTTGAACGGGCAGACCGATTGTAATGTTTTTTTTTCTTTTCTTATTTTGTAGGATTTCGTTCCCCGATGCCTATGAACCAAGCCGGACACCCTATGTGTAAAATCTGAAAATATGTTTTTCTGTAAGTGGTAGCGTCAAACACGCGTAACTCGAAAATTATGATTTTTTTTTAACAAATCATGTATATAATTGTTTGATAGATAATTTCATTTTTAAAAAACAAATCATCAATCAACAGTATTGAATACTGTATACACGTTTTAACTATCGTACAGCTACTATGTAAGGAAAATATTGTAATCGGCTCAAATTTTGGTATCCTTTTTCTACAGATGTTTACGTTTCAGAGCCCTCTGAGTCAAAAAAACGCATTTTGAGCCACTGGTCACTGTGTATGTGTGTGTTTATGTGTGCCACGACTATCTCTTAAATGGGTAGACTGATTTTTTTTTAGTACGGTTTTGGCAATGTCGCAGAGACAGAGCAGTTGCTAAAAAACGTGCAGTAGATGTTAACGCCAAAACGAAAGGAAATTAAATTCCCTACAAAAGAAAAAGAAAAATTCATCGAAATCGGACAACTATTAGCAAAAATATTATTAAACATTGAAGCCATGCTTTTTAAAATATTTTTAATCCATTTTGCACATGTTCCCATGGAAACTCGTTCACTTTTCTATTCTTTCTCGAATCTCCTAGGACATTCCTGATCCCTTAACAATCCAGATATTTTTATTTCTAGTTAGATAAGCAGGTTATAGGTGTGCTCCGGTTCTGAGAGAGTTGGTCGTCATCGTATTTCTCTAGTTAAAAATATTGTTATTTTTAATTTTATATATTAATTTGGATGCAATTTATATTTTGGTAAAAAATTAGAATAAAACTACAGTCTCAATATTCGGTATTTATTTTTCATAGCCGTACATCAATATTAACATAAAAACAGATGTAAAGAAAAAAATGAAATTTACATTTTTGGAAGTTTTAGTTTCTATCACCACCGTAGACGGTAATAAAAAATAAAATAAAAAAATCTACATAAAGGATCAGATAGCTCTTATGGTAGCAGTTTAATTTCCACGTTCCAATTCATTGATATTTAGTACGAACAAGGAAAAAAGGTACATTTCATTTTTATAGCTGTAGTACAAATCAAATATTTATAGTGATATAACTTAGTATATCACATAAATATAAATAAAAATATAAATTAGTATTAAAAATATTTATGAAGGATAATTAAAAATAAATAAAACAAAATAATAGAGAAAAAAGAAGACTGTGAATGGAACTACTAAGGTGGAAGGCTAGGCACACCCTCGAGTCGTCTCGCTCACACGTCAACCATCCAAAGCCCTCTCAGGACACATCTCGCTCACACGTCAACCATCACTTCGGGATCAAAGCCCTCTCAGGACACGTCTCGCTCACACGTCAACCATCACTTCGGGATCAAAGCCCTCTCAGGACACGTCTCGCTCACACGTCAACCATCCAAAGCCCTCTCAGGACACGTCTCGCTCACACGTCAACCATCCAAAGCCCTCTCAGGACACGTCTCGCTCACACGTCAACCATCCAAAGCCCTCTCAGGACACGTCTCGCTCACACGTCAACCATCCAAAGCCCTCTCAGGACACGTCTCGCTCACACGTCAACCATCCAAAGCCCTCTCAGGACACGTCTCGCTCACACGTCAACCATCCAAAGCCCTCTCAGGACACGTCTCGCTCACACGTCAACCATCCAAAGCCCTTTCGCTCACACGTCAACCATCCAAAGCCCTCTCAGGACACGTCTCGCTCACACGTCAACCATCCAAAGCCCTCTCAGGACACGTCTCGCTCACACGTCAACCATCCAAAGCCCTCTCAGGACACGTCTCGCTCACACGTCAACCATCCAAAGCCCTCTCAGGACACGTCTCGCTCACACGTCAACCATCCAAAGCCCTCTCAGGACACGTCTCGCTCACACGTCAACCATCACTTCGGGATCAAAGCCCTCTCAGGACAATGGAATTTTATATTTCTGATTATGCATTATCTATATTCATACATCAATTTTTAATTGTAGTAAATGTACTGTATAAGAAGTTTTAATTAAAAAAACACAATATATAGTAATATATTTGCTCAAGTCCGCGACTCTCTCTCTTTTTTAATTGTATATTCTCCGAAAATATTAGACCTGTAACTGTACCAAAGGCTATCGGAGGGATGCAGGGGTGCATTTGATCTCCGTTTCATTACTCCTAGGACTTTGTTTTGGGGCTATCTTTTGCAATAAATGAGCTGAAAATCGGACCCCACAAGACTAGTGGGGTCAAATTTCAGATAATAATTTCGGTATGTTGAGGGCAACCGCGTACGTTTTGCGCACCTTTACAGCCTTTACAAATTGAGTTAATTTGTATGTCAATTGAGTTGATGCTTGAGAATTGCCTTTTTTTGGGTCTCAACTTTTTTCTCTCGTTTTTAAATTATTAAATTTATAAACTTTAAAAATTGATTTTCTCGAAATGTATTTCGGATGACTCTCCACCTTTTTCCCATGGTCTCTTGAGGCTTATAGCCCATTCAATAAAGATTTTTCTGTCGCAACTCATTACATATCCAATAAATTCTTATCAGACACGTGTTTTCTCTAAATTCCTCACTCATTCCCCTTGATGGTTTTCCTCAACTCTCCCCTCCAAAGTTCGAAAACGCAATTTTTCGCTGTATCACTCACAAGCCCGAAAATAGTTGCCCTAGAGAGTTAAACTTTTTTTTTCTGATAAATTTTTCTCTAAGTTTTATTTGAAAGTATTTAAAATTAAAATTATACTTTAGAAGCTATTAAATCACGATTTTATAAAGTTTCTTTTTTTTTTTTAGAAGAAAAATTTTGTTTTCGCTATGCGTTGCTTTAAATCGTTGAAATAGTCAAACACGTTTCAGGCAAAACTTATAGAGCGCATTTTAAGCTTTAAAATTAAATGACTGGTTTGTCTGTGAAATGAAACAGTAACGGCTAGGGTGTCCTCAAAGTGAGCAAGCGCACGACGCTCCAACGCCTCCAACACTTATATTTTTTATTTGGAAATTTTATGACACGTATAGTTCGGGGGAGATATTCCCTAAACCATGCATAGCGAATGGGACCTTCCATTATCCACCACCTATAGCCTCGCCATGTTACGCACTAGTAACATTCAGCAGCACGCCGCACAGTGGCCAAAACGTGGAAAAAAATCCTAAATCGCAACCCTCTCGAAATGCCGATTCAACTATATCCCATCATTTTAGAATAGACCACGTGCACATTTCCAGGATTACAGAGGAAATGGCATTTTTACAGTTGTTTGTTGCTTAGCCCAAACTCGTAGCAATCAAAACCATATTCTGAAGTGTGGAATTTGATGCTAAAATTCTGAGTCACTTCATTTCTAGTAATTAATATGAATATGCAATGATAATATTCGAACATCTATTTGACACATATGACACTATTGGGTGGTTGAAGGAATTTTTTATATGTATTTTTGTACTTTTTTTGAATTGTTTAAATAGCTTTTTTTTTGAGGTGTGGTCGAGCGTAGTGTCCCAACTTGTTTTTCTTAACCAATTAGGCTTCTATTTAAGTGAGGAAATAGTATCCAGCTGCATAAATCTGCGAACTTTGTTGATATTTTGATTTTAATTCGTAAAAGTATTATTCTGACTGAACGTGCCCAAAAAGGGATCTCGGTGGAATGTTTGGGAGGTTTGCTTATTTATGTTTATTAGAGTACTCATTACGAATTTCAACTTTACCACCTCACATTTTTTTTTTAATTTCAAAAAAATGCAAAATACGTTTTTTTTTTTTTTGCTGATCACTTGTAATCATTAATTTGAATAACTTCTAATATTCATTTCACCTTAAATTAAACGAGAGTAAATTACCTAAAATTTTGATTTTAAAGATTTTTTTGTTTGGCTTCTCTGTTTTGAAGCGAAAGTGAGTCGAAATTAGGTGACGAAATGTCAAATGGGAACCAGAAAGATGGTGGAAAGATTTGACGAAGTTCTAAAAATTTAATTATTTATGAGAAAAAGGTTATTTTGGAATTATAATGACTCAGTTTGTATTCAAACTTGAATAAAATTCGTTTACATCATTACCAACGAAGTTGTCTCAGAAATCCAACTTCGACCAGATGAAGTTCCAGTCGTCAGAAACAGCGCACCAATATCTGAGAGTTTACCTTCAAGTTCAGCTTTGGAATATCCTACCAGGAAGCAGTACTTTGGAATATCCTACCAGGAAGCAGTACTTAGCGGTATCTAATCTTCAACTGGAATTACTGTTTGCTTTAGTTAAAGAGATCTCTCATCCAGCTCCTCTTCAACCTACTCTATAATATAAGGTTATTAGAGTCCTTTAAATTTGTAGGTGGTCCATATGTGATCGTTAACAGTTGGCATATGAAGGTCTAAATGATCAGTGCTAAATGATGCTGCTGACATACCAGGATTCCGAATGTTATAGTTTGGAAAATTTGTAGTTTGCTTATGTGATAGTTTTTAGCTGTCCTATAAATTTGGTTAGCTGCCCCGTTAATCTGTGAAACCCAAATGGGTTTCAATAAGTTGCTGAAAGTGTTTAGTTTCTGTTTGAGTTTTAGTTTAGAATGAATTGCACAAAGTGACTAGTAAATGGAGTCCTTGTCCATGCCGAGAGTGGCCAAGTTTAATACCAGGCACCATAATCTATTGTATAAGTTCTTACAATAATAACAATTTTATCAGAATGCAATTATTAATTTAAAGTTATATAGTTATGCTTGATGTTACATTTTACAACCAATATTGGTTGATTCATAGAAGGATTTAAAGGCTTACGTATACTGTTATAACAATAATAAAATCAGAAACCAAAATCTACTTAAAATAATAATAAATAATTAGAATAAATGGGAGTGGGGTAGATAAGTGAATAAGGCCATGTACTCCTATCTCCCGGGTTCGGGTTCAAATCCGGCTGTGGAAAATAATTATTTATTCTATTACACCAACCGTGGATCGACCAGTCTCTATAAAGTGGTGGAAAAACCTGGCGGTTGAGCATGGTTCTGGCCAAATCACTTCCTTGCACAACCGTTGGCCAAACAATTAAAATATAGTATAAATTCTTATGATAATATTAATAATAATAATTTTATTAGAATGCAATTATTATGAACATTAGAGTTCATAAATATTATTTTAAGAAATAATTAATATATGAACGTACTTAATGTATGTAATATGATGTATTCTAAGTACACTATGGATGGCTTATATGACACTCTTATTGGTAGTTGATATATAGAATAACTTTAGTTCGTCTTTGTTATTGTTTATTGTAATTGCCTTTTATTGGAATGTTGGTATTGCTCGAAGTATTTTGACAACAGAAAGAGCTCTATAAGATATCTTAAAATTGATATCAGCTTCCATATTTTTAAGTTTTAAAAAAAAAAACATTTGATGACCTACTTTAGATTACGTTTGTTTTTTATTTTTTTTCCTTAAACACAATTTTAATGCTGTAACGGTTTTTGGTAAATATAAATTATTTTAAGTTTAAGCCATTGAGGGAGTAATATCAACTCTTGTCATCAGTCGGTTGATAGATATAACTAAATATGATTTGTAAAATCATAACGTTTTAAATAAAAAGTTCAAACATTAAAACTGAAAAAATATCTATTTAAGACTGATTGGAATCTATAAATATATTTAGCGGGTGAATCTATTTACTGTTGAATGATTCTAATTTAAGAGTTCTATGAAGGCCTCTCTTTGAAGACGTCATTTCGTTGTAAGATGTTTTAGGATTATTTTCGTGCCAATCAAACAGCTCAGTTCTTATCCTTTCATCTCCTTTGTTTTGCCTTTTCGTTGGTCAGAATTCGAAAAAATATGGCGAAAATACAAACAAACATTACAAAATAGCTATTATAGATTTGAGAAGAGTGTTAAAATAATGTTGAAACCGAAATATCTGATTTTCTTTGGATACCAAACCACCCGGACAATCATTAGTTAAATCGTTGGTTTTTCGGTTTATTAATTTGAATAATGAATCTTTTTATTCGGCCAAGAAAAGTAAAAGATTATACCTCTCCCCTCTAAAAGTTTAAGGTTTCACGTTTCAAGATACGTAGAATGCAAAAATAGATTTTAAAAAAATCGCTGCAAATTATTACTGAATGGTTTATTATTCCGAAATACTTATATTTAAAAAATGTCGTCATTAACACGACTTTCACCGTAGCAAGAAGATGCCCAGGATATGTGGTCATAATAGAAGATGAAAGGGTAATGAGGAAAATGTTGGAGGATAAAAAAATAAAGACAAAGAACCTGTTGGAAGTGGAGGATGGATCCAAGGAAAAATGAAGTGGAGAAGAAGAAATTGAAAAGGATAACTCAGTAGGCCAAGCGCCGGGAAATTAGTATGCAAAGTTCAATAAGCTATATTTCTGCTAACAACTGATTTCCATGATTTTTGATTTTTTTTATAAAGAATTTTTATAACCTGTCGAATAATAAAAAAAATTGGACGGAGGGATTTTTTTTTATTCGATATTTGGATTCTCCTTATCTTGAAACATTAATCCCCTAATTTTGAGGGAGGTTAATTTTTTTTTTCTTGGTCTATCAGAAAGTTTCATTATTCAAAGTAATAAACCAAACATCTGTCTATCCGCTGTCCACGGTTTTACTCTGAGACTACTGGGCCAACTTTATTTTAAATTTGGTCCCGAAGTCCCAGGCTACCTGAGATTGACCCTCGGAACTCGACATTAGTTTTGCCCCACAAGGTTCCCTATTAGATGTTTCATGCGTCAATACATCTCAACCAATTATGAAGATTGAGAAATAATATTAAGTATTTTCTAATTACATTATTTTAATACTAAATGCTTAAAAAAACAAATATTCGATTCAAATATATGACTTCTTTTTGGATGTATAATTATTTGTAACTAATAAAGCATAGTTTAATTATTTGCAACGTCTTTTAAATAACCTTTAAAAACATCGCTATTCATTTCCAATCATTTTTTATTATTTTTTGCTCGTCTGCTTCTTTTAATTTTTTAAACGCCCTTTTTGTTTTCTTAATTAGAGAGAATTGTTTTCTTGATATCTTCCCTGTTCTGTACCGCGTGGTGTATTTAAAGGATATCTTCCTTGTTCTGTACCGCGCGGTGTACTTAAAGGATATGTCGAAAAAAATAATTTTCATGTCGCTGTTTTTAGATGACTATTTTCACCTAATTGGTCACTGCTTTTATTTAAGTAAGCAGTATTTCTAATTCATCGGATGCATAACGTGTTTATGGTTTATCATTTCCAAATAAATGATTACTAGTTATTCTGGTTACGAATCCGACAAACTGCGTAGGGTCCTCTGAATTAATTTTATTTACTACAATCTATTGCAGTAACCGTTCCATTATGACCTCGTTAACTACAATCTATTGCAGTAACCGTTCCATTATGACCACGTTAACTACAATCTATTGCAGTAACCGTTCCATTATGACCACGTTAACTACAATCTATTGCAGTAACCTTTCCATTATGACCACGTTAACTACAATCTATTGCAGTAACAGTTCCATTATGACCACGTCAGACTACATCTTACAATTTACTCACTTCTGTCATTCGACTGACTCACTTTCATACCGATTATCATAATTCTAAATCTTCAGTATTAACAAGAAGATGAATTGATTAATGTATTTTCTACTTTATTATTTTTTTTTACAATACAGGATGTTTGGTTTGTACTTGATAAGGGAGTTCAGTTTCTTAAACAACGTTTGTACAAGGAAGTGAAGTGAAGTGGACTACATCCACGCTACATGGGTAAATCGATATTTCTATTTCGGTATTTGTCCAACCATTGATAACGATTTTCCCCCCGCTCGAATAGGAAGATTGTCTGACATTGTTTTGCCAATTTAGAGAAATAAATATGACTACTTGGTTGTTACAAAAGTCCTTGTGCATGAACACAATCCTCAATTCCAACTCTCATAATTATCCTATAAGAATGTTTTTGTTCCTACTATTTATGTCAATATTTACTTTGACAAATCCTTTAATTCTTTGTGACTTGAATTGGCTTTATGGGGTTATTTACATTTTTAAAACGCAAGTGCAATGTCAGAAGAAAAAAATCGTGATTCGCGGTATTTTCAGGCATTACTGGAAAAAAGGTTTAAGCGCAAAGGAAGCTGCCGAACAAATTTGTGCCATAGAAGGAGAGTATATATATATCCATCGAATTACTGTCGCACAACTCAGATCAGGTCGCCCGTCGGTCGTTGATTTGCTTAGATCAATGGCTCATTTTTTAATAGGTCGGATCTTGAAAATTGGATGTGAAGAGTTCTTTGCCTATAAACCAAAGGTGTGGTACCGGCATAAAATCCAATTGCTGGCAGAAAGATGGATGCAAGTAGTTGAAAACAATGGGATTTACTTAGAAGAGTAGTTTTTAAAATATGTAATCTGAACTAACCCTATATTAATGAACAAGGACTTTTGTAACAACCTGATATATTTATTTTGAAAATAATTAATTTTTGATACTTTTGTCTGACGAATTGTGAGATACACATACATACCGAGGTAAAAAACAGACTGATTACATTTACTATGTATGGACAATCGAACTAATTGAGTTTATCAAACGGAAGCATAACAAATTTTTTTATAGCCTCCACTATTGAGGACTCGGACCCCGACAGGACGGGCACAGAGGTGGCAAACAGATATCAACAGATTTAGACTAGACTGAGGACAACTAACTAACTGGACTGACACAAGGCAACTGGTAAGCCCATCCCAAGTAATTTAATACAAATTTCTTAAATCCTCTCCTCCCAAAAAAATTGCCAACTCCTCATATCCTTCTTACAATGCATCTAATGCAGTAGAAGAGTTCTCATCCAACCCACTACCTTTATTCCCTGAATATCAAGCCCACATCCCATGGGGCTCTGAAATAAATAAATACAAAAAAATTGTTAATTTTATGTTTAAAATTGCTGAGCAGAATTTCAAACTATTAAACTTTATAATATAATTTAAATATATTAGGCAATCAATCCTGTCTATATATGTATATATATATATATATATATATATATATATATATATATATATATATATATATATATATATATATATAGTTACAGAACAAGCACACACAGCAGCATTATTACTGAGAGAACAATGCGTTTTAGGGCAATTCAGTTTTGCGGTGTACGCGGCTAACCGAACTCATTGGCCGTGTACATGCAATACCATTTCGCCTCGTAAACAGCTCTCAATCCTCAAAAATATTTTTTTGAAAAATAGTCTTTAAATTGTTCCAACTTATATATTTTTTATACATTCTGACATTTTTATGTCTCCTCATTTTAGTAATGATGGACTAGTAATAAATCACAGTAACTAGGTTACCTGTTTAATAAATTGCCTGATATATTTTTTCCTTATACGGATCTTAATAGAGTAGACTGGGGTAATGCCAGTCACCAAAGGGGAAACAATAATAAAAATTATAAATTTTATTTGTTTGAAACATTACAATCCCTAATAAGACACTCACACACTTACCTAAGAACTAATCACTTAGTATTGCATTGAAGCAATACTATTTTTTGTTTAATTACGAACAAAGTAAAATATCAGCTTTGACCGGTATTGTCCCGAACCTAGGTTGATGGCAGGCGGTGATGTTGATTAAAAAAACAAAGAATTTGGGGATTTTTAATTATATAAACGAAAATATAAAAATTGATATTTTTGTGAATACTACATTATTCTCTGTTGGCTTTCGAATCGATAAACCCTCAGCAACAGATTGTCTTCCTTGTATTAATCGATAAACCCTGAGCAACAGATTGTCTTCCTTGT
This sequence comes from Rhaphigaster nebulosa, assembly GCA_948150685.1. Lineage (NCBI taxonomy): Eukaryota > Metazoa > Arthropoda > Insecta > Hemiptera > Pentatomidae > Rhaphigaster > Rhaphigaster nebulosa. The sequence continues at coordinate 475,035 of OX411309.1, forward strand.
ATTAATCGATAAACCCTCAGCAACAGATTGTCTTCCTTGTATTAATCGATAAACCCTCAGCAACAGATTGTCTTCCTTGTATATTTTATTAACCATCTAAAACACGAAAAAATATTGACTTGTTCATAAACATAGACACCACTTCACAGAGCATGGTGAATGCCATTAAGTGATTAGTATTGAGATAAGAGGCCTTGAAATCGTCTCGTTTCATTGTTCCATTCGGAGTGATCCTCAGTAGTTCTTTTTATATAGAACATAGATCGAATTATTTTAATAAAGAACATCGATAAGGAAGAGTGAATATTAAAATAAGAAAATAAAAAGGTAATTAAAAACCTTTTAAGGGGTATCGTATTTCCTAAGATATTTACTATAACAAGGAGCCTTCATCTCCTGTGAGCAATATAGACACCTCATCCAAGTTCTCTATCGTTTATGAGCCATTATAAACGAACCGGTAGAAAAATGGAAATTGATGTCGTGTGAGGTGGGGGGGAGGGGAAGGAGCGGTTAAAACGGGGTAATAAAACAATATTAGCTTTAATAGAAAATCGATGAAGGCTATGCCGGTTTCCTCTCTTATATTGTGTCTGGACCTCTCTTGACTTAGCTGACTGGACCTAGCTGACTGGACCTAGCTGACTGGACTTAGCTTGACTTCAGGTCTTCTTTATTCACAATCCAGAATTTTAAGTTTTCTATGATAAGACAATTCCTTTTTTTTTGAATATTTGATCTATAATTTATATCAATAAAAGGATGATCAGCGCTGAAAAGATGATTAGGGATCCTAGGGGTCGACCAAAACATAAGATTGTAATTTATAAGTCGAAATTAACAAGTATCGTAACATGGTCTGCATTTATCGATGGGGTAATCTAGCTTCAAAACGAAAAGTTGTACCAAACTGAAATTAAGTGGGCATAAGTCTGTGATACTATAGCAACTTTTTCTCTAAAATCGACTTACCAAAAGTAACACCTACACCATTGGCCTTACACCTTTCTGGAAAACGGCTTTAAAGATGTAGAATTAAATGGTCATTAATATCATCTTGGTCTCACACTCATTGAAATAATCTGGGCTTAATTATTTAATTTTCAAAATTTCTTCCACTAAAGTACCTTTTATTTTTTAATTTGAAATAATTTACCGTCTCTTATTATATGCTGCAATAAAAAATGGATAAATATAAATTATGAAGGAATTTATTAATTAGCTAAAGGAAAAATATTTTCTCAGCTTGGAAACAAATTTTCGGATATAAGAGTAGTAATATAGATGTATAATACAAGGTTGGGAAGCGAACGATTTTAGAAAAAATATTATCTAGCTTAACTATATATACTATAGTTTATAAACCTATAAAATTAAGTCTATCTTGTAGATAATAATTCCTACTGTTATATATAATCCCTGAATCAATTTTGATTAGTTTCGTAGTGACATATGTACGTACATTCATATTTCGCATAACCCAAAAACGGGTAATCGTAGAAAGTCAAAATTTTGTCTTTAGGACTGTTGTAACATCTACTTGTGAACCTCTGTTTTTGGTCATTACAAATCACTGGAAGTGGTACTTCACTTAAAGGGCTTAAGAGATTTTCACAAAAAATTATATTAAAATATAATGCAAAATTTTTCAAATATGGTATATTATACTTTTATATCAAAATAAATAATATACTACATTTTAATTAAAATTAGCTAGCCATAAGTGGTATTTTTTTAAACGACGATCTTCACCGATATCTTCAAATAACTACAGTAGTTTCTTCCTCTATTCTTGAAGAATTCGCCTCGTCACATGAAGAACGATTACTTGGGCACACCATTGCTAAGGCCGTCTAGCTCCTCAAGTTGAATGCTTTAGTTGGAAAATCTCAACAATGGAAGCCCAATGTGCTTGTTTAATTGATAATTAGCCTAATAGTGACAGTTTGAGGCCAAACTGTTAGAAAATTAAAACAATATCATGGATATGTGATTTGTTTTTTACTTCCTTGTGCGCAGTAAAGGAACAGAGAAAATTTTCGATTTTCAGATTTCAACGGAAATATTAACTTTGACCATCCCTGAATCCATTTTGATCAGTTTCATCAAAAACCATAATCATAAACCATGACTCGAAAACGGTTAGCTGAAGAAAGTTAAACTTTTGTATTTGAGATTTGTAAAAAGCAGTTGTGAATCTCTCTTTTTGGTCACTACAAGATCACCGGAAGTGATATTTTAGTTGAAAGTAATAACAGATTTCCATAAAAAAATATCTTAAAATATAATACAGAACTTTTCAAATTTGACAAAAAATACTTCTATATTAATATAAATATCATAACAGACTTTGGTCAAAATTGGCTAACTGGAAGTGGTAATTTACTTGAAGGTCATAATTGTCTTTCGTCAAAACTTATACCAAAATATAACACAAAACATTTTAAATTTCGTATATAAACCTTTTATATCAAAATAAATAATATACTACATTTTAATCAAAATTAGCCAGCCGGAAGTGGCACTTTACTTGAAGATCATAAAAAATGTTTCATGCAAAATTATATTAAAATATATTTAATTATATATAAATATATATTTATATTATATATAAATATTATATATAGTATTATATATTATATTATATATAGTATTATATATTATATTATATTATAAAACTTTTATTAAATATTAAACAAAAAAAATATTTAATAAAAATATAAAAACATTATACTTGGGCATTTGTTGAAGGATAGGGTAGCAATCTAGCGGTAGACGACCTCTGGAGTTTAAGCAAAAAGCTGATTGGAGTTGGCGTGTCTTCAATCAGCTGATGATCAGGAGTGTAATGACACCTCACGCACCCCTCGTCCTTCTTAGATTTAACTGAATCTGTCTCTTTTTTAAATTGTTAATGAATAAATCTCTGCTGATTGTTAATAATAAAATATTTATTATCATATTCAGGAAAATAACAACTTTATCTTAAGCGCTATTACTTTAATTTCATTGTTCGCGACAAGGGACCGGATCTTTATTTATTTAAATATCTGATGACTTCCTTATATATAAATGTTATATTATATAAATGTTAAAAATAATTAGTACGGACCTTGAAACGGTCTTATCCATGAAAATCTAGATTTGTGATTTTTAGCACGATTGGTATTTCTCCCTTCTAAGATGGAAGGAGGTTAAATAACCAAAACAGTTTCAGCTATAGACCACTTTCGGCTCACAAATTTTTATCAATATCTAGTATATTATTTATATACCAAATTTTAAAAGTTTTCCAATATATGTTAATATCATTTTTAAAGAAAGTTTATTATGACCTTCATGAAAAATACCACCTCCGACTAGCTAATTTTAATCAAATTGTAGTATTTTATTTATTTTGATAGAAAAGTTTTATATACGAAATTTAAGATGTTTTGTGTTACATTTCGATATAATTTTTGATGAAAATCTGTTATGACCTTCAACAAAGTATCACTTCCGGTGATCATATTGTGACCAAAAAGAGAGATTCTCAACTAGATTTTACAGTAATCTCAAATACAAAAACTTAAGTTTCTACCGCTAACCATTTTTGAGTTATGCGAGCCACGAAAGAACGTACGAACGTGCGTACAAACGTCACGACGAAACTGGTTAAAATGTATTCAGAGATGGTCAAAAAGAATATTTCCGTTGAAATCTGAAAACCGAAAATGTTCGGCCTTCCTTTACTGCGTGCAAGAAAAAAAAACTAATCACATATACATAATATTGTTTTAGTTTTTCTAATGTCACTATTAGGCTAACTATCACTTTAAACAAGCATATAGGGCTTACGTTGTTGCGATTTTCCATCTAGGACTTAATGCCTACTTTAATAGTTGAGGAGATGGACGGCCGCAGCAATGGTGTGTCTTTTTAGTCGCTCTTGATGTGACTGGGCGAATTCTTTAAGATTAGAGGTAATCTTTAAGAAACTATTGTAGTTATATGAAAATCTTCATTTCTGATTTACCAGGGTGCATTGACAATTCTCCTAAAAACTTTATTTTGGAATCTCTTCAGTTGAATTCCATTTGCCCAGATAGGTTTCAAGACTTCACTGTACATGAGATATATTTCATATTTATATTATTGTCCTTTAAAAAAATTATTTTTAAGCTGGTAAGTAATAAGTTAATGCATTGGATTGGTTATTTATATATAATTCTAAGCAGGATAAAGTCCACTTCATTAAAAATTTATATGAAATTAAATATATTAACTTATTACTAACCATCTTAAAAGTAATTTGTTTATAGTTCAGCAATAAAGATATGAAATATAATTAGGATTGGTGCAATGTAATGTGGGTGCAAGGAATATAAAATTATTTATATATAAAAAGGTAATAAGATATATTAATCAATTTAGATTATAAATTGTTATAATAATGATATTTATTTGGATCCTTTTAGAAATGTATCTGATGATGGCATGAGAGCTGGAACGACTGTTGTATAAGGAGAATAAATAGTGGAAAAGCAATTTTAGTCTATATGAATTAATCCCATTAATTAATTCTTCGCATAAATATATATATATATATATATATATATATATATATATATATATATATATATATATATATATATACACACATTTATATATATTACCCGAGACTTAGTGATTCATACCCAAAAAGGTAAAGGGAGTAATTCAGCACAAAGGTTAATTTGGAAATTTAAGTACAAAGGATTGTCAAAATTTACTGAATTGATTTTAAATACAGATGTTTATAAATTCTCGAAAATTAATTTCGAATTAATTGTTCTCAAATTGATTAAACAAAGAAATATTTAGAAATAAAGTTTTTGGACTCGAATAATGAATTGGTGGTATAAAATTAGAGGCTGGAATATCAGGATTTTCCTTCCAGTCACCATTTAATGTATTTACCGGAGGTGTAATTGAATGCATTTATTAAATAGTAAAAGCAATTTAATAGGATCACAGTCGGGTCAGTTCTCAGGGGTTTATTCAGTCCATAAATTCTTGATAGGTTTTTTTATATGCATGCAAATGCGTTTAATCACTTATTTAAGTGGTTACCTACGTGTCAAAATAAAAAAATAAAATTTGTCTAGTTGCTGTTTTAAAAATTTACTAACATAAATATTAATGCTAGTAATACTAAGTGCGTATCATTTTTAAAATCCATTTTCGTTATTCATGTATAAGGTAAAAAAAAATTGTAAACCTATTTGTTATTAGTTTTCATTTTGAAAATAGAACCATATTCATGTTTTTAAATAAATGTCTGAGCATTTTCCGATGGCAATAAAGTTACTAATATATGTAAATTGGAAAACATCCAAGACAATATCCAGTCTGAAAACAATATATTTAATGTCAAAATAAATACATGAATAATTATAGAATAGTATTACAAAATAACTAAAGGTAATTAATTATTTGGAAAGAATAAATAAAATTACAACGTTCGTTTACTTAACGCAATAGAAATAAGTTTAAAGTTAACCTTCCATTCATACGTTTATAAATAATACTTTTCCAGTTCTATGAGATATCGATCTATGAGATATTTCAGGTTGGAGATATCGTTGTAGATTTATACATATCAATCGAAAACTGCTAAAATTTCACTGTACATAAACATAATTACTAATTCAAAACAAAAAATACTGAGATAATTTTGATAAAATACTGATAGAAATACTGACTATTATTCCTATCTTGGCGAATCGCACTAATTTTTTTATCAAGAAAACATTTAGTTAGTCATCATAACCCGCTAGTGTTCTTTAGAATTCATACCAAAATTTAGATGAAAATATTTATACCTGCTTGACTGACAACCATCAGTGCTATTGCGTTGACCCAAAACATTGCTATGCGACTGTTCATTATGGGATCTTCAGAAGCGGAAAGACACCACGAGTGTACTATCAGGCATGTTTTGTATTCCAACCACATTGTGATATTGTATACCTTGTATGTGTATTGTATTGTATACCTTGTAGTGACGTACGAAGGAGGGCAGGATTCAGGAGGTTGTGGATATAACCTCCTGAATCCTGCCCTCCTTCGTTGGCGAAAAAATATGATTTTCATATAAGTTTTGTATTTTGGGTATTAATTTTTGATTCCATTTGCGTTCTCATCCTTAATACTTACGCCATATTTAGCGATTACAGACACTTCATTATTACTTGCCTTCTTAGTAAACCCCTTCTCCACGAAAAAAATTTAAATCTCTCTCCGAAAATAAATTTGAATCTTTGTAATAAACTTTAAATGGCACAGGTCCTATTCGAACCCCTTCTATTTTAAATCTCTGCACCCTATTACTATTTCGCTGAGACATGCTTTTTTTCTCCTTTTTTTTATTTTTATAGAGTTGGTTATTGGGAAAAAATGTGATTCGAGAAGGAATATAGAACCCTTTGAGTCTTTCCATAATAAATTCCGTGGATTTAAGATAGAAGTTTTTTTTCGAAAGGATTGAAAATAAATATAAATGGGTGGAAAGGAATTGACAGCTAAATGAGCTTCCAGTCGAACGAAGGACAAAGGACGAAGCGTGAGTGAGTGTCCTTTATTGGTCCTCCCGTGCCCGCTAACTCTTCATCCTTTCATAGTTGATGGCCTACGGGCTTTGGCTTTGGCCTTTACCGTCACACGCTTTGGCTCTTTATTTCTTAATGCCCAATAAATTCCAATATATGTATGTTTTTATATAGATAGATTTATCAAAAGTCAAATAAAATAATTGGTAACTTACGTGATTATAAATAAACGTGATTATAAATTTATTTTTTATTTTTTTATATATAGAGTCCGACTATGAAATGGAATGAATTCAAAATTCCATTGCTTATTAAGGAATTAATTTTTCCTAACTACTAGGCGCGACTCCAAGAATACGTGGACTTAAATGGTGGACATTTGGAGAAAATGGTGGACCAAGTGTTTAGAAAATAGTTTTTTTTTTGTGTTGTACGCAGGATAGCTTTATTTAGCTATTTTTATACTCTTGGACAACCTAGGTTATCCCTCTAAGACTCTGTCAGAGAACATTTCTCTGAAAACTCCAAGCGAACGTTGAGATGTGTGAGCCGAGTTGAAACCACACATTCTCTGCGTCGATATCATCCAAATAAGGGCATATGATGGTCTCCAACATGTGAAAGTAACGGCCGAAGTTCACAGTTACCGTTATACTCTCTCCTCAAAAAATTACGGCCGATAGCAACGAAGTCACCAAAAGCCGCCCACAGCACCATCCCGAAATTAGTTATTTACGACTATTCCACCAGAAATGACTCCAAGGGGCCTGAGATATTTCTGGGAACGTCTTCGGCAATAACGGTAGACAATTGGAAGATGTAATTTTTAAAACCCACTGAAATGAAACTATCTTCAATACACTATTTGAGAAGAAAACCATTTTTTTTCTAGAGATATTGGTTTCTTTTTACATCCCTTCAAAATATGTGAGTAATTTCTTATTTGTTTGTTACTAAGAGACGCAATCAAATTTAAAAACTTGAAAGACGTTATTAAAAACTTTCTTTGATATTATTTTTTTAATACTTTAAGCTATCCCTAACACTTTTGTTTTTTTAATGATAAGGCAAGATTTTAATAATGCCTCGTTAGCTGAGGTTCAATAATCTGAGGTTCCTCAGGAAGGTTATTAATTCTTCATGATAACCTGCACTATCTGGTGGAAGCATCTCTTTTGATGCTCTGATGATGATTTTTATATCCTCTTATTTATATGCATTATATAATACTTAACTGTCGACATTATTACTTTTTTAATTATAAATAATGAGGGATGGGCTGAAACTTTTGTCACCTTGATATCTTTGGATTTTTGTTACATAAATTCCTCTAGTCTTGTATTTTAAGGAATTAAATTCTTAAAGAATATTAGATATTCGTGAATGTGTAAAAAATGTCTAGGTTAATTCATGGTTTGAACTAAGTACCTAAAATAAATAAGTAGCCTAAAAAAGACGAACATATCACATTCAGAATGAATATGTAAACTCAGCTCTTTACTCTCAAAATAGTGACTGGAGCAGTAACAACCCAAGCGCGATAGTGAATGTATATTCATTTATTGAAATACATTTCCAATGGAATTTCTCAACTTGATAATTAGTAGAAAAAAATTGTGTAAGTTCGATTTAGTCGGATTTTTCCTTGCTTCGCTTGCAGGATGTGTGCTAGCAGTGCAGAAGTGTTGAATCACTTTCCATCGCTATAAGGCGAAAGGCTTTCTCCACCCTTCGTCACTTCTCCACTGCCTCGCCACTAGCGGCCGAAGCAAGAAAAAGCCCAATGAACAAACACGTTATTTCTAAATCGAACCTCACATATATTTCGTGAAAATAGGGTTGCAAAAAAACTCCTCGGGAACAAATAGCACGTTGAAAAATCGCTCTAGTACCGCTTTCGGCACTTGTTGAAATATTTTTTCGAGAACACCTGTTTTTACATTTTCTCAATTTACAGGAAAATGTATTATTATTTTTTTTGTATGCATAATTTTTTTATTATACCTAGATAGGCTCTTACAAAAGCCCAATTTAAGACCAAAAAGAAGTTCCTGCGATAATTACAAGTCCTGTAATAAAATTCTCAAAAATCACCATATTCGCGGTTTTGGATTATTTTTGCGAAACGTTGTTGACCGGCTTCTTCGGTTTAAAACTCTGTTTTTTTCGTATTCGTCGACGTTATTACGTACGATTTTTTATTTTTCGTAAGTACATTTTTTTCACCTCTTAAACTTGAAAAAAAAAAAAAAAAAAATTGGCTCGTTTATTGTTTTTTTATCACCCGAATGTAACATACAGATTTTATCTAAAACATATAAAATTCGTTTCTACTATTTTTCTCCTTGTTATCACGTTGAAAAAGCCCATTGGAAATTTATTGAAAAAATAAACTATCCCGTCGGACCTGAAAATCCAAAACAAGTTTCATCTTTTTTAAATAGGCAATGAACAGTGAGAGGACTAATTATCATTTTAATTTCGTTCCTTGCCAATTTTATATAAAATCTTGTTTTATCCTTCAAAAAAGGAAAAAAAAAAAATGTTCGGACTCTCATTCTAGAGTTCAAAGCCCAAAAAATCTGTTTTGTTCCTTCTAGACAGTTCCGGGCTTCTGATGAATTGAAGGAATAAGAATAAGTGTTCTCAAACACTTGGAAGAAGTCGTAAGAAATATTAGAATTGCAGAATAAGAAACTTTTTCATGTGTTCAAGACACACTTATTGCTTCAAGAGAGTCTAATTTCGTTCTCAGTTTTTATTTATCGCTATCCATTAGTTTGCCGCCTATTTCGTAGAAAGCGATAAAGTAAACCATTTTATATTCTTAAACTACTTTATTTTAAATATTAGTAATTATGAGTTTCGGTGCTAACTGGCTATTTTAAAAACTACAAAAACATTTAGAATCACTTAACAAATAGTATCTTACAATGAAATAGAAAATTGTTTTATTTAATTTTTAATTGAAATATATTTTCTTAATTTATTTTTTTTTTGTTCGATAATGATTATTTTTTTCTTTTAAAATGTGCTTATTGATGATTATGTATATTTTTTATTTATTTATTTTGACTATTGATTACTGCTTTTAATGTTATTCTTAAGGGATACTGCCCCAGAACAAGGTTTATTTTTTTTTTTTGCAATATATTATATTCAAATATTAATATACTTTAATATGATTAATATATGTACTTACATGTAATAAAGGTTAGACCCTTCTTAAGCTTTAGTTGCACAATTTAAAAAATAATTAAAAAAACAAGAAAATTTAATGTGAAACATAATTTTTTAGCGATACTATCAGAAATATTCATAATTCCCGATTATTTTCATTAATTTTATTTTCCTGTGGCAGCATATATCTATCAGCTGCATATATATTTTGTCAGTTGAATATTGGATAAACAAACTTAGTTTTGTTCGTTTTAGTTTGTTCCTCACAGAGTGGAACTCATAATGACTAGACGAGACCAAGTCCTTTGCTATTTGTCAGCCAGTCGTTGAATAATTTTCGCATACCCTCCTGAGCTACCCCCTACCCTTTCCACCCCTCCCTCCCCTGGAAACGGGGGACTGATGATCCATCTCACATGGTGATCGTTAGCAGCCCTAGAATACGTTTCAGATTTCTCAACTCCACGACATGGCGTTCAAAGCGATCAATGGTTCGAAAAATATTTCTCCGGTCGTCGACTTTTTATTTTATTTTTAGCTTTCCCATATTTTCTTTTTGTTTAAATGTCTCCTTTCCGATCAGTAGGATAGATATTCATATGGATATAATAACACCACACAATAAGCCCCCTAAAAAAATGCGATTTGAAATTATTTTCACTCATCAAATAATTATGATCAATTAATTAGTTAGAAAAAGGTACAACAACTATCATTAGTTTAACAATTAACATTGTTATTAATCTTTTATAGAACTCTGGCACACATTTTTTTTAATTTGTTTATTTTTTTTTAAATCTTAATTTTTTTAAAAAGTTATTTATTATAAAAATCTTGCCTGACCATTAAAGAAAAATTGTGTTAGGGATAGATTAAAGCATTAAAAAAAATGATATCAAATAAGAAAAAGTTTTTAATAACGTCTTTCAAGTTTTTTAATTTCAATACGTCTCTTAGGAACAAATACGTACCTAAGACTTTTATATTGGTTTATAATTTCATGTAATGTATCTTTGTAATCAACCAAGAAAAAAATGTTTTAATCCTCCTCTTCTTTAAATATGAAGTTTTACTTTTCAAGATACGTAGATTCCCATACTCGAATAAAAAAAAAATCCGTCCGTCCGCCGACCGCTGTCCCCCTTCTGAGGCTTTTCTTCAAAACTACCGAGCTGATTTTTTTAGATTTAGTATGAATGTCGCAGATTACCCCAGGATGATCCTAGGAACTCAACATCCCCATCCGCCATTTTGTTTCAGAATTTAGATATTTAGAAAAACCTTTTTATTATTTTGTTAGGGTTTTAATATTAAACCGCGATATATGAAATTGATAGACCCAAATGTGTAATAATTTGCAGTGTTTTTATAACATAATGACTTTTTTTTATTTCCTCAAAATTACAATAGAAATAGAAATATTTTAAGATATAAATTTATAATAACATATAAAATTAATTGTTTTCAACGCCTTGTTCTGTAACTAAGTTGCATTTTAAGACTAGGTTATGGTGTTGTGTAATGACTTTTGATGCTGGTGACTTGCAAATTTGTATATGTTAAGATTGAAGGTGGTGGGGCTCACCCATTTTTCGTATTTATGTTCGCCTTATAACTTACTTACTAACTAATCCATGTGATGTTATATTCGTAGACATTTGTGGACTGTTTTGATAGCGAACTGAAGCTGGTGCCTGGTGTCAGCGTGTTGAAGAGAGCTATGGGAAAGGCTACTAGTGGATCCCGAAATTTGATGTGCCTTTTCTGAATGAATTCGGAAACCGTAGGTAGTTCAAATTTATTATGTAGCTTTCTGTCTTCAGCTTCCTTAGTGATGTCGAACGCTTCACCTTTCTTAAGGTAGACTTTCGCCGGTACTGCCCGCGGTTGCGGCCGGCAAAGTTTGCTGGCAGTTAACTGCTACTTTGACTGAATAGGTAGGGACATATTTAGCTGGTACTGCCCGGCAGTCTAGATATGCCGTAATAAGATTGGCAAGCTCTGCCAATCGGAACCGCGGGCAGTACCAGCGAATGTCTACCTTTAGCATTCTGTCCTGGAACAGCTGGTGTTTTAATGTGCCTTCAGTAAGGCGAGTAAAGAGCTGTAAGATGTTGTAGCAGACACATGGTGTACCAGAGCCAAATATGTTAATTAGAATTTCGTAAATAGGTTCATAGGGGTATACTAGATGGCAGCAAGGCTAGAAAAATACGTTAAGAACTACAAAGTCGGTAGAAAAAGATCGGTACAACGTCTTTACCAGTGACCGTCAAGCGTTTGTCCTCAACCTACGATTGTCTATATTGTTGCTCTCATAAAATTAAAACTCTAATTATTAAATCATTTTACTCTATTAAAAAGCATTTAGCAATATTATTCTAAGCAATTGTTTCTCATCAGATTAGTCGAAAGGATGATATTTCAATATTATCGGGGAAATTGAAACCGTTTGGTGAATCTTGGTAATTTTCTTATTTCAATAATTTTATTTTATTGTCATTCCATAATACTCTAATGTAATCAATATTATTATTAATTGATTAATACATAATTTGAATATAGGCATATGTTACTTACAATTAAGTTCAAACATGCCCAAAATACAATTAGAGTTATAAATACATTTTTATAAAATTAATATGTTTATTTATTTTCAAAAACAAGAAATAAGGAATCTAAAACTCATCTACACAGTTGTGGTAACTCGTGGCCACTTGAGTTATTGCTTCTGCAAAATGTGTTGTACCAGCCTATTTTCTAATAATTTTTTTTTTCATCAAAAAACACTAGAACTAAATATCAGAAATACCTAAAAGGATAAATATATTAGTAAACATTTTTTTTTGCTCAATAAATTTGTTTTATAAACGATTAAAGGAAATAGTTTTAGTCTTTAATTAAAATTTGGAAAATAGCCTGGTCAGGACTGGGCTATAACTACTATTACTATTTTTAGTAATAATCTCCGAATAGAATAATATTTCTATAGTATTCCTCCATGTGTTGATCAGGCAAGGAGAACGTCTATCATACCACAACGTTCACACTAAAATGGCCACCAATTCTCGATCAAGATAGAAAACCGTAATAGCCTTACTTCAATTAAACACTCTATCGAAAATTTCAAGAAACTCGATCTTAATTTGTAGATTATAGGAAGATTGCAAAACCATGCGTCGATTCTCTCAAACAGCAGTAAATAATTGCCAATTCCTGGCACCAAGGATGTCCCTCGATTCAGTCACTACTCCGTCGATTCAGCTCAGGTCTGCCTCTTTTCCTGGTCCCATAGAGCGGCTCTGTAAGCATTCTCTTCGGTATTTCATTTTCTTCAATCCGTGCCAGATGCCCGTCCATCGCAATCTGCCTAATTTTAAAATCTGGACGACGTCAGGCTGCTTGTTATACTCCCTGTTTAGTCCGTCTTCTCCAAATCCTATCCACGAACACTTCACCAAACATCCTTCGGAGGATCTTTCTTTCGAAGATAAGGAGATATTGTCGCCTGGTTTACTTGAAGCCCGAGTCTCATGACCGGCCCCACTAATGCTAAAAAAGTCTCCTTAACTGATTGAAAGGAACGCCCAGCGATGTCTATGTCATCGGTGTAGGCCAACAGTTGAACTATCCGGTTAAAAATGGTGCCTATCTTGGCTCACACGTTTCTTATAAATCTGCTAACGATTCTTTTAGAGTGTATTTGCAAAACTCATATAAGTTAGTGTGATTAGTTGTTTAGAACGATGCACGAAAAATGCCACAATCGTATCTTATAAACAGTTGACGTAGGTACGCATGATGGTATAGAAGGATCAATCTAATTAGGGATTGATAAATTATTTGCCACTTTTATAATTTTGTTTTTATTGAAAACTGGTTTCGAATGTTATACATTCATATTCAGTTCTAAAAACACACAAAAATTCAAAAATAAGCAATTCAAAATACAGATTGGTTTTACTATACATATTAAATTAAATGTAAAATAAATTAATGTTATAAAACATTTCTGAATTATGAATTTAATTACAAGAGATCAAATACATTTGGTACTGACCCCGATCCTTCCCCATAAATCGTATCACGTACCTACAAAAATCTCACATTTCTTCAATTACAGTCATTTCCATTACTAGTTCAGTGAGAGAACAAACCAATGTAACCTTTTTTGTTTTATATAATCTACTGAAACTCTGGTGAGTATCACATGCATTTGATCTCTTGCCTTACTTAAATTCATAATTCATAAATGTTATGAATTGATATTATAAATTAATTGATATTACAATAAATTTAACATGTATAATAATACCACACTGTATTTTGAATTGCTGATTTTTGAATCTTCGTGTGTTTTTAGAACTGAATATGAATGTATAACATTCGAAACTAGTTTTCAATAAAAACAAAATTTTAGAAGTGGCAAATAGTTTATCAATCCCTAAGTATCTTATAAAGCTGCTAACGATCCCTTATAGGTGTATTAGACAACACTCATAGAAGGTAGTGAGTGACATTAGCTCTTTAGAATGATACTACCGAAAATAGCTTTTGCACGCATTGAAAACTAATTATTTAGGTAAAATCAATATATATACTCGTATATATATATTTAAGTTTGCCTTAGGGTTAGGTTGGAGATGTTCAAATCAAGTTTCACTGAAATAATGAAATCTATTTTTAATGTCTCCAACTAGCAATAAAATATTTCATGAATATTCACTAGTAGCTGATTCTCAGTAAATGAAAATCTAGGTTATAATATCTTTAATAATTATCCACCATGGAGGTAGGGCCCCAATAGATAGATATTTTCAGCTATTACCTACAACATACATTTACACCTCCCATCCTCAAGTCTCCAACCGGTTTCGAGAAAATTAAAACAATATATAAATGAATGAATGAATATATGAATAAAACCATATAGAAAACATCGAAACAAAACTAACCAAAAACAATCCAAATAAAAATGAACATCAACTAGGATGAAATGTTAAGGAGAAAATAGTAGAATTGCTTAAGATGGTTTCGTCTCTTGTCATATTCCACTTCGTACATTGATTATGAAAACCTTCGGGGAATGCGAAACGGCCCATTTCTGATTTCGTCAAGTTTATTCCTGTTGAGCGTGTTGTCAGCCTCCACCAAGTTTATTCCTGTTGAGCGTGTTGTCAGCCTCCACCAAGTTTATTCCTGTTGAGCGTGTTGTCAGCCTCCACCAAGTTTATTCCTGTTGAGCGTGTTGTCAGCCTCCACCAAGTTTATTCCTGTTGAGCGTGTTGTCAGCCTCCACCAAGTTTATTCCTGTTGAGCGTGTTGTCAGCCTCCACCAAGTTTATTCCTGTTGAGCGTGTTGTCAGCCTCCACCAAGTTTATTCCTGTTGAGCGTGTTGTCAGCCTCCACCAAGTTTATTCCTGTTGAGCGTGTTGTCAGCCTCCACCAAGTTTATTCCTGTTGAGCGTGTTGTCAGCCTCCACCAAGTTTATTCCTGTTGAGCGTGTTGTCAGCCTCCACCAAGTTTATTCCTGTTGAGCGTGTTGTCAGCCTCCACCAAGTTTATTCCTGTTGAGCGTGTTGTCAGCCTCCACCAAGTTTATTCCTGTTGAGCGTGTTGTCAGCCTCCACCAAGTTTATTCCTGTTGAGCGTGTTGTCAGCCTCCACCAAGTTTATTCCTGTTGAGCGTGTTGTCAGCCTCCACCAAGTTTATTCCTGTTGAGCGTGTTGTCAGCCTCCACCAAGTTTATTCCTGTTGAGCGTGTTGTCAGCCTCCACCAAGTTTATTCCTGTTGAGCGTGTTGTCAGCCTCCACCAAGTTTATTCCTGTTGAGCGTGTTGTCAGCCTCCACCAAGTTTATTCCTGTTGAGCGTGTTGTCAGCCTCCACCAAGTTTATTCCTGTTGAGCGTGTTGTCAGCCTCCACCAAGTTTATTCCTGTTGAGCGTGTTGTCAGCCTCCACCAAGTTTATTCCTGTTGAGCGTGTTGTCAGCCTCCACCAAGTTTATTCCTGTTGAGCGTGTTGTCAGCCTCCACCAAGTTTATTCCTGTTGAGCGTGTTGTCAGCCTCCACCAAGTTTATTCCTGTTGAGCGTGTTGTCAGCCTCCACCAAGTTTATTCCTGTTGAGCGTGTTGTCAGCCTCCACCAAGTTTATTCCTGTTGAGCGTGTTGTCAGCCTCCATCAAGTTTATTCCTGTTGAGCGTGTTGTCAGCCTCCACCAAGTTTATTCCTGTTGAGCGTGTTGTCAGCCTCCATCAAGTTTATTCCTGTTGAGCGTGTTGTCAGCCTCCACCAAGTTTATTCCTGTTGAGCGTGTTGTCAGCCTCCACCAAGTTCACGCTTTCTTTAAGTACATGCGCCATTTTATTCTTGTCAATCCTCTTCTTATTTTTTTCAAAGTTTTCTTGGAAGTAGGACCCCAATAGGTATATATTTCAGCTATTTCCTACTACACAAATTTATATATATATATATATATATATATATATATATATATATATATATATATATATAAGTATATATATTTTAAGAAACATACTTTTAATATTTCTAAAAGCCTATATATTTTATCTAAGTATATATATTTTAAGAAACATACTTTTAATATTTCTAAAAGCCTATATGGACTTTAATATGTTTCCTTTTTAAACGCTTTTAAATCAAATAAAAGCATATTTCTTAAAAAAGAAATCGTTAACTTAAATAATAGATCTGTACCTGAGAGGTAAGCGGTCACAAGTAACATTTTCAAAGTTTTACAAAAGAGATAAATTAAGTTTCAGATCACTCTGTATTGCTTGTTCTGAATAGTGGTCAATCTTTATATTTGAAGTGTTGCATGTTTTTCTACCTTTTTAGCTTAATCACGAAAAAATATTGCTATTAATCAGAAAATATGGCCATAATTATGTAAATACGATAGTGAAATCCAAATTGGCCTTACAACAGGGTACTTCTGACGTACAGAGTTAATTAACAGTTCCAAAATAACATATTTCTAATTAGCAGCCCATCTCTAGAGGCAATTAACTAATTTATTTACAAAAAAAGTTATATAAAATTTTATACTACAATAATCTAATTTTATAATTTCAGATAGCGACAAATAAAGCAACAAGCAATTTTAAATCGCTAAGACATTTCTAAGGTAGAGGAGAAGGATAGCTCAGCGTTGCGTGAGATTCGGATCGCTATAAAGTAGTCCACAATCGATCTTAAGATTATCTTTCGATATTTTTCGCCGGGGAATCGACTCGGAAACTCGATTGTTGTAAGATTCGCTTTGAAGCCTGACTAACGGTTCTTTAAAACGCCATCAGCTTACTGAAGAATCTGATTTCTTAAAGCGCCACTCAAACGATCGGTAATACTGATAATAAATCGAAACAATACTAACATTATATCGATGTAGTGTCGTCTGAGGGTAAATACTAAAGGACCAACAGTATATCGATAATCATGAAAGTATTTTGTGAAAGTAAAATACTGATAATTCTGAATGCGAAACTGTCAGTTATTTCAGTATTTCAAGAGTGGTTCATGAAGTCAACATTGCCATTTCCAGTAGCTTCAATCACTCAAATCGAACGGAATGAAGAAGAATTCACAAAAAAATCAATACTAAGGAAATTTATTGAAACTTATAAGTCGATGCCAGAGAGTTTTGAAATCAGGTTAAATGAATATTTGGATCGAAACAATAAAAGAAAAGTATATGAAATATTACTTCATCCTTTTATAGACCTGAAACTCCGAGCAACTAGGTATCAATTAGGTCAAAAATAAATTAACACTAAAAACGATAATCGTCTGGATCCTTATCTTAAATGAATTTGAATGGATGTATTATTAAGCTGCGCAATCTATTACACCTACCTAATCTATTCTGCATTCTATCGTATATTGATATAGCATTTCCACGTCAATTGTAACTTTTTCCAAAACAAATGTCACCTTTTCCATTTCAATTGTAATCCATCCAAATCAAATGTCACCTTTTCCAATTCAATTTTAACCTTTTCCATTTCAAATGTAACTTTTTCAATTTCAATTGTAATCCAACCGGACCTGAATTAATTAAATATTATTTCATTGTTTATTGAAAAATAATTATTTTAATTACAATATTGACTTTTAAAGTAATTTCGGCATATTCTTTCGATATTTTTTTCGTTTATTAGATAATTGATATTAAGTGCTTATTTCAAGTAATTTAAATTTTTGAAATAAAATTGTAGTTTATTTAAATATTAATTATTTTTTATTTATTTAGTGGGGGGAGGGTGGATTTCATCGATTTGGTGATCGTTCATTAGGTTTTCGAAATTGTTAATGTCAAATTTACTACCGAAATTTTGTTTGGCAACGAGTATTTCTACTTAATTATTAGTTTTCAAAATTCTTGGGTATAGGTATCGTTTACTAGGTTTTCAAGGGCGCTATTACTGAATCCACTATCGGGTTTCCGATCGCGCATGCGCATTTCGCTTTTCCGTTCCTAACGAAGATTTCTATGATAAAGGGATCGGTTATTAAGTTATCGAGGGTTCTGATTCCATTTCTTGAATTGGATTTAGGATCGCGCATGCGCATTTCGCATTTCCGTTACTGTTATAGTCTTCTATGATATAGGGATTGTTTATTAGTTTTTCTTGGGTTCTGATTCCTTTTTTTTTAATTTTATTTTTTATCGGGTATGTGTATTATAAATGACAACTATACTTGACATTTGTTTGAGTATGTCGTCCTATAAAACTTAATAAACAATAACTTTACCGAAAAAAAGGTCAATGGTAACGGTTATCCGAAATGAGCATGTTCGATAAAATATTCCATTCGAAAAACTAAATCAGAACCTTTGAAAATATGATAAATAGCCTTTATAATCAAAGAAAAGTTCAATAACAAAAGTAAATTAAAATGCGCAGGTGGGATCGAAATCCGATAGTGAATTTGAAAAGATGATGATAGAAAACTTCATAAACGATCTCTATATCATAAAAAACTCCAACAGTAATGGAAATGCAAAACGCGTATGCGCAATCCAAAAAAATGAAAACAGAATGTCCAACTAAAAAAATGAACAGAACCCTCGATAACTTAATAAACGATCCCTTTATCACAGAAATCTTCAATAGCAACAGAAGAGCGAAATGCGCATGCGCGATCCTAAGTACAATTCAAAAAATGGAATCAGAACCCTCGATAACCTAATAAACGATTCCTTTATCATAGAAGTCTTCAATAGCAACGGAAAAGCGAAACGTGCATGCGCGATTCTAAATCCAATTCAAAAAATGGAATTAGAACCCTCGAAAACCTAAAAAACGATCGCTTTATCATACAAATCTTCAATAGTAACGGAAAAGCGAAATGCGCATGCGCGATCGGAAATCCGATAGGGAATTCGGAAATAGCGCCCTTGAAAACCTAGTAAACGATACCTATACCTAAGAATTTTGAAAACTAATAATTTTAAGTAGAAATACTCGTAGCCGAACAAAGTTTCGGTGATAATTTTGACATTAGCAATTTCGAAAACCTAATGAAGGAACACCAAATCGATGAAATCCACCCTCCCTCCACTAAATAAATAAAAAATAATAAATATTAAAAAATAAATAAACTACAATTTTATTTAAAAAATTTAAACTACTTGAAATTAGCATTTAATATCAATTATCTAATAAACGAAAAAGATGTCGAAAGAATATGCCGATACTACTTCAAAAGTTATTAATGTAATTAAAATAATTATTTTACAATTATAAAATAAATAATATTGAATATATTCATGTCAGGTTAGGTTACAATTGAATTGGAAAAAGTTACATTTGAAATGAAAAAGGTTACAGTTGAATTGGAAAACGTGACGATTAATTTGGAAAGGGTTACAATTGACTTGGAAATGCTATATAAAGAATTTGATCAAAATCATTAGAACATTTTTCGAGGATATGGTAGTATAAAATCGATGATATAAAGAGCACTTCTGATTAGCCAATTTTAGTAAAAAAATGTATTGTGGGCACTCTTCTTCCAAGACAACAATATATATATATATATATATATATATATATATATATATATATATATATATATATATATACACATACTATACTATACTATATATCCTATATATAGTATAGTATGATATACTATATATCGTTGGCTTGGAAGAAGAGTATATATTTTTTTCTGTATTAAATTTACAATGTAAATTTTTTTATATTTTTTTTTTCTCACTATGAGATGTAGATTATTTTAACGATAATGCTTTGTTAAACGGGTGAATGTAAGTTTATTTTCTCAATCTTTTTTTATTTATTTTTTTTTTTGTCTTTTTTTTATCACCTGTATATATTGATTCACAAGATTTTTTTTTTATTCCATTATTTTTATATTAATTATGGTTCTTATTTGTTTGTTTCAATATATAAACCAGAATTGCTATTTTTTCTGTATGTACAGCATATTTATTCTTAGGGGACTTCGTCCCAGAATAAAGTTTTCTTTCTATTCTCTCTCTCTCTCACTCTCTCTCTCTCTCTCTCTCTCTCTCTCTCTATATATATATATATATATATATATATATATATATATATATATATATATATATATAGATCGGGTATCACACCATTTAGAATTGCGTATTAAATTGTGGCAGATTTTCATGTAAAACCATTAAAAAATTTATAAAAGTTATTGTTGTGAATATTGAGGCTAAAAATCTGACATTTTTTCTCGCAGAAATATAAATATGAATGCCAGCATTCGAAGCAAGAAAAAGAAAAAAACAAAAATGATCGTATAGAAACTCTTTTTCCAAAGCCATAGAAACAGAAACAGAAAAACATATAATAAAAAAAAAATAGTGACTGAGAAAGTGCAAGATTGACGAAGCGAAGGTAACAAACAAATAAATGAGATCGAGGGAGAGTAAAGCCTATTCCAATTGGCCTCTGAGGCCGGAACGTTTGTCCCCCTCAGCTGAGCAGGCTGAATAACTCGCCCTGTTTTTCCTATTAAGTGCTACAAAGGATAAAGTGCCCCTGTCAATCGCTTTGTTATTTCCATGCCATTTCAAAATAATCAACCCCAAAATATAAAACATGTGTGCAAATTAGCATTAACAAAGATCGGTATCTTTATTTGTTTGTCAAGGATTTTTTTTTTTTTAACTCTGATTTAAATTTTGTGAATTTTCGAGGTAACTCTCGATTTTTAGCACTGCTGTTTGATCTGGTTTTAATTGTGTAATTTTACCTAAATTATTTTTTGATTTTTGACTCTATTTTTACTTTCGCTTACTTATATGTAAAAAAAAACCCAGATCATCCTCATCGGGTCCAAGCATTTTCTCAATTCTCTTCCTTATTATCCCTTATTCTACTTCAACCGCCTGCCTATCCACTTCCACACCACTGTCAGAAACCTAAGAGTAATTTTTGGTCGAAACCTATCCTGGAGTAATCACATTTCCGAAATCAGTCGAAAGTCCATTGCTATCCTTAAATAGCTCCTAAGATTTTGAGATTTTATATTTCCCAAAATCCTGACTATGGCTGCTTTGTGTATGTGATGGCTGCCTTAAACTCCTTCAGGAAACTTATGAAACGTTTTTTCTCCAAATAACAATATATATTTTTTTAATTTATTGTTTATTGTGTATAGCAGAAGTTGATTAGGATGGCAAAACTTTAATAATTACAATATATTTTTAAGGCTTCTAATACTGATCAAAGCCAAAATGACGACTTAGAGACATCAGTATTTGGTGCTTAGGTCATCAATAGTTGATTTTTAGACCATTTCTAATTTCTTTTCTCTCGATATGACCAGAGCGAGAATCGATAGAAGTGGTGTTTACGTCCCATAATAAATAATAAATATAAATTACAATTATATCTTTAATAAAGAAACCCAGCTCCTAGCATACGCTGACGATATTGATGTCAAAAAATGGATTAAAAAGAAGCATTCACAGGCCTCGAGGCATGTGCTAAACGAATGGGATTGTCGGTTAATAAAAATAAGACAAAGCATATGACTACAAACAATAACGACAATGCAACATACCTTCAGATAGACAATTATAAATTCGAAAAAGTTAATGGATTTATATATCTGGGAGCGTACGTCGACTCCGAATAGCACTTCCAAAGAAATGGAAAACATAATTTTGTCTGCTAATAGATGTTACTGTGGATTAAATAAGTATCCAAACTAATAACTAAGGAAACAAAAGTAACCCTGTTCAGAAAGACCTTAATTCAGAAAGCTGGGTTCTAAAGAAGGACGACGCGCAAAGACTGTTGGTGTTTGAAAGGAGGATACTACGCAGAATTTACGGACCAATTAGGGAAAATGGAATATAGAGAAAAATGCATAATGTGGATATATACACAAAATTTAATGACATCCCAATCGTGAAATTCATCAAAATCATGAGACTAAGATGGTCATGTAAAAAGGATGGCAGAAGATAGGATGTCCAAAAAAGTTTTGGAATATCCTATGATTGGAAAAAGAAAGAAAGGAAGACCGAAGACAAGATGGACGGAGTCTAATAGTTGTATCAACGTACCATCAAATGTTCTTTAATAGCTGCCAGTCCTCATTGTCCTCATTGAAATAGTCTGCCCGTTACATGCCGAATTTTCAATGTGGCATCCTCTGAAGTTCCATTAATTCTGTGTTTGAAGTAATTAACTGTCTCTCATTGTTAGTAGTAATACAAAATGGATAAATATAAATTATGAAAGAATTTGATAATTAAGTATAAGAGAAATATTTTCTCAGGTTAAAAACGAATTTTCGTAAAGAAGATAGATGTATAATATACCATTGGAAAGCTAAACATTTTCGAAAAATGAATATCTAACATATACAGTCGTAAAAGTTACTGGAGAGTTGTGAAAAACGCATAAACTTAATTGTTGGTCGTTGTAGTTACTAATTTCTACTTTTATATTATTTAATTTTAATTTCTATGGAAACCAATTGGAATTTTCATGGACCCTAAACAGAAAATTTTAAAATTGATTTCCAAATTGACAAACCAAAAATAGTTATATAGTCAAGATTGTTTGAACTATTGTTGTACTCCAATAGTTAATTTAGTTTTTGAGCTAGGATGTCGAGAAATTGACCAAGGAACTTGGGTTAGCATTAACAACCCAGACAAATATAATCACATAACACCTTATTTCATAAGAAAAATATCAACTATCGTAAATTTGTTACATAGAATGTATTCAATTATGTCTTACTGACCACAAATAAAATATTTACCGTAAATTTTTTAAACCTGAAATCATTTTGCATTTTCTTTTAAAGTTCTCCATAATTTTTAAAAAAATTAACTCTAGAGCTGAAATTTTACATAGTGTAAAGTTGTGTTAAACCGGAACGAAAAAAACAAAACATGAACGGGGTTTCCTGCGTAGGTATCTGAAAGGATGAAAGGACGAAAAGAAATAATACCGGGGGAATTGGGTCCTGCCAAGGGGAATAAATGGAAAAAGGCAAAAAGTTGGTGGGAGGGGAAGGGGTGAGCTTACCCTATCTCTCGCTCTGCTTACTGTGAAATCCGGCTTCCTGTATTTGTATCTATATTACAATATTTATCCTTTATATCTGAATGCATAAATGAAATTTCACTGATTTTCAATCCCTTCTTTCAATGTAAAAGGATAAGTAATTACTATAAATTATTTTATTATTTATTAATCTATACTAATGCGAGTATACAAAGTAGTAGAGTTTGTTTGTTTGAACGAGCTAATTTCATGAACTTTCAATCTGATTTAAATAATTCTTTTGGCGTTAGATAGACCGTTTATGGAGGAATACTTTAAGCTTTATAACGTAAGCCAGGACCCAGAGGAATGGAGCAGTAACCATACACGTCAATCAATCTGGTCGTTTTCATGGTACCCTTGGAACCTACTTCACAACACGCACTTTTTAAGAATAACGTTTATTAGGTTTCAGTACGAAGCAAAAATATCCGAAAAACAGATTACCGTAAAACTTCCATTGATATTTTCAACAAAAAAAATTAAAAGGTTACGGACAAACCAGTACATACTTATATCACAGATAGAAAGAACTAAAAATATCGTTTTCGCGGAACTACTGTTGTTTTCTTTAAATATACTGGCCCATAAAAAACCTGCGCACCAAGATTTTTCTATTTTAAAACGCAATAAAGGGGATAATTAGTGCCTTAAGGTTAAAATTTATTGTTATTACAGGAATAGAATAATGTAACTTCAATTAAAACCAACAATCCTCTAACGGATTAGCGATAAGGATGTGCTAGATTAGCGATAAGGATGTGCTAGATTAGCGATAAGGATGTGCTAGATTAGCGATAAGGATGTGCTAGATTAGCGATAAGGATGTGCTAGATTAGCGATAAGGATGTGCTAGATTTCAATTTAGTTGAAGTGTCAAAATTCATGAGGACATATTTCTCTATTTTTCTTCTTTTTTCATTGTGTGGGAAGAGCGTGAGGAAGGTGGGCCACATTCGAGGACGGCAGCCACTGGGTCACTGCTAACTCCAGCGCACCGGAGAGCCCGCTGAATTTCGCTCATTCACACTCAAACCGGGTATTCGGTGTGTCTGAGCGAAATTCATATATAGTATTATGACATGAATAAAATAATATAACTATATTTATCTAACAACAAATGTTTACCTTAGGAAACTAATTATTCCCATTTTCGAGTTTTAAATCAGAAAAATCTCGGTGCGCCGTTTTTTTTTTTGGCCAGTGAAGTTTAAAATATACTTAAAAAAAAAATCTTTGTTAGTATAAACCATCAAACTAAAAGACACTTTCTGTCATTTCAGGTTCTTTTTAGTGATCCACATAAATTTCGGATGTTATTCAATTGATCCGATGCACTTGATCATGTATTCATCATTAGTAAGAAACAGGCATGCATAAACAAAATTTCACCAGGGTGAAACCGCGGTGCAAAACTAGTTGCATTATATAATTAATAATACTTAATTATTATTTAATAAGTAATTAATGACAGATAAATAAATTTGAATACAGTTACTCTTCATGTTCAAAGAGAAATGTTGTATTTTACATTTAATATAATGTCCAAATAGCAACAAATACGGGTTTTTAAATTAAATAAAATGCTTAGCGAACACGAAGGTTCGATGCGGATAACAACAACAGTCCTAGTCTGCAAACCTCCTTCCATTGAACTCAAAATCCTAATTCTCAGGATTGGTCCTCAATCAATCCTCCCGTCTACGTCTCGGCCGACACCTAGGAAAGTTGAACGTCTGATATAATCTTTTCAGTGATTCATTCACAATCCATTCCGACAACTTTACGCGCCCGTTTCATTCGTCGCGATCTATCACCTCAATCATATTTACCGAGTGCAGTTCGCGCGATTCTCTGTTGTCTAGGCGTCTAAATTCTCCAAATGACTCATCCTTCTTCTTCTTCTTTTTGAATATTTTACGAAATACTTAAATTTCCTAAACCTTAAACCGTTGTTCTTCCCTATGCGTAAACGGTAACGTTTTACAACCGTAAAGAACTGAAAGAAGTATAATTGGAAAGAAGTATAAAAATATACTCGATTATAACTTTGGAAAGACGCCCAAAAGAATATGGCAGAGCGAGGGCGAACTTTATCTTATACTCAAAATTTTCATGTAATTATACTTTACAAAACTCTATAACTTCACATACAGTAAATAGTAGTAATTGTACTACATAAAACCAACAAAAACAACCAATCAATGACAATAATGTAGAAAAGGCCAAACAATTAAACATCTCACATACTACTTTTCATTAATTACCTTATGTAGTGGTATTGATTATTTCACTCCGTCATTAAAATAACACAATTCATACAGATCCTTATTTTTAGCATAAGAAACCTGTTATTGTCGGTTATGTTATGATCTGAAACTGCACTGTGCCCTATATTATTTCTGTTCCCTAAGGATTTCTATAATCCATGCTACATAATATACACCTTTACCTTACATTTATGTAATCCATACTACATAATATACACGCTGCCTTACACTCATATTTAAAACATCTTAGTAATTACATTTTTTTCATATAAGTTTTATTTCGTATTACCTCTTTTTAAACTTTGATTTATTTATAAAATACTCATAGTGCTGCTCTACCCCCTTCAATTAGTTTTTAAATTAACTACATATTTTACATTTTTAGTTATATAATTAAATTCACTTGTTAATTACAAGTGATTTAGCAATAACACCTATAGTTTTAGCAGAAATGTGATTTAGCTATAACACCTATAGTTTTACCAGACATGTGATTTAGCTATAACACCTATAGTTTTACCAGACATGTGATTTAGCTATAACATCTATAGTTTTACCAGATATGCGGTAGAACGTTGCAATAATCAAATGGCCTGATCATTTGAGTGGAAAGAATTCCAATCCATCGACAGATGATAGCACATTTGATGATTGGTTTCATCTCTTTGCTCGGTTTCGGCATTAATACCCATTCACTGGGGAGTGGTTAAATATATCCATGAAATTGATATTTATGAAGAATGCTTTGAAATCAGAGAGCTCTGAATGGAATCAAAAATAATTCTATAAACTAAAAGTGTGACGACTTTAGCGACTTTTAGCATACCACATGCTATATAGCATCCACATAAAGGAAATAAAAACAAGTTTGTGAAAGAACGAATCTAGAAGTAATACGTTCAAATTGATTAATGAATTATTTACAGGTTATAAACAGGTTAAATCATCTAAAAAATATTAAGATAACCAATTACGAAAGTTCCTTTATAAACATAGAGAGAGATGGAATGTTTAATGTTAATATACATATATATATATATATATATATATATATATATATATATATATATATATATATATATATATATATATATATGTATATTTTATCTTCATTAATAAAAACTATGTTGATCTTTCTGATTTTAACTGATTTATTTATTATAATTTTCACCTCCAAATTTTAAATAGAAAACTATTAACAAATAAATTATCAATTTATATAAAACAATTACACTACCTTAAATAGCTTTAATAGTATAATTTCCTGTAAATATTAATTAATTTTATTACAGGCGAATATGGCTGTTGTAAGACTATATTAAAATATGTTTTGGAGAGAATATAATTTTGATTTTTAAAATATCCAAATTCTATATAGAGAGAATAATACCTTTAAAAGAAAAAAAAAATCCGTGAGGAGCAGAACTCCGTCACTAAAGTCGTATTTTCATTAAAATAAGAATATTATAAATACGGGGAGTAAGAAAAAAATTGATTTGAAAAAAAATTGGTTTAGTTCGCCAACATACCGAAATTGGTTTAGTTCGCCAACATACCGAAATTGGTTTAGTTGGCCAACATACCGAAATTGGTTTAGTTCGCCAACATACCGAAATTGGTTTAGTTGGCCAACATACCGAAATTGGTTTAGTTGGCCAACATACCGAAATTGGTTTAGTTCGCCAACATACCGAAATTAAACCATACTTTTATAATATTTTCCTGCCTCTCCGATGACCTTCGATACAGAAAACCCTTCATACTGAATTTCAGCTCATTTAAAACAAAGGGGGCCGCTGGATTTGAAATAGCCATGTCTTTGCTAATACTGGTCCGATTTCGATAAAGCTTCTTTTGTTTTATTGGTAATTTAATTTCCTTTCAAATGCAACAGGCTTTGGGCCGCTTAATTCAATTTGGAGTTAAAAATGTTTGGGTTTTAAAGGTGCGCAAATATTTTAAAAAATCGGAAAACCCGGGAGAGGGTGGGGAAACCAAGTTGAGACCTCTAAAAGATACTATCCTAACACAAACTCAAATCACATACACATTTTCAGCACTATGAACTAATAATGAACTAATGGCGGAGCTCTAAAGATGCGCAAAACATTAAAAACGCCGAAATGTTAGGTAAACATACCGAAAATTTTCCTGGAATATACCCATTCTTTAATGGTATCCTTCTGCCTGGAAGAAAATCCTAACGAATTTCAGCTCATTTGACCCATAGCCGCTGGAGGTGCTCAAATGTAATGGGGGATAAAATATATAAATCAGACATCTCCAAAAATTCCACAAGCGTGCTCTAGGAGTATTGAAACATATAGAAAATGCCGACCTTCGACCCAATAGTCTATTTGTTTTTGGAGAAAATACAACTAAAAATTAGAGGCTATTTATATATCTGAAAATATTAATTTTGACTGTAAATTTAAAAACAGATTGAAATTAAACCATCATTATGGAGAGATATTAAGCAGAATTAATGTTTTGTTATGGTTAAAAATTTGAATATTTAGAGTATTCAAATGTTGGCTATTAAATAATTTTCATTAGGCCTTAGGCCTTGTTGTGAAAAATGAAAATAGGTTAATAAATAATAATATATAAAATGAAACTGTACAAAGGAATAGCTAAAATGGGAATTCCACCCAAATTAACAAGACTGGTAAAATGCTGAATGTCAAATATGAAGTGCAGAGCGAAGTGTTGTAGAAATATCTCTGACCCTTTTGATGTTGGGATTGAGCTGAGGCAGGGAGAACCACTGGCCCCCCTCCTCTTTAACATAGCTCTCCGTGTCACCAAAATCAGAGCTGAGGTAGAGAGAGGCGGGACAATATTTAATAAAACCACTCAGCTTCTTACATATGTGGATGATGTGGCTATTTTGGGAGGCTTTGATCTCTATAAAGGATGCCGTGGAAAAGTTGAAAATGAAGTTCGCAGAATAGGGCTAGAAATTAATGACAAGAAAACTATGATAATGGCTCTCAGAAGGAAGAAACATCTGCAAAGACATAACATGGTAGGAAACCATGGTACCGCATTTGTGAGCAGCTTCCTGTACCGTGAATCTACAATAAATGAACTGCTGGACGACGAAGAAGTTTTATAACGAAGAAGAAGTAAAGAAAAGGGTTATGCAAAGGAATAGATCGTATTTCGGCATGTCCAAGATTTAGAGGGGTAGGCTGACCAGGTCATGCCACCAAGTTCAGTGTACAATAGTGGGGGGAGAGGTACCGGGAACCCTTTTCTTTCATGTGAAAAAAAGAGTTTATACAAAAATAATAGTGAGCGAAATTAATTACGCCATTGAAAATAAATTACGAAATTTATTTTCTCAGCAAATGGAAACCCTGAAATGGAAATTAGTATTAGTGTGTTTGTTCCAGCCCCAATCTCGTTATTGTGGTTAGGCTGTATGCAATGTGTTTCATTTTTATTTTGTGAAAGGTTTTAATGTTATGAAGCATATTATTGAAAAGGAAGAATGAATGAGTATCAACGTGTATTTCTTTAAGTTGCTAAGAGGATTATAGCGTTATAGCGTTAATTCAAGCGTTTTACTTTCGACAACAAACCAGTGGGTAGGCTTCTACTATCCAATCAGTAACAGTAGGCGCTCTCTAAGATTACAATTGAATTTTACATTCTCTATTCCTTAAGGAATCATCTTAAATTTTTATTTTTATGAGCATCTTATTTTATTATTTTTATGAACTTCTTATTTTGCTGTGCTGGAGTGGATCTTCTTATTTTACTGTGCTGGACTGGATTGATCTCTCTTAGGTGATAAAGGGCTCTCGTCTCCTCGCCTACACGGTACAACCAGTGCACGGACTGATGGGTTCATACGAATATAATTACATTCTTTTATTCGCATAAAATTAAGTATAAATAGCAATACAAAAAAAGGCCTAAATATTTGTTACTTATTGATTAATTTCTATTTTTTTTTGTGTTAAGGTAACTGTTTGATTTACCAAGTTTTATTTCATTTTAATTATCATATTTTTTGTGGGTGTTTGTAAATAGGTTGTATGTCAATACTATTTTTTTTTCCTCTTGTGATTTCATTTAATAGTATCTATATTGCATCTAGGTGTTCTTTTTTTGGTTTCATTTACCTTATCAGGCTGATTGTTCTTTTTCTTTTAATTTAATCTGCCTTTCCAAGTCTCTAACATGAGACAGTTTGGATGATGAAACATTGGTCCTCCGGGCCGGATCGCAGTGTCTTGACGAAAAAAGGTTATAATATACGTTATTTATAATTTATTTAATATAATTTTTTTCTCTTTGTCTTATTATTCAACGATTGTAAAATTTTACCACTGAAATTCGAGGTATTGTGGGCTCGAATATTCTGTTCATTCACATTAAGATTCTCTAAATCTTAATTTCTTTCCTTATTGACGTGAGAATTTCTCGATTTTGAACCCTCCATGAATATAATTGAATTTAACTTTTAACATGGAGTCTGGTAAATTAATATATAACGACAATATAAATAAATAAAATTACATTACCATTTATTGACTTTGAACCCATGTCTCCCTGACAAAGCCATCCTCCATTTTTCGATAAGATTTTGAACGGAGCCATTAGAAATTTTATAAGAATTCTTTACACTTTTAATCGCAATTAATGTATCTGTGGCATCAAAAAATGATGATATTTTTCATAATAAGTTGTTCTAGAAAAATAAAATATTCTCAAAACAATCTCTAACGGCATTGTAATCAAGACAGAAAGGTTGAATAATTGAGGATTCGAACCATTGCACTATTACATTTAACAAATTGAGAAACCAAAGAACGGATCTCAACTGACTCCGGCTAATTAAAACTTTTAATTGAGCTCGTTGTAAAAATATCGCAACATCACGCGAAACTCTTTCAGTTACTTTAAATAACTTTGTTATTTAGGGAACTAGTTTTAACTTATCAGCCTTTTTTAAATTCCTAGTTCCTTGCATGATTTCACGCTGTATACATGTTTTTTTGTTAAAAAAGTAAATATAGTTAAAAAGCGAAAAGTAGCCACAGTTTATTTTATACTTGTACGAAATGCTCTATGTACTCGAGCATTTCTGGGGTCACTTAGTCCCAATTAAGTGATTAATTAATAATAAATTTAATTTAGGATTATTCATGGTTCTGTTTTTCCTTTATATTTGTAATTGATTATTTTTAACAAATATTTTAGAGTCAATCACACTTTCGACTTTCAACCATCCTGCGTATCGTCTATCTAGCAACTACAATAATAACAAATATGAAACATGCATGTTTTTCACAATCGATACTCATTGATTCTGATTGATTATATATATAATCAATTAAACTCCGTTTAATAATTAACCACACTAGTTGTTGTTTATTTGTTTTTGTGTATAGGCGTTAAACTCTTAGGCCCTCAACGCCTACGGTTTGTTTGATTTTCTCAGATTTCGAACATATTTGATATATATAAAAAAAAAAATAAAAAATCACACTAGTTATTAAAGTACACTACAACCTACACTTAACTTTCGGACTACATAAGGGAATCGCTACTAATTTTATGTGTATTCAACATTTTTAGAACAATTTTCGTTTTATAATTTTTTTTGTTTTAAATCCTGGTTTTAAGAATTATTAAAAGCTCAGTAATTAAAATCGATCCGGTAAAAATACCTTATCTACCATATAATTGAGACGGCTTTTGAAGATTAAACAAATTGGTTAATTAGAGATAATTTCAAAAGAGAGTGGGCGTATTAGGAGTTTTATCCCGCGGGTGCCTATGTCCCACTTTGACTAATTAGCTCAAGTAATAATTCATAAGGCAGTCCTCCCTACTGGCGCCGCTACAAGAGGAGCAGACTAGACCCGCACGACCGTTAAGCATTGCCAGTACTGTCTGTCGACCGTTGAAGGCCCCTTCTGACCTGGTAATGAGGGAGGACTTGGCCGTCGAATCACAGGTGAGGTTTTGAACTTGCCATCAAACGATTTGATAAATGCTGAAGTGGTGTTTAATAACTCATGATATATAAATATTTAGGGTAATGTGTTTAGTCAGACCGTTAGTAGATATCTAACGATTTTTTGAGCGAAGAGCTCAACAGATTTTTAAGTTATTCGGTCAAATTATTTCTTGTGATCCAGTGAATACTTTGAAACATTTCGAGCTCAAAATACTAAAGAGATATTGTACTAAATATGTTTAATCTGCCCGTTTGAGGATACCTAACGATTTTTTGAGCGAACTGCACGACCGACTTTAAAGTTTGATTAATTGAAATTATCCAGTGAGTTCCCGTTGATGTTTTGAACCATTGAGAGCATAAAATATTTAAAAACTATTTCATTACATTTGTATTATTTTCGGCTATTTGTTTATGTTTCATTTTATATCATTCGTAAGTTCATTATCATACTCTTATTGTAATAAATTATAAATAGCCAATACTTGAAAAACTAAAAACGTTAAAATAAAATGAAATTTAATAAAAAATAAAAACAATAAATTTTATATCTTATAATCCCATTTGTCATAAGGGACGGAATGTATTTTCATATCTACTTAAGTGCATAGGTGCGTTGTGAGTGAAGCTGACGTCCATGAATATTGAACCTCGGTTTGCAAGTATATCCTATCCCATTCCTCTGTGCATGTTAAAATACAAAAAGTTTCTTGCATCTGTGCATCTAAACATACAGAAAGTAAATTAATGTATTGAGTAAAGAAGAGTCTTAATTTTCGTTTGGATATTAAAGGCACGCGATCACAATACCGAGGCTCAATATTCATGGGCGTCAAGATTGAACAGGATTGTAAGATATAAAAGTTATCTCCGTAGTCGGGGTTTTCATTTTTTATTAAATTAAATGTTTAATTAAATTTAAAGTTCATTTAATGAAATTTTACATTTCCCAATAGTTACAAGTTGCCGAAGAAATACGCATATTGTAAGCCAATCATTTGTTTTATTTTTATTAAATTTTGTTTGTCTTTTTTTTTTTTAAGTGAAGTTTCTTTTACAATTTTTCTTAGCAGGTCATCCTGGAACGATTCAAATGTTTTATCGTTGATTTTGACAAAGTAGTGAGCATAGGCGCACCATAGAGTAGTGCCGGTCTAAATATCCAAATACAAATCATTAGTTTCAGCCGAAGAGACAGGCACTTGAAAACTAGCAAATGATTGTGCCTGTTTGATTTAGCTCAAACTGGTTTTAATATTTTGTCAAAATAGGCCGAAAAAGTCATACTCAAATATACTAATTTAATTGATATAGTATTTCATCATTCATTCAGTTGAAAGTTGACAGGAAGTTTCCTATTTGTCTTTCTGTAAGGATGATATGATGTCCTTAGTTTTTTATATCTCAATATTCAATTTCCCTAGCTCGTCGACAATCTTTGATGTACCACTTTGGCTTAGGTCCCTTTCAGCATTGAGGCTGTTATCTTTAATGGCGAGGTCTTCTGCAAAAGCAGTTAGGATAAATATTTCACATATTTTAGCATTAAAGAACTGATCGAGGCGAGCAACCCAGACACAAATAGACACAAAATGCCCGATTATGGGAGAAACCGCGGACCCCTTCACCCGCTCCAACGACACACACACACTTCTACAAGTGCATCAATTAATCTGATAAATTAATTATCTTTAGCTATTTTCGGTAGGAAAGTTTAAGAAGCGAAATCAAATCAGTGGAAAATGTATGGCAACGATTCATTGGATAAGTTGCTGTTGGGCTAAAGTTTGATTAAAACCGTTCATCTTGCTCTCGAAAGCTGTCTCCCAGTCAACTGATTAACTTCCTTGATTTTCCGAATCCTTTTAGAGTCTTTCTCTAAAATCTCTTTATCCTTTGGCGAACGCTGCTAACGGGTCTGTGAATTAAAGGAAGTCGATCCTTCCAGCGGCCCTTATCGGATCATAGAACTGAAATTTGATATGAATAGTATTTTTTAAGAACAACCATACCATAGATGTATATTTTAATTTCAGTCAAAATTTCTCTCACTATCATGACATTAGCGGCCTTTTTAGTAGTTTTTAAGGGTTCGTGTATCTTTAAAAGAGCTGAGAATTTGAATGTAAATTGAGTTTGTGTCAAAAGTGCTTTTTGAGGGTCTCAATTTTTTTCTTCTACCTCTCTCTCCCCTTCCCGCAGTTTTGATCTTTTCAATATCGTATTTTAGTAACAATAAAAGATAATTTAAAATACGATCTTACTGACTGAGCTCTCCTTTTCACGGCTTTAGTCTAATTTGTACAAATATATTAGTTATAAATATTTACTGCAATCATTGCATGATATATAAGCCGTTGCGCTTATAATTTAATTATATATATATATATATATATATATATATATATATATATATATATATATATATATATATAAATATATATATATATATATATATATATATATATATATATATATATATATATATATATATATATATATAATAAGAGCTAATTGGAAGAATATTACAAATATTTTAATAACAAAAAAATTGAATTTAATGATTATTGATTCCTGTTATAGAATGGTCCACCCAATTTTCAAGTTCTGAAAACTACTAAAAGAGGCTTAGAAAAATTAAAGGGTTAAGGAGCCAACTTTTCTGACAAAATCGACCTGCCACTTCGTACCATCGATTATACACATTTTTAAAATTTTCCCAAAAAAGACTCTGACGATTTTTATTAAACTCGTTATATAAATGCACAATTGAATGGTCATTAATATCAGATAGGTCTTATTCTCATTGAACTAGTCTGCCGAATTTTCAAAATGGCTTCCGCTAAAGTATCTTTAATTTTGCATATATGAAATAATTAACGTTCTCTCATTGTTAGTAGTAATAAAAAACGGATAAATATAAAGTATAAAGGAATTTGATAATTAGCTAAAGAAGAAACAAAGAGAAATATTTTCCAGGTTGAAAACAAATTTATAATAACAGTATTATATGCATGTGTAACATACATAGGAAAGCTAAAGACTTCCATAGAAAATAATTATAAAATTTATTTCAAACAGCATGGTAAGTGGCAGCTGTGTATCAGAATTTTATTAGATGTAATAACAATAAATCTTTAAAAAATATATTTTTAAATTTTAGATGTTATATTTTTATAAGGAATTTATTTGTCGGTGAAAACTTTGTGACTTGAGCCTGTTCTTATCTCGACCCATTTTTCTTTATAGGGCAATATTTTCTAAGGATACAAGGCTTGTTTTCTCTCCTTCGTCGAAGGATATTGTGTTTTGTGTTGGTAGGGTTTGGAATAGAAGTGAGAATGGGATCCTAGCTGGTTGCTTCTAACCGGATTGGTTTGTTTTAGCGTTTAGGATTGAAAGTGTTGGAAGGCACTCTGGAGACTTTCTCAGTAATTAACAGCTACTTCTAAAGTTGCTAAGAAACTCTTGTTAGTTTTGGCAATCATTCCTCAAACACGGGTTTAACAGGTGAGTTTCTTCGGTTTGTCTTTACTCTCACTCATTTTAACCTAAGTTGTTGGCTAATAATCGTTTTCATTTTAAAATATATGCTTACATTTTTTTAAAAATTACGTAGATGATTTTAAATATAATACAATTAATAGTTCATTACAAATGTCTTTTTGAATAAAAAAATCTGCACATTAAAATTATTCTTCAAAATGTAGGCCATCATTATGTATAACATTAACCGATCTTTCTAGCAGAAGTTGAAATAGATGGTGGTACCAGTCCTTGCTTTTTCAGGCGAATTACTCATCATATCTTAATTAGGAATTCATAAATTATTTACCACTTCTATAATTTTGTTTTCATTGATAACTAGTTTTGAATATTATAGATTCATCTTTAGTTCTAGAAACACAATAAATTCAAAAATAAGGAATTCAGAATACAGTTGGGTATTATTGTACCTTGGTAAGTACCAACATGTATTTGATTTCTTGTCTTAATTAAATTCATAATTCATACATTTTTTATAATACTAATTTATAAAACATTTAATTTAATATGTATAATAATACCAAACTGTATTTTGAATTGCTTATTTTTTAATTTTAGTGTGCTTTTAGAACTGAAGATGAATGTATAACATTTGAAACTAGTTTTCAAAGGAAACAAAATTATAGAAGTGGCAAATAATTCATCAATCCCTAATTAGATTGATCCTTCTATACCATCATGCGGATGTCAACTGATCATCGCATCCTGATTACATATCCTCCTTGTTTTCGAAGAGCTATTTTTCGAAAAAAACATAATCAGACGGCGCAACGGCAAGGAAATAAGGAGGGTAGCGAAAGATGCTACAACCCTCCATTTCTGAGAATTTTTCTTTGATTGCGTGTGAACGATTAGGAAGGAGGTTTATTCCGATTTCAGCCCTGATGATGACTCACATAATTGGACCGAAACGTTGGCTTGTACAATAAAAAATATACTATGTTGTTTGCATCCCGATTACTTATTTCATAAACATCACAGTCGATCAAGCAACATCAATAATACAAAATATATACTTTGATTAAAATATTTATAACAATATAATACTTATATTATAATACTTAAAGTACGTATAACAAAGTTCAAAGAAAAGCGATTCAAAACGTAAACCTGGAAGTCCTATTCTTGGCTAATTAAATTTCAAGAACCAAGAAATATACGTATTTGGGAAGATGGAAAATGGAGGATGGAATTTTGTGAAAAGATTTAGCCGAAAGAGGGCATTTCAATTCTTCAATTCTAAAGAGAAATCCTCTTTTCTGCTATGAATTCCCATTAATTTTCCGGGATTATCTCTTGAATGCCCGAATGGCTGTATAGCTTGTTAACTGGGTATAAATGTCAATTTGGAAATATAACGCAGTATATATTTATAAATTAGATTTTTTCTTTCAAGAAACTTTTCTATTGTTGAATCCCAATTAACGTACAGCTGAATCTTAATTTTGAAGTTGATACTGTTTTGAACTAAGCTTCTGAAACAAACTTCTTACTCTTCTACTCTTTATTTTATAAATGCCAGTTTCATACGATTTTTTCGGATTTCATCAATATAAATATATTTTCAATAATGAATGAACATTTGTAAGCGACCAAGAAGAGCATTTTTTTTATTCTACTCAAAAATATGAGGTTTTACGTACGACTCAAAAAAAAAAAAAAAAAAATCAATATGTCTGTTGTCTTTTCTCCGACACTAATTTGTCGATTTTTTTGAGATTCGGTTCCGAAGTCAAGGAAGATTCCTGGAGCTCTAATTTAACATCGGCTACTTTTTTTTTCAAAATGGTGGCCGATTAAATGTTTCATAACTCGGCCATTTATGAAGATAGAAGAAAAATATATCGATGTAGTTTTTTGAAAAAGGCGTAAGCGCCATCTAGCGAACTTTACAGGAGATGCATGAAACGTGTTTTGACAAAAGATATATATACATATATATATATATATATATATATATATATATATATATATATATATATATATATATATATATAGTTAAGCTCCCGCGACTCGAAACTGATAAAAAAAAAACAGAGAAAGGAAAGGGGAGCAAGAAATAATACTCACAAGATCTGAAATGATACTGCTTTATTTCTCTCTGTAATCCTGTATATATACTATCTGAGTTATGTTTACATTCAGGCATGGAATTAGGTCTTACATTGTATTCCTCCTGGCCTTAACTTTATATATATATATATATATATATATATATATATATATATATATATATATATATATAATATATTAAAAAGATATATAACTATTCGGCAATAGGAAACATAGTGTAATAATTTTATTTATTTATTTATTTTTATTTTTACTGCCGACATATTTTTTTTTCGCAACCGCTACTTGTTGATCTTCAATAAAAAGAACAAGTAAAATTTAAACATTCAGCCATAAATTCTTGGAAACCAGGAGAGCCAACTTCCAGATTGCTATTACAAAAAAACTTTAATATTAGTTCTTGTAGTGTCGGTAGAAATTAACTTCCTTAATAACGTCTTCAATTAGCTTAGTTTAAATATTAAAATTGTTCTGTAACCCTCTGTGAGGAAGGAGTAATGTAGAAGGCAGTACAGTTGGCAAAGTTACAGTCATTACTATTTAACTTGTGCTACTTTTATAGTTTCTTCTTGTTCATCATTAGTAGCTTATAATTAGTTATTATCTTATTTATGTTCATACATTTTTTTTAACTGTACGAACAATTTTGGGCAACCAGGTGGAAATTAAAGATGAACGAAAAGAAGAGTATGTTCATTGTGTTCACAGTTGATCATGGTTCATATCATCAGGTACATTTTAACAATGCGCCAATTCCTACCTCTGAAGAAGTGTAATATTTGGGACTTCACCTGGACAACAGACCGAAATGGCGGACCATATCAGACTGAAAAGAAAACTACTGAACAAACGATTCGCACTATTATCCAGGTTACTTGACACACGCTTCAAATTATCCTTAACTGACAGACTTAAAATCTACAAGGTACTAATTAATTTTTTACGGACATAGCGGATATAGCCGTTATAGATATGGGGCTCTGCCAAAACATCCAAAGAATTCAGTCGTTCCAGTCGAAAGCATTGAGAAAAATAGTGGACGCGCAATTCTATGAGACAAATGACCTGCTACAGTAGGACTTGGACATTTTAACAGTTTCAGATACTACGGCACAAAACTACATAAATGTCCACAACAGACCGACTTGCAACATGGTCCCCTTAGCACAAACACTTAAATCCACCACGAGCCCACACAAACCACTCCGACGGCTTTCGAGGCGGTGGCCTTGAGATCTGTTAAGTCGACCGCTATACCAGGATAAGCGCAGATTTGCTTGTTGCAAAAATAATTTGCAGATGGGAAATCAAATAAATGCCAAACTAAATAATAATAATAATAAACTGTTCAAAAAATTAGGGTTATGGTGAGAAATCATCCAAAGAGAAAAATGTAAAATTAGTAACGTCAACCATGTATCTGTACCTCGGAATTTTAGGACACTATGTCCATTTTTATCAATCTAGCATTAATACACAATTGTGTTTAATTTTTGTTTTGTTTGCTTTTCCTTGAGGTATTGAGAATATCCTAGGCCAGTGATGGCGAACCCATTCCGGGTGACAAGCATTGCAAAACCGAATAGAGCTGTAAGATAAAAATAAGTCGGTTTTTTTATTAAATTACATGTTATTTCTTTTTGATTCAGCTGACACATAAGAATAGTGCTTATCAGATAATAATAATAATAATAAATTCTTTATTTATTCCAGGACAAATCCCTTTAGAATAACATTACAGGCAATATTAGTTGAGCCTTAGAGTAAAAAAATAAAAAAGAATCAACAAATAATAAAATGAAAATATATAAAAGAATAATAAAAAATATGAAATTATTATAAATCATAATGATATATATTTTAAATCTTTAAACAAAACTAAAATATTAAAAATAATAATAATTATTATTATTATAACGATTAATAAATTAATAATAATTGGAAAAGTACAAATAATGTAGTAATACATTATTAGTTACAAATTTTAATTGATGATAATGAATATCTATTTACAATTCTTTTGGAACTTAACGTCCAAGAAGCAACTGAATAGACCGGCTTTGAAGGTGGAAAGGGTATTGGAGCGACAGATGGAATAATGAATGGATTCCATAAGGATGAGGAACGGTTAATATAAGAAAGGAACAGTTAATATAAGAAAGGAACGGTTAATATAAGAAAGGAACGGTTAATATAAGAAAGGAACGGTTAATATAAGAAAGAAAACATTTATCAAAAGCTGCGGATCGGTGGGCCGTTGTATATTGTTGTATAATTTGAAGGCCGTGAATCTGTATAATGGGAATGAATAGAGAATTTGAATTGAAGAAAGTCGAAGATATATAATGGACGGCGGGATTGGTAGAGGAAGGATGCCAGGAAATCCTTACGACGGTAGGAAGGATAAATCCTCTTCAACTCTTCATAAAATCGGGAGACAGAGGCGTCCCTCGGGACTCCAAAGATGAATCGTACAAAGCAATTTATCAAGCGTTTTATTTTTCCTTGGAGGTCCCCAAAGACGCCCCCGTACACCGTACAGCAGTAGTCAAGATGGGGGCATATTAAGAATGGGACTAGGAGTTTTCGAGTTTCAAATGGGGATAGGTGACCAAGATAATTTAGTCACTTTAAGGTTGAAAAGGTACAACGGGAGATATCGGAAACATGTTTTAACAAGATAGAGTTTGGCCAAAAGTGATGCCAAGATTTTTGATGGTTGGATGGAATTTTACGGGATTATTGTTTAGGAATGGAATAAGGAACCTATTACTATTGCCTTTGTCTTCTCAGCATTCAATTTCAGTTTGTTAGTTAGTCCAGTGAATAGAGTCGAATAGAGACCAGTCGAATAGAGATCAGTAACTTATAGAGTCGAATAGAGACCGGTCGAATAGAGACCAGTGACTTATAGAGTCGAATAGAGACCAGTGACTTATTTGATTCAAGACCTCTCCGGATGGCGGAGAGGATAGGTCTATTTAAAAATCGTCAGTATAGATATGGTATTGGGAGTGAAGTATAAGGAGTGGGAGGTCATTCATAGCAACCAGTGTGGGGGACGGAGCCGAACCCTGAGGAACACTACACAAATGGTTTGGATAGGTTTGGATGGGGCTGATCTGGAGCGACTATATATTGTGACCGACACATCGGGTGGGAACTAGTGCAGAGCACTCTTGGATAGAGATGGAGATTCTAATGAAACGTCAATTAAGAATGTACTTTTCCTTTTTATGATTCATCAGTTTAAGGATTTTTATAACTACTCTTATTTATTGGTAGGTTAAAATTAAAAATAATCTATGAAGTTCATTTGTACTAGTTCATTGAAATACTTCAGTAAGAAGAACGATTCCAAAAGGAACGACTCCAAAAATGTG
Source organism: Rhaphigaster nebulosa (assembly GCA_948150685.1). NCBI lineage: Eukaryota > Metazoa > Arthropoda > Insecta > Hemiptera > Pentatomidae > Rhaphigaster > Rhaphigaster nebulosa. The sequence continues at coordinate 515,619 of OX411309.1, forward strand.
GTTTACCTCGCCAGCACTGAAAGGGCTTGAGCGATAATGAACAATGCATCAATAAATAGTACCATTGAATTCATTAGAACCATTTGGGTATCTGCTAATTTGAATTTAAGTAAAAATGTGACACAAAAAATAATAATAATAAATATTATTCATTATTATTTTGACTAGTTTCATTGATCAATTTTTTCATAATTTGTTATCTTATTTTTATTTTATTTGTTTTTTATTCTTCTTTATATAATAGTTACTAAAAGATTAATGAATAAATCATTTCACCTAGGTACGAGTACAACAATAACCATCAGTAGTTTTTTTATTCGCCTTCTCGTACTGATATACAAATACGTGTTAACTAAGATCATGTATTATATTAGTATACTGATGTGTTCGTGTATGTTGTGATGTAAACAGAAGCAAAGAAACAATGAAGTTTCTAGAGTTATGTTATTTGTTATCAGAATTAATTAATCTCAGATGGAAAAGACTACAGTTTTTATGAGTGAGTATTTTTTTTTACAAAATCGTACTCATTATAGTAGCCTTAATCCGTTGTTCCGATGTTTCGAGGTCCGATGTGACTTTGTAGGGGTTGCACTTTTGTGATTTGATTCGCAAAAGTTTATATTAATGCTAAAGCATTACTGCAATATTTATAAAACCTCTCAGTAAGAAATAAATAAGCTATTATCAACAAGTAAAGGACAAAAAGCCTTTCACACAACGATCTTGAATAAAATATACAGTCCAAGTTGTGGTCGATGCCTCCCGAGGATTGGCCGCCTCACCTGGATGACAATACACAACTTTCTTCAAGGGTTCAATATTAAAGTTGGGACTTTCTTTCGGCGTTAGTGGCCTCTTAAATTCTGAAGGTGGGGGGATACCCAACTAATATAGCCCAGCCTTATACCTTTATTATTAAGCCAAAACTGGCCTGTCTGGAAACTTCTAGGGCAGGTTAAACTCCTGAGGCCGAAGTTTGACTGAGAAGGATTACCGAGGACTTCTTGTGCTTTTCCAAATGACTCATTATAGTTACGAAAGTCGCAAGATGATTTTAAGTCGTCTCTCTATTAACCTTTCCCTTTATTAAATTTTATTTACCATCTATTTTTATTGATGAATATACAACTAGTATTTAGAGGATTTTGACTTATTTTACACTTTTCAGTATACAATGTGCCGTATCCCCCCAAGGAATGCCATTTCGAAAGCTGGGTAACTCCGTACGGATAAACGAAACAAATTGCATGGATTATTATAATGAGTGCACATTGTAACTATTAATCTTCCTTATAAAACCAAACCATCCTCTATGCCAATGTTTCCCAATGTGTGCAACGCGTATCTCCTGGAGAATGGGAAGAGCTTGATGGGAGTACGCGCCGGCTTTTAACAAAGCAAAATAATTAAAAATGTTCGTTACTTATTATTGTGTACGTGTGGTTTTCATAACTATATGAAATAGCTTTTTCACCATTTGTAAACATTTAGTCGAAAAAAAGGAACAGCCTTTTGGATAAGGAACCACATTTCGGTTTAAAATTAACAACCGAGCAACCAAATTATGAACATATGTCGTCTCAACATTAAACAATTTCATCCTTCTTATTGATAAAAAAAATAAACTGTTCTTGATAATATAATTTTTATTTATATTTTATTTCGAATGAATTTTATTTTTCGTTTGTTATTATTTTTTTGTGTACTAAATAAAGAAAAAAAAATATATATTTTGATGTTTTTTAAAGAATATGCAATTTTTGTTTTACGAGGTGGTGCTCAGTGTTACGAAGATTATTAAAGAGGTGCACAGATGCTGAAAGTTTGGGAAACACTGCTATAAGCTGTTAGTCTCCAAAGATCTCAGGGATTTTAAAAATAAATTAGATTCAGCCTTTTTTTTAAAAATAAATTTAAAATAATCCTGAGAATTGAAGAAGAGAGATTATTTTGAACAGTTTCGAATCTACATGGAACACAAACTAAATTTTTATTTATTGGATATGCATGGGATGATAGGAAGGATAGTAAGGATAGTAAGGATAGGAAGGATAGGATAGGAAGGAAGGATAGTAAGGATAGGAAGGATAGGATAGAAAGGAAGGATAGTACTCAGCAGAACCTCTGGTCGCTTTTGAATTAATCCTTTAATTCAGGAAAGGCGATCTCGTTAGGTAGCTCCCTCCTCAGAGATATTTTGGTAGGTTTTACAATTTATATTTGCAGTGATTCTTACGTTTTCAAATTAAATTTACATTTTTTGTAAAGTTCTTTTAGTTATTTCGTATTTGTGAACATTATGGTCATAGGAGCCCACACATTATGAGCAAACTAAAAACGCTAAATACTAAAACTATTATATTCAATTCTTCCAAGACGTTCAAAATTTACTTAATTCACAACTGTAAACAAAAATCTGAAAATGGAACACTTACAGCTATTTACTCAACCCCATCAGGACCTATAGGACAGCTAAAAGGACATACATAAAAAAAAATTAAAATTTTTCATTCAAAAACTTTTAAGGACTATAACCAAAGGCCCATGGTAGATCAGCAACATTACCTTACGTACAGACCTTGATATGCCAACAGGTAACGAATACATAAAACGATTTCACGATAACTTACACAAACATCCTAACACATTCATACAAGACACAGTTGCAATCAACATGCCTGAAGAGGAGCTGGATGTGGGATCTCCTAGCTATATACGATAATCACGAAAGGAAGAGGTGCCGCTGGGTATTACTCTGCCTGTCATGTCACAATAACAAATATTTAGCCAGTATATTCACTGGTTGTCAACATCGGCTTTATTGTGTGAAATAAAGCCAAACAAATAAATAAGCTAAAATAGTAACTAAATAAAATATACCACTTTAAATACAAAGATTGATCGCTATTTACAGTGATCTTGAACTTCTTTCTGTTCTTCTCTAAATCTTTGAAAATATTTCTTACGACAGTTTACCTCTGAAGTATAGATATATAATTCAAAATCACATTTCTTATACAACCCTTTAAATGTGGCATTTAAGTTGTGTTTCTTTTCGTTAGATATTTTTTCGGTTTTAGATATCATTTTCATTGTTGATGTTTTATGTAATATAAATATAAAAATAATTTAAATTTAGGTATCTGTAAAACATTATGTTAGTTATGAAGATAATAATAATATGAGAGAAATTTACAATAGCTAGTAGTGTGATTTACTGCACGGTAAGCGAAGCGGAACTTTTCTGTAGAAAGAGCATTTGTTGAAAAATTTAAAAGTCTCGAAATGCAATTTGTAAATTAAAGGTTTACAAGATTCACTTACATTTATAATTTTCTTCAACACATTGAATATGAAGGAAAAAGCATCTTTCTTGGTCTCATTATGAGTAACCGAGTTTAAATGGTAAAAAAAAAAATAATAATTCTCAGCAGAAATAAAAAAATAAAATCCTTAAAAAGGTCTGATCCTTTAGGTTTGTTTTTTAGCGAGTACTAATTTCTTACTGGAGTGTCCTTTCTGAAGTTTGTGTAGGCAGGTGTTGCAGCAGCATCCTTCTCACCCCTCACCATCTATTTAGGCTCTCTGTTAATTAAAATTTCTTTATCCAAAATTTATTCAATTAATTTTAGTTTTGAGTTCTATTAACTGTTGCCCCTATGTCGGTATGCTTCGTCTTCAATATAAAGCAATGATATATTTAGTATGTGTACCCTGGCATCTATTTTAATGCCATTATGTTATCGAATATCTTTTGTATAGACTAATCTTTTTTGTTTTGTTTTGCATTATTATACGTATGTATAATAATACCAAACTATATTTTGAATGGCTTATTTTTGAATTTTTTGTGTGTTTTTAGAACTTAGGATGAATGTATAACATTCGAAACTAGTTTTCAATAAAACAAATTTATAGAAGTGGCAAATAATTTATCAATTCCTAATTAGATTGATCCTTCTATATTATCATGCGGATGTCAACTGACTTGTAGCTAATGTCCCTGGGCTTCACATGCGATTTGCAAATGTCTGACTTCCAATGGTGGAATCATTAGGATACGTATGAACAGTACATCTCAAAACAAATTTATAACAACACAAATAATATCTTATTATTAGATGTATTCATGTCTTCCAAAATAATAATGATATATTTTTAATCGTTAATAAAAAATCTGGTTTTTAGTTAATATAAAAATACTGGCAGAATCTACAACAATTTTAGGTGCACGTGCACACTCAAAGGAAAAATCGTTTTCAAACGTACTTTCCTTGTGTTAATTGGTTCAGTACTTTGCCGGAAAAAGAGGATCCCTTAAAAAGAAATAATATATTTGATATTTATTTAGAAAATTTGGAAGTATTATAGAGTAATTTTATGGTTATTAATATTCTATACATGTATATCAATTGATGGTAATGGATTTTGTTTTTAAGTTATATCTATATCTGGTTAAAATAATTGAAGTGATATACTATCTTTAGTTGGTCAGTCTTTTTTTAGACTGTCGATATGAGATGCGCTGCCATTGGTATATATTTATGTAATTTTATCCTTTTCCGTCCTGGTGATGCCTAAATTTGCGAAACCTTGATTGGTTTGTTAATTGCTTGTATTTTAGAGGCTCAAGACTTCATTTTTGCAATCTTGGAATAATAGCAAGAAAATGATTTTGTTCGAAGCTAAGATAATCCTTATGGATTATCTATAGATCAACCTACAAATAATAACCTACAAATACCTATAGATCAACCTACAAATAATAACCTACAAATACCTATAGATCAACCTACAAATAATAACCTACAAATACCTATAGATCAACCTACAAATAATAACCTACAAATACCTATAGATCAACCTACAAATAATAACCTACAAATACCTATAGATCAACGTACAAATAATAACCTACAAATACCTATAGATCAACCTACAAAGTTCTAATGATGTTCTCGATTATATTCGGTAAATTTGATTATTTTGCGCAAAAATACAATTGTATTTAATTTTATCTAAACACTTACAGTTCCTAAAGAACTTTCTTGTAATAAATACTATTTTGAGGATAAATGCTCAGGAGTTCACAATCATTTCTATAAAAACCAATTTAACTTACTATTCTTAATAATATGAAGTGTACACGGGAAAAACAGTAGAAATGGGGTTATTCTTCCGATTTTGTGATTTTGGCACAATATTTTAGCTCTTAGAAAGACGAATCGAATAGTTTGTACTGATAAAGGACGAAACAGTCTAAACGTGGTTTTTCTTAAAACAATAAAGATCTGCTATTCAGGGTAAAATTAATGTTAATTAATAATATAATTTCGTTCTGGAAAATTTTGAAGAAATGGAGTTATACTATTTCCTCCCCGCACCCTTCATATATAATGTTTATTTCTAGCGTAGAATGAGAAGGACTTGGTAAGTGGCAAACGGATAGATAAATCCGAAGTATCGGCACTGGCAAAGAATTGGGTCAGAAGCGGCTTTAGAGTCCTGTCGTCTGCGATCCTTTCAAATGAACGAGCTCTTCCAGGATAAAGGACGGGGATTCGTAAAATTGATCCTTAGGACTTGGAGAGCAAAAGGGGGTGTTTATTCACCACTCCTAGGGCGCACGTAGGGCTGTAGCTGTCTGTCGAGCTAAGTCTACGTGTCGGAAGGGACATGAATTTTCTCCAGCTCGCTTCTGGAACGGAAGATATAGCTCGTGTTTTAATCATGGAATTTTCGGTTTTGAATATCAAATATTCATTATTTAATGAATACGCCGCTGTATGATGGGATTTACGTATTTATGTAAGATGGGAATAGCGATGGGATTTACACAATTCAGAAATATTTCGTTTTGAATTAGGCAACATCATAACTTTACAGAATATAGACCTATCATTATACCGTCTTCACTATGTTGGTTTAGAGGTAGTAATATGAAAAGAAGCATTTCTAACTATCACTTGATTCACCAATTTAGAGTGTTGTAATTCAAAAAATTGATTTTACAAGTAAATATTATTCTATTCTACTTAATTACTACTTATATTTCTCTTTATCCTGAGCTGCTGCATCAACTTCTATAAAACGTAAAAACTTTAAAACTATTATAAAGAAATCGTAATGAATGAAAACAGTGTGGTGGAGTTGTAGGAAGTCAAATTCCAACTCATTGAATAACAAACAATTTAAAAATCAAAACCTATATTAAACGTCTTTTGATTAATTATTTTCAAAAGTGAACCATTGCAATCCAACAGGGAAAAAATGTGAGATTTTACGTTTTAAGATATTGGGTTGATGCAAAATTGATGTAGGTTTTGGATATTTTTTGAAAATATGCCTTATTGTTAGTTCAACAATATATAATTAGTCAAAATAATCTATATCAGAATCTATACACATTTGCCAACGTGCAACAAGCTTATCTATCCCTGCAGGAAAGAAATTTTGATCCCTGGAAAAAATGAATTACCAAAAATTATTTGATATTCAAGTTTTTCTCTAGTAAAAATTTGTCCAGGTGCTTGAAAAAGTAGAAGCCAGTAGAGGAGAGGTTAGCCGAATAGGGTGTCTCGAAGGATTTCGTCACCATTTCCAACTCGGAATCATCAGCAAAACTTAAAACAACGCTCCACTATGCACTCCTTAATGGTTTTCCACAGTTCGTTGATATCACGAGCAGTTAACGCAGCACTGCGCTGTAGTTTAAATTTACAATTGCAAATTAAATAAAAAACGCTCTATAACATTTTTTTTATAAAGGCTTAAACATACTAATCAAAATGATTTTATTATTTGAATTTTAGGAGAAAGAGAGAGTATAGGATATATGTGGTATTATGAATAAGGATTTGATTTTTGTACATGATTGGTTTTAAAACGTAGGAAAGGTGGAAACATTTAACCAATAAGGAAGTAGAATTGGAAAATAGACTACAAAAAAAAGTTAGAGCGTCCCTCGTCCCTCTTCTTCCAGACTACTGGACCGATATTTAGAGCGTCCCTCGTCCCTCTTCTTCCAGACTACTGGACCGATATTTGGCACCAAATTCACAGGTAACCTCAGGATGATCCTCGAAACTCGACATTACTATCCACCATTTAATTTCAAAATGGCGGCCGATATTAGACATATTTCGCCTATTTATGAAGAGAGAGAAAAATATAAAATGCTTTGAAGTCATTATAAAACCTAATGCCTACATAACACGGTCAATATCGAATTTTGTCAATATATTGACCGTTTGAGAGTTATATTGTAACAATAATATCGACAAGCGTGATATATATTACGTGCTATGTTCAATTGATCGTGTAAGGAGAGCAACAAAAATATAAAGGTGTATAGTATTAATTAATAATTATTAATAATATTACTAAACGTATTTTGGACGGCATACAACTTTTGCTTTATTTCTAACATTGTTAATTGATGATTTTATTTGTCAGAATTATATGATTTTTCATTTTTAAGTTTAAAAATAAACAATGACATTTATATAAGGATTTATTTAAAACAAGATGAAAAATGATCCCACAAACAAAATATATATTATTTCTACAACTAATTAAATTAATTTTGTAAAATCAAATGATTTATACAATACTAACAAAAAATATTGACATATTGAAATATACATTTAAATATAATATATATATATATATATATATATATATATATATATATATATATGTATATATATATATATATATATATATATATATATGATATATTATTGTATATTAGTTAAATATATCGGTTAGAACTACCCATCTCAAAGGATTCTTCTCCCCCCGACTGACAGCAATTTCCTGAATCATCTTTCTAATCGCTGATAAGAAACCCATTCCTTATCAACATTTTGTTCATTCATCATTCATTGATTGTAGCATGTAGGACTATTATATCTATTCGATAAAACATATGATCTTCCAATGATATAAATTTAAAATAATCCGACGAAAATGTTAATTTATTCAGAAAATTTCTAAAAGTAGCCCATAATCCTCAATAACTGCACGAATAGGTTACCATCATGCGGACGTCAACTAACTGAGGACCTGATTTGATGGCAATAAAATTTTAATTTTTTTTAAATGCAACTTTTTGTTCGCAGCATAGAAATTGTTATCGATCTACAGAATCTCTTTTTCTAATAAAATTTCAAGGTTCCTTAAAATGAATCGATTTATAGGGATTTTCGATACATGGAGGTTTGATATACAGAGGTTAGACTGTATGTATTATTAAATGACTGACAAATCCTATCTTAAATCATCTACCTACATTAAAACCAATATGATTCAAATAAAAACTGAAATGCAGTGTGCCACCCTGAAAGTTCCACAGTTCAGCAATGTACTGCGTATAGAAATCTCAAGAAGGTGGTTTTGCAGTATGAAATACGCTAATATGGGGTTTTTGTGGGATGTAAGAAGTCCTGTGTCATCAGCAAACGTAGGCAATAACATATGATCGTGCTGGGGTCTCTGACTTGAAGATATTGAATAACAATGGTATCAGTATACTACCCTGTGGAACTCCTGCTCTGACATGTTTTATACATAATAAATCGTTAACTTGCTTTAATGTAAAATGTATGTCTGCCAAGTACGAAAGTAGTATTAAGTAGTAAGTTTTTGAGCTTGGGAAGCAATCCTTCATGCCACACCGTATCAAAAGCACTCCTCTAAAGCACTGGAAATGTAGTGTACCAATCGAAGGCATTGCTGTATGGTTCAATGATGTTTTATGAAGCCAAATTGATGATTTGGAATTGCTTTCAATTCAAATTCAATAAATAAAAAAAATTAGATTATAAGTTTGTTGACGAAAAATCTGTTCCACGGATTTATTCATAACTTTTAGCCGACCAAATATTACTTTTAATAATTATTATCAGAGGAGTTAATGGCTAACAGTAATTAGTATTAGTATTTAGCTGTCGGAGCATAATAGCACTATAAAGACCCCCCTTTACGGCCCCGGGCCTCGGCGGTGGATGATGGAGTCATAACGAAGATTTATCTTAATACACTTTAAGGCGGTTGTCTGCTACAAAGCCAGTACTACTAACACTCCCTTCTCCTATTTGTAACCATCAACTAGCTCAAAGCAAGACAAAGTGTAGAAGTCATATCAATTATTTTGTTTTTTTAAATTTATTTTATTTAAATATTCATATAAGATTTATATATATATATATATATATATATATATATATATATATATATATATATATATATATATATATATATATATTGTTTCTGTATGTATATTGTATCTATATGTAACTCTGGTTTTGACCAATGCTAGAAATCTTAAAAATATATTGCAATTATACAAGTTTTTCCACCTAAATAAACTCCAACTGTACACAATAAAGAATACAATTCAATAAACATATTTATTTTTGTTTTTTGGGGGGAAAAATCTTTCAAGTGTTTCTTTCAAAGTTTGCTAAATGGCGCTTTTAAGCCTTTTTTTTTTTTTAAATACATCAATATATACTGTAATAAAGCATTTGAATTCGTAGGTGTAGAACGGAGAAGGTAGTCACAATTCGTCAATCCCTCGCCACACCCAAGATTTTTCAAGATGAATTAATTTTGCACGGTCCAACTCAACAAACACTTCTGAACAAGCCTAAAATGTACAGAATTAAAGTTTTTGATAAACTTGAACTTAGGTTAAACAGTAGGTATTTTATGCTTCGTAATTCTGTCCATCATGTTAATGTTGACCAAAACGGGCCCTTGCCCTAATATATAAGTCCAGATCTATAAATTTTGATTCAAAGAGGAAATACAACTTGGATTAACGAGAATAGGTTCATCAGTAGAACATTGAGCCTTCTCATGGCAAAGCCGTAGATGATCTGAGCACGGCCGAGGCATACGCTATGAGTAGCAACATCCGTTATTCAAATCCATCCTTATAGAGATTATTCACTCCTCAGTTCATGAATCCGTCCAATTCCGTTCTCTATATTGTGGTTTATTCAAATGAGCATTATTATTCACTCTTGCTCTTCCTGCAGGCTCCGGTATCCGGTCGGTAACCCACGCTGTATAGAGAGATTAACTGTTTTAATATTAAAGTATTATAGTCAATAAGATAGGGACAATAAGGATTATATTTTTATACAATATAAATTATATAATAACGAAATAAAAAAAAATAGGAAAAAATTAAAATAAAAGTTAAAACACAATTAAATAAACCTAGTCACTTTTTTTAGAAAAAGGTCTCGGGGCCACTGCCTCACAGTGAGGCGAGTCTATAGGTTCCTTGGATGTCGGCTCTAAATTACACGGAAAATTCAGTGTACGGCTCAAACTTTGTCAGTATATGTTTGACAAACTTTGAATTCAAGCCATTTGTTTGACAATATAAATATAATGAAAGATACTAATAAAATAATAATTTTTTACTAATGAATCCAATTAATTCTACACGCTCTAAAATTTTTGTTTATAATTCAAGTTATTTAAGATGAAATATTTATTATGAAATATACTATCTGCAGCATCTTCTACAATAAAATAATTATAATTTGGAACAAAATAACAATTTAATATCTTTATTTTTTTTTAAGGGATTTTCAACTTCACTATATTTATTTATTTAATTACCGACCATTTACCCTGAAATTACTTTGATGCTTCGTCTCATACTCTTAAATTTTCTGAAGGCAAACTTCTTTCAATCTGTGATGCTTTTTTTTTCTTACCCTCCGAAAATATTTTTTTAAAACAATAGCCATAAGCATGGTTGAGACAAGGTCCTTCTTGTGCCGAAGGCAATGTTTCATTTTACCTTTAACCAAACTGTTAGACTGAAGACGCAAACTTGATATCGTCAGATCGGAATTAATTAACAATTCTTAAATTATTGAAACACTTTGGATAGAAAGACGCCTTTGATGTTCGAAAATTTAATAATCCCTCACAGTTAAAAACTCGTATGTTTATAATTGGCGTCAATAAATAGTCCTTAATTCTGCCAAAACAGTTCAAAACTTCACTGTTAAGATTTCATAAGAGAACATACGACTTTTAAAATAATTAATTTTCAGGAAAATTTTCTTATCTACTTCCTCAATTTATTTACTATTTATCACAACCCCTTTGTGTTAAATAGCAAGGGTTTTCCTTGCCCATTTTCAAGTGATGAACAAAAATATTTCACATCAACTATAAAACATTCATAACAACAAAATCAATTAAAATAAAAAGTGTGTGCGTGCGTGCGTGTGTGTGTGTGTGTGTGTGTGTGTGAGTGTGTGTGTGTGTGTGTGTGTGTGTGTGTGTAATAAATAATTAAAAATACTATATGTACAATCAAGACCTTCAAGATATTGATATCTACATAAAACTATACCTGAAAGAAAATTCGTCAAATAATTAGTCAAATATTTACAAAATATTATTACTTAGTATTACTTTTGATATGTATTACTTTATGGAAACGTTGTGATAAATTGTGAAGGAATTTAATAATTTTAAATAGTCTTTAAATCCCATATAAATAATCAATTATTTTTATTAATTTAAACAGAGATGACTCTTTTTTGTATTGTAATATTTCTTGCTAAGTATGGATAGCCCTAAATTTTGTCGAAATGCTTCAAATTGGGGATACTTTTCATTGTTTTGCTGATTGAGCAATGTCACACCTGAGGCAGGTGGGCGCTTCGAAATTTTCTGAGAGATATTCATATCTTAACTGGCAGTATCCAGTTCGATGCCTAACAAACAGAGTCATGCTTTACAAAAGGCCAGAACAATGCATGATTAAGAATCGTTTGGCCGGCAGTGTCAAATCGTTTGGCCGGCAGTGTCAAATATATCAACAGTCCAATCACTAACATCCTAGGGACATCATAGTTTAAAATCCACAAATGGAGGGTAAGCACGGCCAAGTTGGGGCCCTTAAGCAATGAAAATCTTGGTCCCCCTTTCTCCTTTTATACTGGCCCGATTTCGATGAAACTTCTTTTGTTTTATAGGTAATTTAATTTCCTTTCAAAGGTAACAGGTTTCGGAAGGAGTTTTAATGCTGCCAAAGTATTTTTAAAAAGTCGAAAAATCCTAGGGGATGGGGGAACCAAATTGAGACTCCCAAAAGATTGAGACCCTAACACCAACTCAATTCACATATAATTTTTCAGCACTATAAACTAATATGGAACAGCCTTATAGATGCGCAAAACTTTAAAAACACCGAAATTTCAGGTAAATACCGAAATTTTTACTGGAATTTACCCATTCCATAATGGTATTGTTCTGTCTGGAATAAAGCCCTACATACCGAATTTCAGCTCATTTGACCTAAAGGGGTCCGCTGGAGATGCTCAAATATAGCGGTAAAAAAAATATATATATATATATATCAGACATCTCCAACTTCCATTATCGTGCTCTAGGGGTTATGAAACGGATAGAAAACGCAGTTCCGCCGCTCACCGCCGACTTTCGACCTACTGCAATTGTCTACTTTTTCGTGGAAAATACGAATAATAAACCTTAACTTGAACGAATAAAAAATAGAAGTAATATGGAAGTTAAAGATGAAAACAATATTGACTGATATAATATTGACTGATATAATATTGACTGATATAATAGTTGTTATAGCAAAGATTTAAAAAACAGATGTAGAAATATATTGAAAAATAATAATTTTAATATATTTCTACATCTGTTTTTTAACTCTTTGCTATAACTAATATTATATCAATCAATATTGTTTTCGCCTTTAACTTACATATTACTTTTATTTTTATTTGTTCATTTTTAGGTTTGTTTTTATGTATTTTTTATAACCCTACGTTATTCCTTTGTATCTTTATTTTTAGTCCTGAAGAGAACCTACAATGTGGGGGCAATACGTCGCCATTAAATAAATAGTTACTACTATTTCAAATTATGGCCGCCACCCGGATCGTCTCCTTCATTATTTACCATACGGTCTACTATCAATAAACTAAAATATTATTAAGATATGTCTTCGCTGTTTTACATTTATCTGACTGTCTTTATTATGTATGCAGTTTTGTCGATTTTCTCAAAGGACCTTTCTGCACAAATAAAATTAAACCTATAATATTTAAATGTAAATCCTTAAAAATAAAGTCAAAACCTTCGTTTAGCAAATTAAAACTACTTTAATTTATATTTCTGAAAGGCCATGGGGGTTTCTACGAGGCTCGGACCCCATTGGCAGTTGCCCTTTATTGCTTCTCTGGTTAATCCAGTCGTGGTTCTAAGCCCCCTGGCTTTCTGGAGAATGAAATGACAGCGAGAGGATTATCCCTCAGATCTGAGATGTAGGATTACAAATGGACGTATGAGCACCTGTACCTTGTATATATTGAACAGGAAGACTCGAAGCCAGGGATGAGATTGGTTACTCGAGGTATGGATATAAGCAAGAGGAAGAGTGCTGAAAAATGAGGAACCATGTGAAACAGAAATAGTAGATCGAGAGGTATTGATCTATTAGTTTGGGAAAGACTGAGAGAGTTACCTTATTATAAAGACTGAGAGAGTTACCTTATTATAAAGACTGAGAGAGTTACCTGATTATAAAGACTGAGAGAGTTACCTTATTATAAAGACTGAGAGAGTTACCTTATTATAAAGACTGAGAGAGTTACCTTATTATAAAGACTGAGAGAGTTACCTTATTATAAAGACTGAGAGAGTTACCTTATTATAAAGACTGAGAGAGTTACCTTATTCAGAGGGTGTTTTTTTTCTTTTTTTCTCCTTCTCCGACATTATTCTAATATAAACTACAATTAGAGATTGATAAATTATGTGCCGCTTCTATAATTTTGTTTTTATTGAAAACTAGTTTTGAATCTTCAGTTCTAATAACACACGAAGATTCAAAAATCAGCAATTAAAAATATAGTTTGGTATTAGTGTACATATTAAATTAAATGTTTTATAAATTAGTATGATAAAATATTTATGAATTTAATTAAGACAAGAAATCAAATACATGTTGTTACTCACAAAGGTTTAAGTATATTTTATCAAACAGAAAAGTTTATATTGGTTTGTTCTCGAACTGAACTAGCAACGGAAGAAGGTGTGGTGTTTATAGATAAACGGTTTAGGGGCCGAGGTTTTTACAGCAATTGTTTAACTTAAATTATTTAATTGTTTAAACAATTACTCACCAGAATTACCGGAAAAACCCCAAACCCTGAATCATTTACTTATAAACACCCCAGCATTCTTCCATTGCTAGTCCAGTGCGAAAACAAACCAATACAAACTTTTCTGTTGATATAATCTACATAATCCTTGGTAAGTACCAATATGTATTTGATTTCTTGTCTTTATTTAATTCATAATTCATAAATGTTTTATAATAATTATTTAAATTGCATTTAATTTAATATTTATAATAATACCAAACTGTATTTTGAATTGCTGATTTTTGAATCTTGTTTATTTTTAGAACTGAAGATGAATGAATAACTTTCTAAACTAGTTTTCAATAAAAACAAAATTATAGAAGTGGTAAATAATTTATCAATCCCTAATTAGATTGTTCCTTCTATATCGTCATGAGGAACTCGACTGATAAACTACAATATACAATAGTAAAATATATATAAAATTATTATATACAATTTATCCTCTAACTTAATTTAAAAGGAATTTTGTGTAAGGTAGTGTTTTGTGGAATTGTTGCCTTTATTTATTTTAACACTAAATGGGAAGCCTTGAATCAGATGGCAGGACTCTCAAGGATTCATACCGTCATGTCAAACATGGACATCGAGAAATGATCCTATTAGCTTAATTTTTTTAGCTTGGACCAGTAGTTAAATCTCAATAGCATAGCTTAATTTTAAGTAAAAATAATATCTGCAAATTTTTACAGTAAAATATGCAAAGTATGATAAATGAGAAAATGATAATAATGTTGAAGCAAGTAATGGTAGTGCTCTATCGGGCGAGTGCGTGGTTTTCTTCGGCGTCACCAGGTGGCCTACGCACTATACCGAGAAAATCTTTGGCTGCAGTCCAATAAATTTTGCGGTGATGGTAGATATGACCGCTACAATTCAATTTGCGGGCCTTGTTCAATCTAATTTAATTTATTTTATTTTATTGTATAATGCTTTCCCTTATTTGTTAGATTGTTTCTTGAAGCATTCAATCTTCTAAGGTAACGTGTTTTTTTGTTTGTAATATTTTCCCCAATTTGTTTGAAGTTGTCCCACTTCCCTACCGACTAACAACCCCTAGTTTCTAACCTTTTTTCGATTCCCGATAACGTTCCAGCGATGGAGAGATGATATTGGGACCTTTTGCCATACAACTGTTATTAGAATCAACTAGCATTTCTTCACAAGTCAATGTCATGTCATATTTTTTCAGACTAGACAATCACTTATCTATCGAAATTTATATCTATTATTTATTCTATTCTATTATACTATTATATTCTAGGATTTCCATGAGTTTAGCATTTTTATTTTCCCTTACCTATTCATGAAATATACAGTCAGAGGAAGTACACAGAAAACATATATATAGAAAACACGTTTTCTTGTATTCTTATAAGGACTACAAGACAAATCCTAGATGGAAAGCCGATTGTGCCCGAACGCGGACGAATGCGATCGAACCTCGTCCAATCACGTCCCAATCCACCCTCTACAATAAGCTTTTGTAATAATGTAATGCAATAAAACTCATAAATTATTAACTTAATAATTTTTACTTTTACTTTATTTAATGGAAACTTTTGAAATTAATTTTCAGCTTGACAAACCAAAAATACATATTGTACAGAATTGTCGAACTGCAATTGTTAAGACAAATATTTTATAGTACTTTTTTGAGAGAAGCCGTGAAGAAGAACATGCAGCTGAGAATATTTCAAGCAGTGTTTATGTGAACTCTTTAAAATTGTTTTAAAAAATTTATTATTATTATAGCGTGGCATGAGAAAATTGTTTGATCCGCGCACCGCACCAGATTTTTTTCAAGTTCCTTCGAATTATTTGAAATGGTAGTTGACCCTGTAGAAGCACTCTCCGCTTCCTCTTAATCTTATACTTGTCCCCTCCCCTACCTACTTCATCTTCATAAACAAAGCTGAGAACTCTCTGCTCACGCTGACGTATAGCCGAATGGGGATTTGTCTTGGGGGGGGGGAGAGAAGGGGAGGAAGGGAGGTAGCAAATATATGGTTATAGCAACCATTTGTCAGAACGCTAATATCCGTCCTTCAAATTTGTGCGTGTTTTAGCATCCCGCAAGGGAAATTTATAAATATTTATACCCATGATTTCACAAAAATAACTTGAGAATAACTTGACACTACTCCCATCAAATTCATTATTAATTGATATAGAATATAAAATAGTAACATACATACAGTAACATAGTACAGTTATTATAATTTTATTTTTTTTTTTAAAACAACTGTTTTTCACGTTGTGGTTCAGGTTATACAAAATTTGTGATCAAACACTTTGTTATGGTTGTTCATTTTTTTCAATGGGATTCTTATTTATTTTATAAAATTAATAAGTAAATATTAAGAAATGATAGAACCACTCTAATCCCACCATTAATTTTAGTAATGAAAAGTCATTACATAGTCATTATTTTATTTTGTAACATTTCAGTCCTTTTCAGCAAAATCATTGGCCTTTTTAAAAAAAAAAAAAAAAATCACCTTCGTCAATATATAAAATATTCTTAAAAATAATAATAAAGGCAGTATTCATTACAAAAGTATTTGCCCTAATTTTTTGGCACAATCTGTTCACTTCTTTTCTATTGGTGGCATATTGATTTCTAAAATCATATTTCAAATAAATATTTGTCAACACTTACCTCACAGTGTTATAATTTAAAAACCACAAATTAACCAGTGTAAATGTGTTTTTTCGTGGTGCAACAACCCGTGATGGGCCTTGGCCTCTCCAATAATCTTCCGCCATTCAGCTCTATCTTGGACAGCCGTTCACCAATCAGTTCTGTTCCCAAGAAGGCTCCACATATCGGCTGCAACCCCACCTCTCCATCGCATTTTCGGTCGTCCGACTTTCTTGGTGCCATGCAGCACTTCGTTCAAAATCTTCTTGGGAATCTCTGTTTCTCCTATCCTTGCCACATGACCCACCTACCGAGCTTAAAAACGTTAACTAAGTACAGCTCCCGATTTTTACTTTTTCTTTAATATGGCCAAATATCTTTCTTAGGAGCTCCCGCTGGAATATAAGGAAGTCCTCCTTCTCGTCGCACTTCGACAGAGTCCAAGTCTGAAATCCATATGTGTGGACTAGTTGTATTAGAGTTTTTTAAGTCGGGACTTGGTTTGCTTGAGCCTGCTCCGAACTTAAGGAGGCCAAAATAGTATCTTTTTACCGTTGCTATTCTTCGCTTAATTTCTGCAGAAATAACATTTGTAGAATTGACTTGCGCTCTCAGGCAAGTAAATTCTGTGAGCCTTTGATGTCTGTAAGTCCCAATAGTCACTCTCCGCTCCCGTGGTCCTCCGCCAGCTCAAGTGAACACATATTTGGTTTTCCTTTCGTTCACTATGAGACCAATTGACTGTGCAGATCGAAAAAGCCTCTCTCTACAGCTGCAAATCATGAGATTGCCATGATGTCCAAATCATCCGCATGTCCAAGCAACTAGCCCAAACTATAATAAACCGCGCCTTCTTCTATAGTAGATCGCTTTCTTCATCCTCCTTCGCGGTCTATTATCTACAATAGTCTAGTTTCTCTTCAGCTCTTGGACAGCCGTGATCGTCTAGTGGTTAGGACATTGCGTTGTGGCCGCAATAACCCAGGTTCGAATCCTGGTCACGGCAGGAGAATTTTTTATTTTTATTTTATTATATTCCAATAATTTTTATATTAATGTAACAACCGTTCTTGTTTGAGTCATTTTTAATATACTGATATAAACATTATGTATGCAATACACTAAAATTAACGTTTTATGGTCATGTAGATTCTTCGTAGAAAAAAGAAACAACTACATTACGCCATTATTGCAAGAGAAAAAATGAAGGTGAAAAACATAAATGACGATCAGAGCATATCTCACACCAACAGCTAAAAAAGATTTGCCAACTAAAAATTGTACATGACTCCAGGACAGTTCAAGATATACAGAAGGAATAGAGAGGTTCAATAAGCACAGCTGAGATTTAAACAGCTTAGGCTATGTTTAAACAGCTATTGATAATATTATAAATTAGTTATTAGGTCTGTTCCAACACGAACTTTGACTGTCATCAAACTCGTGTTGGAGCAAACTAATTGTATATAGAAAATAAATAAATGGTAATGATAGTATCTGTGTTTTTTTTTTGTTTTTTGTAAACCCTAGCAACTTGGTTTAGCAGGATGTATACTTCAATGCTTAATTATTTCTCATTCAAACTTTTTTTCTTGTTAATTTACTTAATTATTAATTAAATTTTTTTTATGAGTTTTACTTAAATTAAATTAAATTAAAAATGCCATACTTTTGTGAGGTATTTGAATATTATGGTTCGGAAACTACCCAGCATTATCGGGATTCGATATGGGAAGCATAGCATAGAGAGTATGATGTTTATACAGACTCCGATATGGAACGTGATGATATCAAAGTTAAATTATTTATTAAAGAATTAATTTTTAAATAATTTTTCATGTATAAATATAAAGTACCTATAAGAATATCCATTTGGTCTAAAAAACATTTCTAAACTCTAAGTTTAATAAAAATAATTTATAGAAATATTCTTGGGCTCCTTTACGATCTCGATTGAACGACTTGCGATTTTGTTTTATGGGGTAGATAAGCGTTTTAATCCGAACTATCCAAGCTCTCAAACAAGCAATTCGGGACGAGATCGACACAATGCCTGTCAATATACTGCGAGATCTTATACAAAACTTCCAGGTAAGACCCTAATGCAAAAATTAAAAAAAAAAAAAAATGGAGAATATTTGGCGAACGCATTATTTTTATAATTATACGCTAAATGGCTACTTTTGTACTTTATATTTCTACACGATAACTTATTTAAAAAATAATTCTTTAAAAAATAAATTATTCTTGAAATCATCCCGATTCACTGCCGGACTTTTTTGTTGTTTTTCAAAACGAAATGCAGAAAATTCTATAATTATTTTTCCAAATATCTAAAAAAGTATAAGTATTTTTAGATTTGATGCCATTATTAATTATAGACTATATTTTACAGTTATGAGAACCTAATTTTTTTTAGGTATATGATACATACAATGTTACTAACTTCTAAACAAGCAGATTGCATAACCATCTCTAATCTTTCACTATAAAAATTTTGCTTCAAAAAAGTGAGAAATCATATGGTACGACCGCGGTTTTCAAATATTGAAAATTATGTAGAGATAGACATACTAAATAAAGTAATTTATGCGTATAAAAACAGCTGATATTTCTATGTTCCCTTAACACTACAGCATTGTAAAAGTTTTATTTCGTATAATTCATGCGTGCGATATATTGAGATAATTTTTTAAATGTTATCTTCTGGAGTATCTAATATTTTCAAAAAATAATAAATTGTAAAGCCATCATAATGAAAATTAATTAATTTAATTTATTTATTTAATCAGTGATTAATCGGTCATCCATCCAAGTACTAACCATGATTACCTGTTGCCAATGCCATGATCACCGCTTGGTCACTCCAACCTGTTTATATATATATATATATATATATATATATATATATATATATATATATATATATATATATATATATATATATATATATATCACCGAAGTTGACCGCCATTTACCAATCAGGCAATGTTTACAAACAACATCCAATTCATGCAATGGTTTATAGCATAATGCGAAGTACAAATATGGAAATTATAATTGGTACTAATTATTCGGATTGGTCATCACCAGAAATAAATTTAAGACACCTACTAACACGGTGCAATACACAGTGTACAATATAGAGGTTTTTAAATTTTTAAGTCGTTTTACAATTAAAATCTAGTCGCAAATGTAATACAATAATAAATAATTATAACTTATATTATAAATTATAAATAATGAATAATTATTATTAGCGTCCTAGTAATAATAATAAATACAAACATTGCCTGCTTTATAAATGGCGGCTGACTTCAACCTCGGACACAACTGTTGTACGAAGAGGACTGTCTTGTTGTTGTATATATCTATGGTTGTGTATTATTAGTTATTCTGCTCTGATTTTCCTGATGAACTGTTTGAATACAAGCTTCCTCAGCTGAGTTAAGGCTACCTTCATTTTCCTTCAGGATGTGTCGAGTTGCCTTGGAGTCATATAACATCTCCATTTGCTAAGTAGTTTTCGCATTATTGATGTGAGATGTACTGTCCTCTGTCCTGATAATGCCTGAATTGGTGAAGCGTCAACTTTTTACTTATTTACTTTATTGTATTTGAGAGACTTAGGGTTTTAAAATACAAAAATAATTATCACTTTTTCGAGTTTGCTCTCTTTAACTAAAATATTAATGAAATTATAATACTTCAGATATATTTAGCGATAATAGACAAAAAAAAAATACATAATGTTTTCATATAATCTAGAACTTCTTAAATATTCAGGATTTCGCATTATATGCCTATGTTATGTTAGTCTTCGTCACTATATTGTTCTTTATCTATCACTTAATAAAATTTATATTTATGAAGGATGGATATTCCTCATTATAAATGATGATACGTCATGTAATATAATTACTTTGTTTTACAATTATGGATGCAACAAGATGGGGAGGGGAGAGGGGCTGAATTGAAGGGATCATGTTGCCATTACTGAGTGTAATGTCAATATTAGAGCTGCTTATGATCAAATTTCCTAATAAATCTTGTTCCAATAACAAACTGTCTCATCTCTGTTCTATATCTATAATGAATTGGACCATATCTTTCGAATGACATGGGTTTTAATATTTTTTGTTTTCTGTTTAAGTGAGATATCAAATATTTTGATTATTTAATCTTATCAAGTTATGCATTAAAAAGCAAAGCCGTTTAAATTGCAGAAATAAAGAAAAGTCACAGGAGCATCTTTCCGATATTAAGAGAAAATCAGACAACTATTTTTCTTATATGAACTAGATCATAAATATTTTTTTTGTAATCAGTTTTAAATTAGATTTATTTATTTAAAATTAAATATCTTTATGACAGGCACTAGAATTGATATACTTTGAAATTTATCACATACACATATAGATGTTCTTAATAGTATACATAAAGATATAGATGTTCTTAACAATATAGATAAAGCTATAGATGTTCTTAACAATATAGATAAAGCTCTAGATGTTCTTAATAGTACAGATAAAGCTCTAGATGTTCTTAATAGTATAGATAAAGCTATAGATGTTCTTAACAATATAAATAAAGCTATAGATGTTCTTAACAATATAGATAAAGCTATAGATGTTCTTAACAATATAGATAAAGCTATAGATGTTCTTAATAGTATAGATAAAGCTATAGATGTTCTTAACAATATAGATAAAGCTATAGATGTTCTTAACAATATAGATAAAGCTATAGATGTTCTTAATAGTACAGATAAAGCTCTAGATGTTCTTAATAGTATAGATAAAGCTATAGATGTTCTTAATAGTACAGATAAAGCTCTAGATGTTCTTAATAGTACAGATAAAGCTCTAGATGTTCTTAATAGTATAGATAAAGCTATAGATGTTCTTAACAATATAGATAAAGCTATAGATGTTCTTAACAATATAGATAAAGCTATAGATGTTCTTAATAGTACAGATAAAGCTCTAGATGTTCTTAATAGTATAGATAAAGCTATAGATGATCTTAACAATATAGATAAAGCTATAGATGTTCTTAATAGTACAGATAAAGCTCTAGATGTTCTTAATAGTATAGATAAAGCTATAGATGTTCTTAATAGTATAGATAAAGCTATAGATGTTCTTAATAGTATAGATAAAGCTATAGATGTTCTTAACAATATAGATAAAGCTATAGATGTTCTTAATGGTACAGATAAAGCTCTAGATGTTCTTAATAGTATAGATAAAGCTATAGATGTTCTTAATAGTATAGATAAAGCTATAGATGTTCTTAATAGTATAGATAAAGCTATAGATGTTCTTAATAGTACAGATAAAGCTCTAGATGTTCTTAATAGTATAGATAAAGCTATAGATGTTCTTAATAGTACAGATAAAGCTCTAGATGTTCTTAATAGTACAGATAAAGCTCTAGATGTTCTTAATAGTACAGATAAAGCTCTAGATGTTCTTAATAGTACAGATAAAGCTCTAGATGTTCTTAATAGTATAGATAAAGCTCTAGATGTTCTTAATAGTACAGATAAAGCTCTAGATGGTCTTAATAGTATAGATAAAGCTATAGATGTTCTTAATAGTACAGATAAAGCTCTAGATGTTCTTAATAGTACAGGTAAAGCTCTAGATGTTCTTAATAGTATAGATAAAGCTATAGATGTTCTTAACAATATAGATAAAGCTATAGATGTTCTTAATAGTACAGATAAAGCTCTAGATGTTCTTAATAGTATAGATAAAGCTATAGATGTTCTTAATAGTACAGATAAAGCTCTAGATGTTCTTAATAGTACAGATAAAGCTCTAGATGTTCTTAATAGTATAGATAAAGCTATAGATGTTCTTAACAATATAGATAAAGCTATAGATGTTCTTAACAATATAGATAAAGCTATAGATGTTCTTAATAGTACAGATAAAGCTCTAGATGTTCTTAATAGTATAGATAAAGCTATAGATGATCTTAACAATATAGATAAAGCTATAGATGTTCTTAATAGTACAGATAAAGCTCTAGATGTTCTTAATAGTATAGATAAAGCTATAGATGTTCTTAATAGTATAGATAAAGCTATAGATGTTCTTAATAGTATAGATAAAGCTATAGATGTTCTTAACAATATAGATAAAGCTATAGATGTTCTTAATGGTACAGATAAAGCTCTAGATGTTCTTAATAGTATAGATAAAGCTATAGATGTTCTTAATAGTATAGATAAAGCTATAGATGTTCTTAATAGTATAGATAAAGCTATAGATGTTCTTAATAGTACAGATAAAGCTCTAGATGTTCTTAATAGTATAGATAAAGCTATAGATGTTCTTAATAGTACAGATAAAGCTCTAGATGTTCTTAATAGTACAGATAAAGCTCTAGATGTTCTTAATAGTACAGATAAAGCTCTAGATGTTCTTAATAGTACAGATAAAGCTCTAGATGTTCTTAATAGTATAGATAAAGCTCTAGATGTTCTTAATAGTACAGATAAAGCTCTAGATGGTCTTAATAGTATAGATAAAGCTATAGATGTTCTTAATAGTACAGATAAAGCTCTAGATGTTCTTAATAGTACAGGTAAAGCTCTAGATGTTCTTAATAGTATAGATAAAGCTATAGATGTTCTTAATAGTACAGATAAAGCTCTAGATGTTCTTAATAGTACAGATAAAGCTCTAGATGTTCTTAATAGTACAGATAAAGCTCTAGATGTTCTTAATAGTATAGATAAAGATATTGGTAGATGTTCTTATTCTCTACAATTACCACTTATGGGTTGGTTTTTGTACTTTATTTTTGGATGAAAAAAAATATAAACAGTTGCTGCATCTCATTGGCTTTGGATTTCGGAGTTGAACGCTTAATGTATGAACCTTATTTTAATTTTATCAAGAAGTTTCGGAATGTGATAAGTTACCGTTTAAATGTGGGTTATTTTTTTTTAACTTTTCAGTTTACATTTGATAATATCTATTTATTTTTAATTAATTTTTTATTTTATCTATTTGTGCAAATTGAATTATTCCAAACATCAGCTATGGCTTAAGGTAAGAATATCAGCAAGTGATTAATAATTAATAAAACCAATCAGATGAATTATAATTAAAATTGAAGCAAGAAGAGTCCAATAGTGTTTAGCTTTTAGTTAAAATTTACGGTCGAACCAGAGTTCTGTATTTAGAAGTCAGTTTCGACTAAATAAAGCTGTTAATTGTGTTCCTGTAGAGTCGGCAAACTACACAAATTTACCTAAGCTGTTAATGAAGTCAGCAGCTTAAAAGGTCAATTGTTAAGGAAAATTCAATCATCAAACATTCTTTGAATATATCAGATGTTTTTGTTAGGAATTAACACTGTCACATACAAGACATGTTCGATCGTCTGTTAGCTCTTCAATTGTGAACAAATGATATTAAATACACTGTGACTTAAGTTTTGATTTCGACAGATTCATCAATAAATAACAAGTTTTGAATAGATGCTGTTATTCTTAAGTAACAAACCAAAACTTTAATACAAAACTTTAATTTTGCCAACAAAATAATGTTAGGTTTTCTTCATCATTGTTCATTGGTATTTTACAATAGATCAATTAAATTAATTACATCCAATATAGCTCTAAATATAGACTTATTTTCAGAAACCTTAAATTTAATCAAGAAAAATGTTTTTTCTTTATCGGGTTTTGCAACTATCTCACATCCCGGTCCTTAATACACCAATCCTCCAATATTTTCTATCGATACAATCCTCCTCCGTTAGACCTCTAGCTTCCATTTCTTCTCTGACTTCCTCTATCCACTGCTTCCATCCACATCTTATATCCACTCTTCTCAGGACAATATTTAAGTACTCGAAGGGACCATCGCGTCTCATCAATTCTCAAGACGTGCCCAAACCACAGCAATCTTCTTTCACTGATGTCATTGAGAATGTTGAGTTCAGGCCTTATCTTGTTTCTTATTACCTCATTTGGGCTCTTCTGCAACCTGGATATGGCACAACTTCAACTTCTACTCCAAAAATCCATTTCTAGGGTCATTCATTTATTTGCATATTAGTTTGTCAGTGTCCATGATTCTGACCCATACAGCCATGATTCTGACCCATACAGCCATGATTCTGACCCATACAGCCATGATTCTGACCCATACAGCCATGATTCTGACCCATACAGCCATGATTCTGACCCATACAGCCATGATTCTGACCCATACAGCCATGATTCTGACCCATACAGCCATGATTCTGACCCATACAGCCATGATTCTGACCCATACAGCCATGATTCTGACCCATACAGCCATGATTCTGACCCATACAGCCATGATTCTGACCCATACAGCCATGATTCTGACCCATACAGCCATGATTCTGACCCATACAGCCATGATTCTGACCCATACAGCCATGATTCTGACCCATACAGCCATGATTCTGACCCATACAGCCATGATTCTGACCCATACAGCCATGATTCTGACCCATACAGCCATTATTCTGACCCATACAGCCATGATTCTGACCCATACAGCCATGATTCTGACCCATACAGCCATGATTCTGACCCATACAGCCATGATTCTGACCCATACAGCCATGATTCTGACCCATACAGCCATGATTCTGACCCATACAGCCATGATTCTGACCCATACAGCCATGATTCTGACCCATACAGCCATGATTCTGACCCATACAGCCATGATTCTGACCCATACAGCCATGATTCTGACCCATACAGCCATGATTCTGACCCATACAGCCATGATTCTGACCCATACAGCCATGATTCTGACCCATACAGCCATGATTCTGACCCATACAGCCATGATTCTGACCCATACAGCCATGATTCTGACCCATACAGCCATGATTCTGACCCATACAGCCATGATTCTGACCCATACAGCCATGATTCTGACCCATACAGCGTTGTGCCAATGAGGAAGGAGTGAGTGCTATATCTTCCTTTAAATTTCGAGAGAGACCTTTTTATTCCATAATGTACTGTTTAGGAGACCTATTATCTTTTTACCATTATATATTCTATAATAATAGATTATAGACTATAATAGTAATTTTAGTTTTTTATATCTCTTTGTACTGTACCAAACCTATCAATCGTCACCCCAAGATACTTGAAGTATTATAAAACTAAATATGTATATTGCAGATGCTTGAATTACTTTTTACTATGTTATTGAAACTGTATAATTTATAAATAAATATGAAATAAATGATAATACTCAAAAAGTCATTACCTGAAAAAAATAATAATGAATTTAAGACCAATGAATAAATTTGTACTCGTTATTCTCTTTATTTGGCATTGAAAATATTTATAATTCCTGCACTATTTGACTAACTTTTTATTCTTTTAATATTAAATACTACATATTCTATTTTGAATTACGAATCATATGTTGTTCGATTTGTTCGTGCGAATAATTCGCATGGTATATTGGTCAGTAATAAAAGTATACAGTACTTACTTGTGATTAGAAACGCTGATTTGATTCGGATTTGATTGTTTGCACCAATGAATGTTTGTTTTACCGCTTGGAATGCGTTTGGAAAGTAGAAGAAATGGGATTGAAAACAGAAATAATTGAAAAATAATTTATCGTTGTCAGTTGTATTGATCGAACCGTAATAGAATGTTGAAATAAAATAAACGCATCCGAGTGTTAGAAGAAATAAAGTCAGGTTAGGATAAGTGTCTATAAAGTCAGGTTAAGGGAAGTGTCACGCAACGTTATAAAAGTTTAAGTCGAAAAAATATTTAAACTTCAAAAACTTTTAAAACATTTTTTTCATTTTTCGACATCAGCCGTGAAGTTAATCTTCAAACTAATGGCTCAATCATTGGTTTTATGAAATATAAAAGGAGAAATGTACCGAAAAAAAAAACTTTGAGAAATACTAGGTTTATAATATTGCCCTTTTTCCTATGGAACCCTATCTTTGCTATTAATGGTCCGATTTCGATGATTTTTTTTGTAGGGAATTAAATTATCTTATAAACGATCATGTATGCATAATAAACCAAAACAGTATATATAACTATATATATATAACTTCTCCTGTTATACGCAAATGAAATATTTATTTCGTCAAAACGTTTTTCCTGTTTTTTCGAGAATGAACTATACATAGGGATGCCAAGGACTTCAAGGAGATGCCTTTAGGCAAGCTTCATTAAAATCGTTAGAGCCGTCATTGGGCTACAATATAGGTTTTTCGGCTATTTAGCAGCCGTTTTTGCGCACAGAATTGTTTAATTAAATTTCATCATTAGCGGTCATCTTCAAAATGATGCTTCAATCATTGCTTTTGATTAAGTATTGAAAGGAGGATATTTGGTGTACCGACTAAAAAACCACCTTGGATATAATTTGTGTCATATAGTATAGAATCGAGCACATACGCCATGTATATACTTATTTATATATATATATATATATATATATATATATATATATATATATATATATATACGTACATAAAGAACATCTTCCCACTTAATAATATGCTATTATAAGGTTAAAACACTTGCAGAGGTTTTTTTTTCTATTAGAAAGGGAAATAGCCTGTAGAGACAGATGTTGCCATGGCGCTAGGCCAGAGCTCTTCGACCAATGGCAGGGCTCCAAAATCACCTCCCGCGATACTCTTTTCCCGCGAGCTTCTCCATAAAGCTCGCGCTATCTCCTCCTTATCAGTGAAGTGCCCGCCAAGCTGCAGGTTAAGCTAAATCGGCCCTTATCACCGCTACCGACAGATCATATTTCACCCCGCGCGTCTCGTCCCCAATTTGGTCTCTACAATTTATCAGCTGCCTCGTAAATTCCGCCTACTATCTGCGTACCTACCTGGCTACGACAGGGATACAGTTCTTTTGGCAACTACTACGAATTTGAAATACTATTCCTCTGTGTTTTTTTTTTACTTTTTTTCACCTATGCGTGCCAAAATATTCAATTAAAGTTAGAAGACTATCTGATAACCTGTCCTATGTAAAGACATGATAGCACTGAGCAAGGTTCTTAACATTTTAATAATTTATTTTTTTTATAGCTCAGTAGTGTTTTTTATTTTTTCGGCAAATATGAATAAATAATCTATTAATTATAATATAACTATGTTATACTTTAAAAAGCAGTATTCTTTAAAAAATATTGTGCACGAAAACAAAATTTAATTAATTCTTATGTATGTTATTAAAGTACATTTGTAAAAAATCTGCAATCACAGATGTAATTTGTACAATTTTTCAAATAAGTGCTATCGTTCGTTCAGTTTTGTTTTTCATTAACCCTAAAAAATTGCCTTTGTTACATCACTAACCTCAAAACATTGGCTTTGATACTTCTAATTTTTGTTCATTTCCTCTTTAATTTTGTAAATATTACATGCCCCAACATTTTGCTCTCTTTCACTTACTCTAACATTGAACTAACTCTACCTGCAGGGTCTTGAAAATATTCTCCTAAATATAATCACTTAATAACAAGTAGAAAACATTCCTCTCCATAAATTGATGAGAGTGATATTAGGAAAAAAAAAAAGCTGTCTGTAAAAGTTGTTAAAATTCCTCAAATTTCAAAAACTCCTCATTATCTTACATCTTTTAGGACTTCCTGAGATGGCAGAAAATAACAGGAAAACCAACGAGTAAGTACTGTCTTCAAACAACAAAAAAAAGGGTCAAACATCAAATATAGTGACTTGTTTTTCAGTCACTGTTTTCTTTGATCACTAACCCCTAGTTAGTAATGGTAAAAGGGCACTTGCCATTTAAGGGCTAATTAATTGATTGCATTGAAAAGCATAATGCAGAAGACGATTCCATAGCTGAAAGGAACGTTTGCAACATAATACATTTACTATTTACAAATAAAATTTAAAATTATTATAATTAAATTTCTTCTAACTCAACTTCAAAACTTAAATACAAATAAAGTTTTGCCCTATTCAATTCATATAATTTAAAAAACAGTAGGTTTTAGGACAATTTTTTGTTGATAACAACTGTTGCGATAGTAAAAAAAAAATTGAAAAGAATTTTTTAGTTATTTTTCCGGTGTTTTAGTTAGTAATGGGAATATAAAATGTAATTTTGTATAAAAAAAAAAAATAAAAAAATATAGAAAATCCGTTATAAGTCAGGCGGTATAGATTCGTGAAATAGGCTCTGGCACTTAACGAGCTAATTTAATCCAATAAATTGAGAAAAGTAATTTGAATTTTACAGTTTTGAAGTTTTGCAGCCTTGAAATCCTTGAATTATGCTTGATTTATTTCATTCTTTACCACCCGAAAACCTATAAATATTTGAGATCTCGAAATCAATAAATACCTCAAGTAGAAAAGAAGATAAAATTAAAGATTCTTGAAAAAAAAATAATAATCCTATAAAAAAAAAAAAATAGCCGGTACTTTCAAGAACATCTTAATTTCTAAACCATTATTATTTTATAATTATTCTAACTTAATGAACTGAGAAACTTAATTAATATTGTGGTGGATGCCTCGCTCAGTTATTGCAAAATGAATAATCTTTATTTCATCCTGGGAATTAAAATTGTTAAGTAATTAAGAGCAACTTTACCGTTTTTATAATTATTATTGTTTAATATTTCACAAATATATTTCGCAAAATAGAAAAATTATTCTTGAATAAAAAAGTTTTTATTTTCTTCTCTTATAAAATAAGAAAATATTTGAGATTATGGGAGCTATTCTACGGACGGTTCTATTTAGGAATGCATATCGACCAATATGTCAATACCTATCTAACAATAACACTCCAACACTCCGCCCTCAACTCCTCCAATCTATTTGACCACTTTTAATAGTAATACAACTATTAAGTTTTTTTTATTTTATTTTATTTATTTAAATCACTAGATCATAGTAATATCTATTTTAGAGAATATTATTGCGGAAATATATTCGTGAGTATTACAAACAGTGAGTATTTCTGTGTAGTTCATTTTACAACCTTTTAGCACCCCTTAAAAAAAAAGAGGTATTTTGTGCCACACTAACTAAAGCTGAATATTCTGGCATAGTTCTTTATATCAGATTAGATGAAGTGAATATAACTGAGCACGTGCTCATTACTCAAAAAATTGAGCAGGTGCTCCGGTTAGATGTGAATGAAGAGAAGTTGCACAATCGAATATTTGCTAACTGAATAGAGCACGTGCTCAAAATTTTTGATTTAGAATACATACTCACCTTTCTAAGTGAATACAACATAACATCACATAACACCACTATGTGAGCAACTACTCAGCAAAATGTTGAGTTTAGGAATAGTAGTTCGGAATTTTATTGAGTATCTCCTCTCATAGTGAAACATTCTCATGTTTTATTCACTTTGAAAGGTGAGCAGGTACTCCGATTCAATAATCAATCCATATTAGGAGAGCAGGTCCTCTATACACTTAGCAAGTACAGTCGAACCACTGTACATCGAAAATGAAGGTTCCTTGAAAAAAATTCGATATATGGAAATTTCGATATTCAGAAAGATTGAAATTTTTCACCTTTTTCAGGCTAAAAACAATGATCGCTATTCTTTCAGCTGCAGAAGTATCAAAGGCAATTTTGGGGGGGGGGGGGGGAGGGTTAGTGGTGTAACATAAATAATTTTTTAGGTTTTAACAAAAACAAAACTGAACGATCAATACCAATTATTTTGAAAAAATGGAACAAATCACATCTATGATTGAAGATATTTTACAAGTATACATTTATAATTTAATAAGGAGATTAAAAATATGCAAAAATACTTAAAAATTAATTTATTTTTGGTTTCGCGCAAAATAGCTTTCCCCTCTAACGTCTATTTGTGTATGGTTCATCACAGAAGTCATGTTTAGGAGCAATGTTCACAACCGGAAAGGCAAAGTTAAACTGAATTTAAAATGAAAATTTCACTCTCTTGTTGTTAGGAAAGATATTCAGAAAACTTAGGTACTCCTGTGCTTCTTCTGAAACAAGATCTTCCCTGAATTTCCAGTGCTTTTCAAAACCAATGGAACATTTTTTTTTTGTTATTTAATCATTACCCATACTTACCAAAATCAACGGCTCTTTTTGATGACAATTACATTTTATATTTTTTAAATTGGAAATTTTTGTTCGATATATAGACATTTTATTCGATATACATAATATTTTTCTAATCAAAATTCAAGGTTCCTAAAAAAAGTTCGATATATAGATATTTTGGATATATGTAAGTTGATATATCGAGATTGGACTGTATTTTATTATGTTACCTCCCTTTATTGAGATCTAAGCTGAGTACTTGCTCAGTTTTTTTAGGAATTAGCACGTACTCAGTTTTATTCGCTTCACCTATAATATGATATTATTAAAGGAGTTTATATACTTAAATCAAAATCAATATTTATTATCTCATTATTTATTCGTTCTTTCCTCAGAAACTATAAAAAAAAGTTGAATCCATAAAAGGTATATAAATTCATTTAAGATATCGTGGAGTGAGTACAATTTTGCAAAACGCTGGTAATTGCAGAGAAAGGTTCCATTAGGTTAGGTTTACGACTTAATACAGGTAGCTAACTGTAACAGGCACAATGTTAGAGGAACAATTTCGAAATATTGAAGATATTTCGTTTTCATCCACAGAAGGTAATGTGGAAGAAAACACAAATTTTTAAAATAAATTTTCGTAACAAAAATATCACAAGACACATAACTTATTAATACACAAATTACACTAATAAAAAAAAACATGAAATTAATAACAAAGGTTACATTGTAGGCTATAATCGAAATCAATGTAAGATACTGTCGACCGCATGATTGGTAAGTACCAATATAGATCGGTTCCGGTACTTAAAATCACGGTATAACTTAAAATTTGTTCATTACCATACACCATAATTTACTTAGACATAAACATTTAATATGCATATTATTTGTATAGCGATTGGTTCCGCAAACAGAAAATAGCTATGAATCTTTTAAAAGCACTTTTAGAACACGCTTAGAAAAGACATGGGAAGAATGCACGCAACGTGCTGAGAACTTTATTGAAAGTAAGCCTAGATGGCCTCATGGAATTATATTAGACAAAAGCAGTAATATCTGATATAAAAACTCTATTTTATTTTATTTTTAATAATAAATTCGGAATTTTGAAACCTCGTAGATTATTCCATCACTTTTACTAAAGTTTTAGTAAGAATTTATGAAACTAAATTGGGATGTCACTTCTCGATGGTATTTCCTTTCTTCTGACACCACGTTTGTAAAAATCCTTCACTTCCGAGGGCCGGAAAAGTGATAGAGAGTATCCTATTAATATATAGTAATTGTTTACGCACTCTTAAATTGAAGTTAATTTGATAACCTGATGTATCAAAGGACATCTATTACCAATCCAATTTCAACTCATTATAAAACTCACTGATTTAAATTCATTTAACTGTCCTCAGTTCCGATGATTACTTTTCTTTCTCTTAATTCTTATTATGTTCACATTAGGAAAAAAAAGAAGATTAATAACACATTTAACTCATCTTTATCCATGCTATTATATTTATATTTACAATAGTGTACATTATAATACAATTAATAAACCGATTGAAACCTATTGCACCAGCAACCTCACTGAAATGTTTACTTATGAAGGTTAGTAAAGCTCTCAATGGCACTGTTACCTTACTTATCACCGTTATCACCTGTTTTTAATCGTATTTTTCTCGAATAAAATAGACTATTGCACTGGGTCGATGGTCGGCGGCGAGAGGCGGGACTGCGTTTTCTATCCGTTTCATAACCCATAGAGCACGATTATGGACGTTTTGGAGATGTCTAATATATATATATATTTTTTTTTTTCTCCCGCTACATTTGAGCGGCCCCCTTAGGGTCAAATGTTTAACTGAAATGTCAGCGTTTTCAAAATTTTGCGTATCTCTACAGCTGCACCAAATTTATTTATAGGGTTGAAAATCTGTATTTGAATTGAGTTGGTGTTAGGGAAGTGAGTTGGTTCCCCGACAGAATTCTCTCTCCCTCCGGGTTTTCTGTAACGAAGGTCAGCGGAGAGACAGAACGATACAATAAAGGTATGGGTAAATTTCGGCATGTTAGGAAACTGCTTGTTGCGGGTTTCAATTAGTAAGAAACAACATTTCCCGTTTTTTTCATAATTTGTATTTTAGAGAAAATACGACCTTAGTGACTGAGCTCTGCTGCTCACGGATTTTTTTTTTTATGTGGACCATAGAGCTTTTTGTGTTAGGAGCTGTTATGTGGACCATAGAGCTGTTAGTGTTAGGAGCTGTTAGTGTTAGGAGCTGTTAGTGTTAGGTTAGAAGCTGCTAGTGTTAGGAGCTGTTAGTGTTAGGAGCTGTTAGTGTTAGGAGTTGTTAGTGTTAGGAGCTGTTAGTGTTAGGAGCTGTTAGTGTTTGGAGCTGTTAGTGTTAGGAGCTGTTAGTGTTAGGAGCTGTTATAAGTGAGATCTTCTACCTTCTTTTTGAACAGTTATTCTCCTTATTAATTTTACCTGCTGTTCAAAAACTTTTCATCAGCTCAACCAACCAATCTACCAATCATCTAGTCCTATTTCTTCAGTAAATTATAATCTATCAAATATTTCTTAAACTCCAAGTATTTATCCCTTTCAATTAATTCAGCAAATACAATAATATTATTATTATATAATAATACAATCTCACTTGTCACATCTTTACGGCGAGTCAAAGTGGCTCTGCCCCTCCATTCCTAGACAATGTATCCTTGGATATTTTCTATACCGAAACATCAACTCCGAACACCCTTCCTACATCTACAGCCTCCTACAATAGCTGTAAATAATTGTTTTTGTTATCATAGAAAGCTTTAACTCTGTGAATTATTTCATTATTTTTATATAATTGAATGAAATTCTGTTTAAAAGTGAGAATTTATTTTTAATGTTTTTTTAACTCAGGATTGCTCAACTCATATTATTTTTATATTCTATGGTTTTTCTCTCATTATATTTTTTTTTTTGTCAGTAAAATTATGTTAAATTATTTTACCAGAAGGAGATTCTTTTTTTTTCGTTATTCATATGTTTAATTGAGAATATTGTAAATATTAATTGACTGTTATTAATATAGTCTTTGGCCAGACATTTTTTTCTGTTATCTTATTTACTTGTACATACTTGTTATTCTTAAGGGACCTAGTCCCAGAATAAAATTTATTTTTCTATTTCTATTTCTACAATGCTTCAATACATTAGTAACTAATAAAACTCAATATTTAATTTCATTCATTATAACATTGTCTTATCTAACAACCTAGATTTAGATAATTATCAATATATAGAGCTGTTTAGTTCAATTTTATTTTTTCTATTCCATATATTATTGTTCATAACAAGTTCCTTAATTTTTCATCTTTTTCACCAACTTTTAATTCTTCTGATTTTATAATTTCTTCTATTTTGTGCGTAAATTTTCAGTTTTTTATTTATATTAAATACCTTATAATTTCTGATCTTCCACCGAGGGAATCTTTTGTCTTATTTGTATTGCATATTTCATTTTTTTTAAATTATTCTGTAAATTAACCTTTTCTTTTTACTTTCAATTAAATTTTCTTTCACCAATTATTTCTTTCTTTCAGTTTCTTTTTCTACGTTTCCTTCTCTCTCCTATATATATATATATATATATATATATATATATATATATATATATATATATATATATATATATATATATATACTCTCTATTTCTACTGTCCTGCTATCTTTCAGGTAAAATTTTATTTATTATTACAAATTACACAGAACATTGTATTTCAATACCCAAAGTGATCCTATAACAGTTGCCAGCACAATCTTGGTATAATGTAAGGGCGTCCGTGGGACAACCTCGCTGTGGCCCAAACAGTGTAGTTAAATTTATTAGATTTATCTAAACTACTTAACGTTTCTGAGTAAAAATATTTAAAATTTATAGTCAGTCTTATAATTTTAGGTAATATGCAATAGTATTTTTTAGTTTCTGCTCTCTTTAATTAATATATACTGGATTATAATACATTAAAAATTATTACACTTTGGTTTATTATTTACAAATAGTAATATAGTTAAAAAAATAACTAAAAAAATTATTTGTATTGAATCCTTTTATTAATTTTATTTATTTATTGCTGTAGTATAACCCACCAGTCTAGGTGAACAGTTGCGGGCGACGAAACGACGATTTTTTTTTACGTATCTTGAAACACTTTTGAGGGGGGTTCAATATTTTTTTCCTTCTTCGATTACAGAGGTTCATTATTTAAAATTATATAAACCGAAATGCACGATAGGCCAAACGTTAAATACTTAAACAAGAAAAACATATAAGTGCATTATACAAAATTTACCATTATTTTTACAATTAATAAAATAGGAGATGCATAAGATTCTTTGTAAAATAATATTTTTAGTGATTGTTCGAAAAATTATGGAATAATAGATATAGAAATGAGAGTCTTCAAAAGTGCATCAGTAACTTGCCGAGACTAAAAGTTTTTTGATATATGGTTGAACTTTAGAACTTTTTGTAGATGGATAGAAAGAAAGAAGGTTATCGATAAGTGTGTTCGCTCACGGGCCATTTGTATAGGAAATGTTGTAACTTCTTTCGGTAACTGCTTGTAACTACACTCGAGGGGCAAGGCTATACTCTTGTAACTTGTCTCCACTTTCTAACATATATTCCTATATTTATTTATATATTTTATTCTAAAACATTTGAATGGCTCAGCAGTCTCATAAATAAAAGACGTAAAAAAAAACTGTTAATTTCAATCTGATAAATAAAACAAAAGTTTTTTTTTTGCAACATTTTAGAAGAAAATTACTGAACTAATTTTGATCTAACTTTTCCGTTGGTGCTCTATTTTCAAGGGAAAAGTTAAATCAAAATTAAACCTAAGAATGTTTCATCCAGAAAACAAAATAGATCCACAAAATACTTCTGTAAGTGACGATTTTAATCAGTGGGAAAACAAACACAAAACATAATATTTATTTATTCATTCAACTTCATTTCAATAAAAACCTTCAGAAACGGATTGCAGAAAACAAAAGCAACACAATTAGGGATTGATAAATTATTTTCCACTTCTATAATTTTGTTTTATTGAAAACTAGTTTCGAACATTATACATTCATCTTCAGTTCTAAAAACACACAAAAAATTCAAAAGTAAGCAATTCAAAATATAGTTTGGTATTATTATACATATTAAATTATTAAATATTAAATTAGATGTAATATAAATCAGTATTATAAAATATTTATGAATTATGAATTTAATTAAGGCAAGAAACCAAAACTTTGTTACTCACCAAGGTTTAAATGGATTATATCAAACAGAAAAGTTTGTGCTGGTTTCTTCTCGCATTTAACTAATAATGAAAGAAAGGTAGGTTCGATGTTTATAGGTAAAAGTTTAACGGTCGGGATTTTTCCAGTAATGCCGGTGAGTAATTGGTTTTTCTTTTATAGATGGGAATAAATTTAAGATTGGACTATTGGAGATATTTATTTGGTCATTTAAGCAAAAATGTGGATTGGATTTTTTGAATTGCAAAGTTAGAATTATCTGTCTTATTATTATATGCATGTATATGTTCCTTTAATCTCTGATTTAGCGATCTTTCAGTATTTCCCGTGTATTTGGATGCACAATCATTAAAATTTAGTTCGTGTACTCCGATTTTTGTCTTAGGAGAAGAGAAATATGAGGATAGGTTTTTTATATTTTAAAGGCAGGGTTTAATCCTAGATTTTCAATTCATTTCCGACTTTGATGGATATAGGGCCCTAATATGGAATAAAAACATAATGTTTCGGGATGGGCCTATCTTCGGGGGTCGTTAATTCTCTTTTTTTGTATTTGTTTTTCAAAAATATTGATAGTGGTTTTATTTTATCCGTTATTTTTTGCTATGGAATATTATTTCAATTTCTATATTATAGTTCTTTTCTCTTAATGGTTTGTTCAAAAGACGGTAAATCATGCTATACTCCGCTTTTTTGGAAAGGGTCTATTTTGTCTTTAGGAGAAGAGAAATATGAGGATAGGGTTTTTTCTATTTTAAATGTAGGGTTTAATCCTAGTTTTTTTTCAATTCATTTCCGACTTTGGTGGATATAGGGCCGTAATATGGAATCAAAACATAATCTTTCGGGATCTATTCAACACATCTATTCAACAACCCCCGAAGATAGGCCCATCCCGAAACATTATGTTTGCCCTAATAAACATTAAATATATCCTAAAGACTTTTGTCTTTATATATAATATATAATATAGAATATACGAAAAAAAACCAGGAGTATACGAACTAAATTGTAATGATTGTGCACGGGAAAAACTGGAAGATCACTAAATCAGTGATTAAAGGAACATATACCTGCATATAATAATAAGACAGAGAATTCCAAATATCTAATAAAAAAAAAATTCGTCCGTCCGCTTTTTACTATGTAAATTGGACAGGCCCCTACTTAACATGTAGATGTAATAAACATACGTTTATTGGACCAATATCTCTAGGTTTTTACATTAAACTATTTCGTTTTTAAGATTTATAGATGCTTCAAGGACTCAACTTCAAGACAAATCAATCCAGGACATTCTAATAAATGACATTTCCAAGCCAAATATATACGAGACCCAGAGTGAAAACTCAAAGGACCCAGATGAAGGACTTTTTTCTTTTTTTTTTAATTTTTCTTCCTCTAGGTCCTGTCGTCCTTTCTTTTTCTTTATCCCAAGCCATGACCCATCTCATCACTCAACGTAATTTCAAGCCTAGAGAAATCTCAACTTGGTGATATCCGTCTGTCACTTTTTCTAGTCTAAAGCCAAATTTTTTAATATTTTTGCAATCCATATGTTGTTTATGCTATTAGGAAAAGACTTGGATAAAATAACAAATATAGAAATATATATATAGATTCCTTCCTCACATCAAGTTTGATATTTTCTGTTCTCTTATACTATTTCTTAATATTGTTTCTTGTTTAGTTACATACAGAAAAAAAATAAATAAATAAAAAACAAACGATTCTTCAAATAAAAAAACTGTACCACTACAACCCATTAAGGATCTTGAGCTCAGTACTTGGTAAGGATCGTACTGTTTTTAATCCAACGGTTGTGCAAGGAGGTGATTCGGCCGAGATCATGCTCAACCGCCAATTTTTTTCCCAGGGGGTAAAGGGTATCCACTTTATAGTTGGGTGAGCCCCAGGAGTGTCCCCCGACCCCATAG
This sequence comes from Rhaphigaster nebulosa, assembly GCA_948150685.1. NCBI lineage: Eukaryota > Metazoa > Arthropoda > Insecta > Hemiptera > Pentatomidae > Rhaphigaster > Rhaphigaster nebulosa. The sequence goes on from OX411309.1 coordinate 553,824, forward strand.
GGTCGATCCACGTCTGATAACAGAATAAATAATTATCTGTCACAGCCGGTCTCGAACCCGGGAAAGGGAGCATGGTAACACACCACTAAGTTACTCTCCTCCCTTCAAAATTTTAAAACAAAATAAATAAAAATACTGCATCATGTTATATAATAAATAGATGACCAAGGATCAAGAATAAAATGGTCAGAATGGGGGTCCAAATTAACACAAAAATAGTAAAAAAATATTTAATAAATACCGACGTTTTAGTCCAATTTTTTTTTATTCTGTTTGAGTTTATTTTTAATATTCAATTCTAACCATTTTGGGTTTTCGGGACATGCTAATGTTGAGTTTTACTTGTGACTTTGGTGCAAAATTCAATAACAATCGACCCAAGAGTCTTTAGCCCGCGAACGGTGGACGGACAAATAATTTTTATTTTATTTTATTTTTGGATTTTATGTTATTTTGAAAAAGGGATTTTGTTTTCTTGGTCGATTACTAAGATTCATTATTGAATAATAAATTTAAAATTAAACGCTTAAAATAAACGGAATCCTACGTACTTACAGGAGCGTACGCAGAATTTTTTTTTTTTGGAGGGGTAGGGGGAGTAGGTTTCATAAGTAATCAAATAGTCGCCTAAATATCTATAATCGCCAAATTTGGTGTAAATTTAAAGGACAAACATGAAAATGGGATGAAAATAATTGTTAAAAATTACCGAAAATATTACTCAAAATATAAACTTTATGTTGGAATTTATAAAAATTATATTTTTCATTCATTTCGGAGGGAGGGATATATCACCGAATATGCCACTGCGAATGGATTGTTTTATAGTTACATATTTATATTGGATACATATTTTTCTGATTGTAGTGAAGTTGCTACGGTAGATCCAAATGCGAGGACAAAGAGAAAGATGGGTCAACCTACAAATGGTCCAACCTATTTGTACTTGTACCAGTCAACTTCTCACCGTCATAACAATAAAGGACGAACCGATATAACGAGTTCCTAGCATCCTTTGTGCTATAGCAATATTCTGCATCCCTTCTACGAATCCTATAGGCTTTTTATTTATTTCTTTTTTTTATCGTTATTTCTTCTGAATATTGATTCCAGTAGTACTTCTCAATACGTAATAATTGGATCTATCAGATAATAGAGCAAGATAACAATATAAAAAATAAATTCACATACCATTATATTTAACGCACCTAAATTATTATTATTATTAAAGGCAATCCAGGACAAGGTCTAGCTATGCTCAACTATGTCGGCTATCAATGATTGACCGGTATCAGTTCATACTGACAGGCAGAAGTGGTAAAAAAAAATAAAGAAAGAAAAAATAAAGAAATAAAATAATAATAAAAGAAAAAAAAAGTTAAAATAAAATAATAGACCTTAAAATAAAACATTTATATAAACATGAATAATTAATATATTATTATATTACATTATATTAATTAATATATACAGTGGAAACAAGGGAAAAATAAAAAAAATTTAGGTTTATTATATCCTTAATAAGACATACCTAAATTATAACTATCTCATGATAGCAGATAAAGATTGAAATAGGCAAAATTGCTCTCTAGCATATTCCAAAACATAAATACGCCCAAACAATGTTTAATGTTTTGATGTCTCGTAAGGTGATTAGATAAAAATTATGATTTTATTTCACACAATTAAAACAATGCACAATATCAAAAAGTAGAAATTAAGCTTTTAGGAATTCAGAGTCAGTCAAGCGGTTTATAAAGGAAGATAAATATTTTAACTTAAAAATAATAATAAATAAAATTTATTATACTGAAACAAAAACGGAAAAACCATTTCTATATTCCATTGAAGTATACATTTTTCTGATTCGGTGTCAGAAGAATAACCCAGGCAACGAGGGGTGAAGTTGACTTTTGGTCTGAATCGATTCCAAAGAGGTTCCTGAGTTCAGATCCTAAAGTAAAAACAGCCTTCAAACAGTCTTGTATCTCCATGGACCAAGATACTTCTATATAAGACACTGATTCGCCCAGTTCTTATATATGGATCAGAAACTACAACTAAAACTGAGGAAGGAGCCTTCCAGATACGTATGTTAATGAAAAATGTTCTAAGATGTTTATATTGACCTGTTTGTTCTGCAGGAGTTTTAGAGTCGAAGGCGCAATCAGAAAAGATACGAGTTGTTCGGAGAGCCTGATTTAATTAACCCATGGGCCCATGGGCCACGTCATGAGTTAACAGTGGCAAGTTGGGACTTGTTGGGGAAGCTGGGACTCTTTAGCGGACCGTAGAGTTACACAACACAATTAGCTGAAGATTCACCTAGGCTCACCTGCCTACCTGTTACAGAAAGGTAATTAATCTTCGACGAGGATGGAGGGACACCCACTCTACAGATTAAAACATTTTTAATAAAACTACTGTTTTAATAAAATGAAATGATGTTTAAGCTAATTTTGGAAAGGAATATGCTTTAAAAGGCTTTTAGTCGCTTAAGACTCAACATGATATAACTTAACTACGTAATTAACATTACACAACTTCTTAATGACATGCTCTATTTTATAGATAAAATATTATATTCGGTCAAAAGTTCATTTAATTAATTTTTGTTGTTGTAATATCACTTAATTTACGAAGACTTTTACGGTATCTCACAAATATCCATATGGGTCGTGTTGGTAAGGGCTATTCCTCAGTATAATAATAATAAACTTTTGCGGTTTTCGTTGTAAAAACAAGATTGAAAATTTCGTTTTGTTGTCTTCGAGTCCAATTCATGAGGCAATATTGTTGTCTATATTGCTAAACTTTTTTTTTATGAAATATTATCATTTAGTATCTTGTCATGAGGAAGGCAATTTATATTGATTATAGGAGGAGAAGTTGGTTGGTGAAGCGATGAGTTAAGAATTAACAGAAATAAGTAATGGAATTTTAATGTCGCCGAAGTTTTGGGCCATCATCAGAGCGACTGCAGCAGATATTCTACAAGAACTGGTTTATTGATTATAATTTATATTTGTTTACCCATTCTTAACATAATCCTTTCATATTCTCATTTAAACATCTTTTTACCATTTTACCATTAAGTATAAACTATTGTTTATTTTTCCAATACACTTTTTTTGTCAGTTTTTTTTTTTAGTTTATATTCAGATTCATTTTTCTCCTTAATTCTATTCATTATCATTTATATATTACACAATTCATATTAGATTATATTTTTTTCAGTTATAATTAAAAACTGATGTCCGTAGTTTTCTAACTTATTATCAACTGATCAATGCCCTTAGATTAGATTGCCCCATCTAAGGTTAAAAAAAAAATAAGGGATACTTTTATTGTAAACTGTAAAATTTGTAGTGGTTTTGGCTGACACTTCACTAGAATATTTATAGAAACCGTTTCGTTACTTTTAATTCTGAGTTGTGAATCGTATCATAGCAGTTTTTGGTTTATTATTTTCAATGATAAACCTTTGCAATCGACAAAGAAAAAATAAAATTTTAACACCTCTCAAAATTTGAGGCTTTACGTTTCAAGACAATAGAAATATCGAATAAAAAATCATCCGTTCGTCCGCCGTCCCCCGCGGCTTTTCTCCGAGACTACTGAACCAATTTTCTTGAGATTCGGCAACAATTTCAGTTGGTGGAAGGTCACCCCAGGTGATCCTCACAACTCGAAATCACATCCGTCTTTTTGTTTCACAATGGCGGCCGATTAGAAATTTAATCAGCCCATAGCTCAGCCAATTATAAAGATAGAGAGAAAATGTAAGGCGTTTTGGAATCAGCATAGCATGGCTTTAAAAAATGAAGTGCTTTTGGTTAATTATTTTCAATAATAGACCTTTGTAATTGACCAAGAAATTTTTTGTTTCAACCTCTCTGAAAATATGACGTTTTACGTTTCAAGATACGTAGAATCCAAATATCGAATAAAAAAAATCCATCTGTCCAAACATTTATTTGGTTTTTGTTATCATAGACTAATTCTCTGGCACTACAGGTCAACGTAGCCTTAGGCCTTCTGAATAATCAATTTCGGGCTTCTGACTTTCTCGTATCTCTCTACTTCATCCCTCGTTGGATTTCTTCACTTCCTTCAGCTTCTTGGTCTTTCATTGTTCTTTTTTCACTGAAGTGCATCTCAAATATTTCCGCTGTACCATTTCTCCCTCTGATTACATGCCCTAACCACCTCAGCCTACTTGCTTTGACACAGTTTCTTCTTAACACTCTCGAGTCGGAAATCTCACGGTGATCATCTTGGGACAAGCTTCAAATTTCTGTTCCAGAGGCTCCTTCTGTTTAATTTTCTTGCTGAACTTTGTAGATATCATTGTTTAACATGGTAGATAGGTATCTTTTATTAAGTATTCTGCACATGTTCAGATATCCCGAAACATTACAAATGCACATTTGAAAGAAAATCTAATTATTTGAACCGTAAACCAAAGCGATGTGGAAAGTACTGTGAATGGACAGACCAGATTTATTTAAAATATTGCTATTTGGAAATAATAAACCATTGTGCAATAATTGGCAACGTTTTTTCAAATATCATTTTAAATAATTTTTCAGTGTCAGGTTTTACGATGGCTTTCTAATTTTTCTTTTTATTTGCAGGTAAGCTTCATAGATGTAACCCCATCACAAATTCTTCTGGGTCCGAAAGCTAAAGCATGGATAATCCTATGAAAAATGTTGTATCTGTTTTTTCAACATTCAGACATAAAATTAGAGTTACATTACCACATTAATGCTCCTCACTAAATCAATGCACTGAAATTAATGAAGTACCTATATCATTTTAACATTCCCTAATGATTCGTTTTTAGTATTATTAACATTTTTTTATTATTAATTGTTGATATGTTTTATTTGGTTCATATAAATAATATATAATATTATATAAATTATATGATATGGTTATATGATTTATTTCTCGGCATTGGTTTTTTTATTTATTTACTTTTTCAAATATTCTCCTTAACATACAATAGCTCTTTGCTATAGAGGTTCTTGTGATAGAATATGCCCAATATGTAAAGAATTGATGATAATGGATAGAAGTGTTTTACAAAAAAAATTTTATTACGGAAGGTAATAAAATATATGCATAAATGCGTAGTATAAGACTTATTGAATAAATGATAAAAAGAAAATTAAATAAACAGAAAAATAGAGTTTATTAGAGAGATATTCAAATCATTAGAGAGATAGTAAAATCTTTTTTAATAGAATTGGCTTTGTACACGTCATGTAAAAAATTGCATCAATTTGTAATATGTACTTTTAATTCTGCCATATACAAAATTTGGAAAAAAGTGGTACATAGGTCGTCATATTGTTTCTTTGTAACCTTTTTCGATTCTAAATATTAATTATATCAGTTATTAATGCAAAATAAAGGGATATCGTTGTACGTTACATGCAGGAAACTGTTTCATAAAGCGGATTTAACCAATTCATCCACTAGGCTATTTCTTACGAAATAAATTTTTTGATATTGTCAAATATTCTAACGGTTTTTGTGAAAACAAATTTATATTTTAAATTTAAAACCGTTTTCATTTACTAAATTTCGTGCCTTCTCATGTTCTTATGGCTTCTTATAATTATTCTTTAATATATTATTCTTCGGAATGTTATATCTCTTGAATTTTTTTTTGTATTTAAGATTTCTTTAAAAAAAAAAAAACTGTTCATTCACACAAATTTTCTTACCATCTTATGTGTAAAGCCCAATACAAAAGTTATTTTCTGTATCTTCGCTAATATTGGTTTGATTGAATTTCTTTTCATTTATTATTTGAAATAAAATTGGCGCTGTAGACGATTTAATTATTATTTAAATGAGCACTTGGATAATTTTCGAATTATTAGAGGAACTAAAGACAATTAAATGGGTTTCCATGGAAACATGCACACTGTTCTGTAAAATACTTTTCATGAAGCATGATTTCAAAGTCGAAGCTGTATCTTTGCTAATACTGGTCCGATTCAGTTGATTTGTTTTTGTTTCGTAGGGAATATAATTGCCTTTCGAATAGTTATTGGACAATTTATTATACAATATCTACTTTTAGATAAATACAATTTTATTTTCTTCATTACTTTTTCCTGATTTCTCTCGGGGATGTACCACAAATATAAAAAGTTAAAGAGCCTTAAGCAGAAGACATTGAAGGCAGGTTTCGTCAAAATCGTTAAAGCCATTTTGGCACAAAAGTGTATAGAAAAACACGTTTTTCGGAACTTAAGCAGCCGCTATAGCTCACAGAGTGCCTCATTTGTCACATAGTCATCAAGGGGCAAAAAAATCAGTTCCCCCGTTCAAGAGATAATCGTGGAACAGCCACATGGTATATAATGGTGGAACAGCCAATGGCCGAAAATGCGTTTTTAGACTTGGAAACGCATAGATCCGGTGAAAACTGCACATCAAAAATTCCACTCGATTAAAATACAGTCCTTTGTTTTGTTAGGTCCTGTTTCACCATTACAACATTACAAATTGTATTTGTATATATATATATATATATATATATATATATATATATATATATATAAAAGTTTCAAGTAAAGTACCACTTCCGACAGGCCAATTTTCAAAAAAATCTATTATGTTATTTATAATGATATAAAATTCTGATATAGCAAATTTGAGGAATTTCGCATTCGCAAAATCTAGTATGTTATTTAAATCAATATATAAGTAATAAATGCTAAATTTGAGAAGTTTTGCATTATATTTTAATATAATTTTTGATGGAAATCAATAATGACCTTCAAGTAAAGCACCACTTCCGGTGATTATGCAATGACCAAAAAGGGAGGTTTACAACAAAATTTTACAACAATTTTAAATACATAATTTTAACTTTCTACTACTAACTGTTTTCGTGTTATGCGAGATACGAACGTACGTCACGACGAAAGAAGTCAAAATAGATTCAGAGATTGTCAAAATGGATATTTCCGTTGAAATTTCAGAACCGAAAATTTTCGCGATTACAGTACTTCCTTTACTGCGTACAAGGAAGTAAAAAAGAATATTAACATTAAATTGTAATATAATAAATTATTTATCATCTATAACAGGAAGCATAATTCTATTTTATTGATGATGCAATAAAAACAACCCTTATTCTGCTTGGTATAAATAAACTAAACATATATAGGCCGCTGCAGACTAGAGCTATTGCCCCAAAACCCCTCCTTTTCTCCAAGAGATATACTCCTATATCCCAGGTAAGAGTTGAGCAGGTGTGCGCTTTCACTTTTAGTGCCGACTTACTCCAACAATTTATGCATTCCTTTCTTTATTGCTCTAACAAAAATGAAGGAGTACCTTTGCCTATAAATTACTTTTTCCTGCTGAAGTTTAAAGAAAAAAAAATAGTTGGTATGAATTTTAATGAATAACAATTTAAATAATAATAATAATAAATGATTATAGGGGATTGTGGTATCTCAATAGTCGGCAAGTATCGGAAATCCTAATTTCCTGAACCAGATTCAAGTCCGGCTTTACCAGAAAATTAATTTTTATTCTATCAGCCGTGGGTCGACATTGAGCTTAGAACACATTCCTGGAATATTGCTGTCCTCTGTAATGTAGGGTTTCTCATTCTTCAATGGGTAATTGTGGATTACATCACGTGACCACATCATTCACATTTACCACAGTAGGAAGTATATATATAGTAAGTATATATCCACGGCGTTTTTTGAAAAAGGTGTAAGCGCCATTTAGCAAACTTTACAGGAACCAAATGAAACGATTTTTCCCCGAATAACAATATATATTTTTAAAATTTTATTATTTATTGTATATAGTAGGAGTTTATTAAGGTGGGAAAGCCTTTGTAATTATAATATATTTTTAAGGTCTCTGGAACTGATTAAGGTCAGAGTGACGACTGAGAGTCGTTAATATTTGGTGCTTACGTCATCAATAATCGATTTTTAGACCATTTCCAATTTTTTTCGATGTGTCGTGAGCGGGAATAGATAGAAGTGGTGTTCACGTCCCATAATAAATTGAAATTTAGAATTTTTGGCACTTAAACCTTTTTCAAAAAACGACGTCGATACATACAAAATGGTGTTCATTTTAAGCATCTGATGCGTTTCTAAACTGAGGTGGGCTGCATGAACATGAAGCATGATTCAGAAGTTGTTTTTACACCATTTTTAATCAAATTATGATCAAACCGGTAGGGACAAAATTTTGCTTATAAATGCAAATTAATTAATTAAAAATGATTATATCTATCAAAATGCGGCTTGTACCATTCATTTTAATTTTTATTATCCTTTAAAATGATGCGCATGATAAACATAGGGATCATCTGTGAACATGAAAAATAATAAGATTAAATAATAATAAAGAATGTTCAATTAAAAAAGCAAACCAAACAAAAAACAACACAAGGAATATACACATAGTTACAAATTAACAAATTATGACTATGGATGGATAAGGCCTTTATACAATTCTTGATAAACTGAATGGACACTAGATGATTGAATGGTTGATTTCGAAGTGAAAAGATCTTGGGGCAAAGGATTGAGGAAGGATCAGAACTCCAGAAGGATGAGGATCGGATAAGGAAAGACCTCTGGAATTCTGAGCCTTTGTACTTCTATATAAGCTTGATGGTCGAGAGCGGGTGTTGCGGTAACAGAAAATTTGCTATGATATATCGGAGATGTATGATGGGCGGTAGGATTGCAATGATATATCGGAGATGTATGATGGGCGGTAGGATTGCTATGATATATCGGAGATGTATGATGGGCGGTAGGATTGCTATGATATATCGGAGATGTATGATGGGCGGTAGGATTGCTATGATATATCGGAGATGTATGATGGGCGGTAGGATTGCTATGATATATCGGAGATGTATGATGGGCGGTAGGATTGGATAAACTAAAAGGACAAAATTAATTTAAATGATTTAAAAAAAATGAACATCCAACAATCTAATGCATTGACAAATTAATAAGAACATGGATTGAGGTCATGAGAAAGAAAATTGAGCACTTAGAGCATGCATCCCACTAGCCTAGTGGGAATCGAACCCATACTGCTATGAACCGGACTGTCTGAGACGTTAGATTCAATGCTCTCGGCCATCTATGTCTGTTATATTATGCTCTTATATATGTTACTTTTTTCCCCCTACCTCACCTTTCGGTTATACGGAGTCGTGGCGGCAGTGGGTTATATATGTCACTGGCACTGGTACTGTTATTGATGGAGGAAACTCGTACACTTGGAGGGAACGAAGTTGCTAGTGGAACAATTGATCCTTTTCGTTTCCCGCTCAACATTATTCGTGTGACCAATATTAATAATGACAATTTAAAAAAAAAAAGATATTCTGTTATGAATTATTCATCTTATATGTCGTAAGTTACTTAGCTTTAAATATTTGCAGGGCAAGAAGGAGGTAACACGAAATATTTGTATAAATATTGTATAGAAAGTGGGGACTAAACTGGTTTTTCTGCTTCCTTCGCGGTCCATTATCTCCAGTAGTCCAGTTTCTCTTCAGCTCCTGGACAGCCGTGATCGTCTAGTGGTTAGGACATTGCGTTGTGGCCGCAATAACCCAGGTTCGAATCCTGGTCACGGCACTTGATTTTTTTAACTTTTTCATATTTAAATATTAATTATCAAATTAACTAATTAGACTATATTTAAAAAAAACAACAACAAAGGAAAGAGGTATTTTTTGGAATTTAAAAAAATCTGATGTGGACACCTCATGACTTTCTTGTACGCCTATTAAACTATAAATCGGTGGCTCAAAAAGTGATCCTTTAGATATTAGATAGATTCCGAAGATAGTAGTATCTCAAAAAAGAGTCGTAATTCTGAATGTATTAGACTCAGAATTTTATTTTATAAAACATTTATTTCTAAAATTGACAGAGAACCATTTAAAAAAACTATGAAAAAAAAAATCGGTTATGAACTTCAAGTTAAGTATCACTTCAGGCTATCTAATTTTAACAAAACTGTATGTTATTTATATTGACATGAAAGTTTTATCTATCAATTTGAGAATTTTTGCATTTAATATAAGTTTTGTTGAAAGTCTATTATGACCTTCAAGTGAAGTACCACTTCCGGTTTGCCAATTTTAAGCAAAATCGAGAATAATAATTTTTTTAATACACATGTATTATAAACCAAATTCGAGAAGTACTGCATTATATTTTATTATAATTTCTAATGAAAATGCATTATGACCTTTAAGTAAAGTACTACTTCCGGTGATCATGTAGTGACCAAAAAGAGAATTACACAATAAGGTGTTACAGCGATCCCAAATACGAAATTGCAACTTTCTAAGGCTAGTACATACGTCACGATGAAACTTGTAGTTTTATTTTATTAAGTTACAAGGGGAGCGGATAATCACTGATAAACGTACAAAACATTAATATTTATTTAGCTTTAATTAATAATTCCACCCCACACTAAAGTAGTCAGCAAGTATGTTAACTATCAGATGTTCATACATTTTTCTTAGAAATAATGTAAATAAATACTTAGAAATAGACACGGGACAGGCTACACAGTACTCTGTATACAGTAATGTCTGTAAGACACTATGTACATCATTTCAAAACAGTTCAGCATATACTGAAGGAAAAGGGAGAGCACTTCGACACAGCTGAGAAATGTAATATTTAAACAGCTGATTTACTATATCAGAAAAATTGAAAATGTACAACATAATATGAAACGAAAACACCACAACGACCATACACGATATAAATAAATTAAAAATATTGTTATAGCCAGTCAGAGAACAGAACATCATTTATATTTCATTATTGCTTAAATATCCTGGGAATGTAATATTTTCTACTGGAATGGCCTTAATATATCCTGAGGACATACCCATATGCCCGTGTGAAATTATTTTTCAAGATTTTACCAGAAGATTTTAGCTGTCATTTGACAAAACTTGTATAATACAGAACAGGTTTAATAAGATTAATGTACTAAGAACATAATTAAGAGTTCTTATTAAATTTTATATATACTTACATTTTTTGTTATATTTATAATTCTTGTTATGTCTATATTATTCCGAATATATAAATCTGACTTATGGCTAGCCAAATTAACACTGCTTTGTATCTATCAAGGCAGAATGTAATACTAAACAGACAGGAGATAAGCTGACTGCATCACATGAAATGTAGGATATGAACTACGCTCTGGTCCTGGGAGAATACTCTGGTAGATCGTAATGTCCTGGAACAGGAGGTCTCTGGAGGATGTCTTTTACTCCAGAGGTTGAGCCAGTTGTTAGGAGGATTAAAAACATGAGAGTTGCAGGTTTTTCTTCTCTAGGGAATGTATTTCTCTTTTTAACGGATTATTTAATACTGTATCGTTATAAAATTATCTCTTCACACTTTTTTATTCTTTATTTATGCCGTTTTCCGTAATGAGCTCGATTTAAATACAATAATAGAAATATATAGTACTACTCCGTTATGCATTGAACATACCGATCTAGTTGATCAACAGTAAATATTAAATATCAATTCATTCAATTTATTACACAACTGAATAAAAATTTAAGCATTTGGAAAGATTGATACGAATGAGTTAAAACAATAATCCCAAATATCTCGAAATTAAGAACACCTAGATACAAGGACCTGAAGCAGAGAGATCTGAGAGAAGATATACTGAGATAAATATTGGTGAAAGACCTCTGAAAATCAGGGAAGATAGATATAAATGAAAATCAGTTTAACCTCTTATTTCTACAATTAGGGACCCTGAAGAACTTCATAACCGTAAATAGACAAAAAGCAGTTTTTATTTTCAATATTATTACTTTATATGTATTTTACTGTTAGTTACACTTTTTTTTTCCTTTGAAATCCATTTACATATGAAGCGTCCACAGAGTCTATCTGTAATCTATTTCGAGAATCTCAAGTAGTTTTCAGACGTTATATTTTTTTATAATAATATTACGTTCGATAATAATAAATTCTAAGTAGCAAAAAAAAAAAATTATGAAAAAATCGAAATCAAGCACAAAAGAAAGTCCAACCAAATCATCCCTTTATTATTTATGCTCACACCTTTAAAACAGAGAAGGATTCCCAGATAATCCATAGGCACTGTTAGGATTAAATAAATAATATTTATGAATGCCAATAAAAAAATATAAACAACAGCATTTGCCCGGCATACATCGGTTTTTATTGGCTTTATAACTTCAATATAAAGATATATTTCCAAGTGTGGGAAGTGTGGTAGCTGACTCAGGGATTCTTCTGAAGAAACCACACTGGAAGGCTGGATAGAGCTGGATGGTGAAGAACCAGGGCAAGACCCACCCCCGGGCTGTAGTGCCAAGCAGACAGACAGATCTTCAACATAAAGAATAGAAAAGACTCGGTGTCAATCCTCAAGGATATATTATACAAAAAGATGGTTCTGGTGGGAGGAGACAAGACAGGACAAGTCAGTAAGAACCAGACTGTATCGAATGCTATTTGCCATCGCTGACAGGTTTATTATACAGTGGCTTATCGACCCCCCTCCTTCCTTATCTTACCTATTGACCTTTCACTAGTAGGGTCACCTTCCTTCCTCACGTTCGGGGGCTATTTCATCTGTAGTTAATACTCGAGATATATTTAAGTATTTACTAATATCTATATTTTAACAAAACAGAGCAAACGAAAAAAAAAAAGAGATAGAAATTACTATTAGAATAATATTGGAAGATTTTTAAAAAAATGAGCCTTTTAAACAGCAGTTAATAACCAGGTAATCAACGTTTCGCAAATTAATATGTCATCGATGAGAAAAGAATTATATCACTTAAATACAGAGACGGCACAACTCACATCAACATACTAAACAAAGAGGGATAGTTCAAGATTGTACAGTCACTTCAAACTTGAAGTATAAATGATTAGTAGGTATTCTATCAAATGTTGATATATCCACTTTTCAGAAAATCGAGATTTTACCGGATTAAAATTATTAATTCGATACTATATCTAAAAGTTAGTTATTAATTTTTTTTTTTTAACTTTATTTTTATCTGTTGAATAGGGATTCAAAATCATCCTTTTCAATCAAAACTGAGCATACTTTTTGCCCATTATAATTTTTTCACTTAATCTTTCAAAAGTTGTTTTATTCATAGCCATCCTCCGGCTATTTGATATCCTTATCTTTCAAAATAACACTTTTCCAATAATAAGTTTGCTATCTTTTTCTTTGTAGTCATCTTAAAATCCTTAGATATAGCGTGATTATTTATTAAGTTTTGATTTGTAGTGTTATCTCGAATCGAGAGATGGCACTGCGAATGGCACTGCTACTTTCCTGAGGATAACACATGCTCTAACATATATTATAAAAATTCAAGAGGAGGTTATAGGTATTTAGTTACATGTTTGCACTCTAATTTAAAATTGTAATATTTTTTAAATAAATGAAAAGTCTATTTGAAAGCAATGAAAATGCTATCCGTTCTCTGAAGAGTTGACATTTTGTTCTCGCCAACAATTTTGACATTTTTATTTTATTTAGCCTCCGTCTATTCCAATCACAACCGCAATCAACTAAATACCAATCTGACTATCAACAAACATTAGTCGTCTTACTTAACAATTTCCTCTTGTAATATCGACATCAGTAATACAATTGAAATTCTCAATCTTAAAAAATCGCCAGGATTCTTCAAGATTCAAGCTACAGATATCAAAGTCTCAAATAATCACAGAATCGATTATAGAATTGATCGATATCCTTCATTAAAAAATTATTTAATCTCCTCACAATCATTGTAATTACGTCATTTTACTTTTCCTTCACCATCCGTGTCATTATTTTTATTTAAAAAAAATATCAAACGCCTTTGAGGAATATTTATATTTATAAATTTTTTCGTGAGTGCTAAACACATTTTTGATTATATGGGACCATTAAAACGTCCGCCATTTTGGATCAAAATTCCCCTTTTCCAGAACTCGAGGAAAAGGAAAAAGAATACAATCGTCCGATGATGAATCCTCGGTTGAAAGACTTATCCTAAGGGAGAAAATAACAAAGAATTGAGGAGGATAAATTCGAGTTTGTACGAGCTAACTTTTTAAAGGGCTCAGCAGGTTTAGTACAGGATAAAGTTATCGGATTGAGCTTTCGTTTTGTGACTCTGAGAATAGCCATTCCTAGGAATAAAACAAATTTACGGCTCCTTTATCGCTGGAGTCTTTAACCGTTCTCTCAACCAGGAAATTTATTTCCTCCACATCCGTTTAGTAAGGACCGAAGATTATTGATTGAACTAAATTCTTAGCGAATATTAATAATACAGGCTCTTGCATTGAAACGGTATCATTTCAAAATTATATTAAATATTTGACCCAAATACAATACAAAAAAAGAGAAAAAAAATTATTTTCAAAAGGCTAAGTTGCTCTGGTGGATCCGGCAGTCAAACGGGAAATATTCCTTGTCCCAGTCGCTCTCCCGATTTAATAGCATTCGGGACGGGACTAGGTTGAAATACTGAGTGGTGGCCGAGAGTGTTGAGGCATCACCTAAGCAAACTCGAGTATCGAATCCCGCTAGGACGGGTTGAAATTTATTTTGTAGCCTTCCCGCTCTGGCTAAAATAGATTTATAATCTGTTGGATAATCCGTTCTGTCTGCCTTGATTGGAGTTCTTGAGGACGTTAAACATCAAATAAAAAAATGGATATTTGGCGAAGGTAATGCTTAGAAAATGTTTTTTTTTTAAAATAGCTTACCCTTTGTCTTAGGAAATTCTTAGCAACAGTTCATGCAAGAACTTTTTTTAAGAACCTTTATTATAAAATTCTTACGAGATCTTTTATAGTAACAGTTCTTTCGAGAACTTTATGGTAAAAACGTTTGTAATAAAAGTTCTAAGACTTTTATATAAAAATTATATATTATAAAAGTTCTGAATAGAACTTTTTAGTGAGAACTTGGTGAAAGCTATTATAATAAATGTTCTCACTTAATCGTGAGGAACACTCATAGAACAGTCTTGGGTATCTGTTTGATAGGTTTATTTTTTTTTTTGTCTTCTCAGCATTTATTCAAATGATTTCTAAGAAATGAGTCTATAAAAATATCTGATGTGCAAAAGGCGGGCTGTAAAAAAACAACAAAAAAAACAGTTCCAGATAAAGTGCCACTTCCGGCTGGCCAATTTTTACAAAAATCTAGTATGTTATTTAAATTGATACAGAGGTCTAATATAGCAAATTTGAGAAGTTTTGCATAATATTTTAATTCAATTTTTGATGAAAGACTACTAGAAATTTGAAAATCTTAAGCCTATTATGAGCTTAGTAAAGTACCACTTCTGGTTATCCAATTTTAACAAAAATCTAGTATGGTATTTGGATTAATATATAAATAATATATTCCAAATTTGAGAATTTTACATTCTATTTTAATATTATTTTAAATGAAAATCTATTATGATTTTCAAGTAAAGTACCGCTTTCGGTGATAATGTAGTTGCTAAAAATAGAGGAGCACAACTAGATGTTACAACAATCTCAATAAGCAGAATAAAAATACACTCGAATCGTTAACAAACAAGCCGGAAACTAAGTTTATCTAAGACTTTTCTGGCATGAACTGTATTCTGGCTAACTGTATTCTGGCTAACTGATGACAATAATAAACACTAAACTGTAAACAAAAGTTAGGATGGGGGTTACAGGTTGTAACATCAATGATAGTCGTTCAAAGAACGAAATGCGTTTCTTCTAAATACCATTGATTTTATCAAAACAAATTCGATATAGGATTTTCTTTAAAACCTTCAATATCTAGAGGTTCTTAGGGGTGGTTAGTAGTCAAAGGTGGTTGGCCAAGCTACCTATGAAAATTCCAAATATCGAGGTCTTCCTGGAATATACAGCCCTTCGATATGTAGAGATAACCAGGTTCAACATAGCAAGCCCTCCTATATTTTTAAAGACAAATTTTAAGAAGGATCTTCTTAGCAATAAGCATCAAAGAAGAATGGAGGCAGAGCACCAATGCAGAGGTCAAAGAGATGTATGCCGAAGCTGATATTGTGAAATTCATCAGGATCGGACGGCTGAGATGGGCTGGACTAATCGCAGAGATGAGACCTGATGAAAGACCATGGAAGCTTCTTGAAGAAAAGGTGTATGTAACAAGTAGAGTTAGCAGACCCAGATTGAGGTGGGCTCATGGTGTGGCAGTTGAGGGGCGATCTCTCTCAAACGTCCGTAATGGGCGCGAAGCTGCACAGAACAGAGAAGCTGCAGGCGGCCCTGACTCCTCCAGAGCTGTAGTGCCAGCGATGAAGGAAGGATAGGCAGGTTCAAGAAATATCGAAAAACTTTGATTTACCAAGGTATTCGATATAACGAGGTTCCACTTTAGTTTTCCTTTTTTAGTCTTTAACGCTCAAATTATTAACTTTTTCAGTATTATGATTATAAGAAATATATTTTAAGAATTCTTATAATAATGATTATTAAAAGCATATGTGACTAAATTACTAACTGTTCCCATGAATCAAGTTGCAAAAATGCTAATCGAGGTTACATAATACGTATGAAGATACACAATTGATTTTTTTTTTTTTTTTTGAAACGCGTAATAGAACGAATTCTGATTTTTATTTATTTTGAATGAAAACAATTCTTTTCGAATCAATAATAATTTATCACAATATGATAAGTTTTCCTCATTCCCTTACCTAACAATAGTCGGAAAAACAAACTAATGAATCCTTTTTAAGGACGAAGACGACCCTTTTTAGCGTTTACCGTGGAGGACTCCTGAAGGACTCCCTAATTGGCCGAGGACACGTTAGCTTGCAGGTGACATTCAATCCCGCCCTCCATAATTCCAGATCCACCAAAATTTATCATTCTCATAAGGAGGATTAGGATTTTTATGTTTTGCATATTTTTACCAAAGAAAATTTTTTACGATTTCCCTCGACCGAATTTTTTCAAGCAGTTTGAAGTAAAATAGAGCACTTTTAATTTTACATATTTTTAAATATTTTATCTTTTTCACATATATGACCCTAAATTACATATTTCATAAATATTTTGCACATGTCGGCTGAGGATATATTTTTTTAAAACATATTTTGCCTTAAATTATTTATTTTTATAAATACTCAAGAGATTTAGGAGGAGGTAGCGAAGAGTAGGAGAGGGGTGAGGGGTTAGCCAAACAATTATTCTACTAACACTAAGTGTTCTCAATCCACTTCCGACAAACGTACGTGAATCTCCAAATCTCCGAGCCCCCTCCGCGGAAGATGTTTTTAAAAAATAACGGCATTTTAAAAGAAATATATGGATATGATCCAATATAATATTGAATAACATCGAACAAATATATCGGTTTGAGAATCGAATACCGATATTTTTCTGAAAAAATTAAATAAACACCTTAACAAAAAATGTCAACTAGGACATCGGATTTGATAACCAACAATATACAGATATTGATAACCGAAACAAACTTGTTGAAAACGGACAAGTGTGGTGTGTTCGTTTGCTATCTATAGTGGCTGTGCTCAAGTCAGCCGCCGCCTAACGTAAATTTTAATTTGTTATAGTTCTCGACTACTTGAGTTCCATAGTCAGTTTCGGTTCAAATTTTCTTTTAGTTTTTATTCTCCTGAAAAGTTAGATTGTCTATTCAGTTTCAGTTCTCTAAATTTAAAGTTTGACTTCCTACATTTATATTTTCATGTTTCTGTTTGGTCATTCATAAATTCTCTTTCGTGAAGTCGGATCATATAACCGGTACAAAGTAATTCTAAGAGACAGGCGGAAATTTCTCTTTGAAAATCTAAAAATGCACCCAATTTATACCAATTTAACTAGAGCACCTGAAAAATTTAGTTTTTGTATGTATTATTTAAAATATATTTTACCTGCAGGTTAGTACAATTATAATACATTTTTTAGTAAATATGTTTTTACATTTTTTGTATTTTTTAAATATTTCTGAAATAATAATCACATATTTATGTACACATGTACATATTTTGGATGTTTTAATAAATAAAAATCCTAACTCTACTCATAAGGATATTTCTATCGTGTGATTCATAAAGCAAAGTGTGATTTGCTGTTTCTGCCCTGCATTATGTAATTTTACTATTTTCTGTCCTGACGATGCCTGAATTGGCGTCGCATTAACTGGTTAGTTATTTACAGCTATTGAAGAGATTCGGGGTTATCAATTGAATTTATATTAATAACACATTTTTTACAGTTCTTGGCTCTTTATTATGAATTTATTAATTCGGAATTTATCTACAATCTCATTAATTTATTAATTAAGAAATTCATCGAATAAAAATAGAATGTGTTTTTAGATTTTCTTATTAAGTAACTTCATTTTCCAGTTGGGTTTACACACCTTTCATATACTTAGCCGCCTTTTCTAGTTCCAATTCATTGTCAATGTTTTTTTTTAACTTTATTTTTAAATTCATACCTATCTATGAGACAACCAGTGAATGTGCTGGCTAAGAACATGTTAACGTGGCACGAGAAAGAGTAGTACCCAGCGGCACCTCTTCTTGTCGTGATAATCGGATGTAGTTAGGCTAGAAGATCCCTCATCCAGCTCCTCTTCAGCCTTCTGCGAGTGTTGTCAGGCATCTTAGTTGTCGCCATATCTTGTATGAGTGTGTTAGGACGTCCGGTAAGTTATCTTGAAATCGTTTATAGTGGGTCCGTATGTGTTCGTTAACTGTAGGCATATTGAGGTCTGTATGTAACGTAAAGTTGCTGATGTACCAAGGAGCTTTGGTGATAGTCCTAAAAGTTTTTGACTGAAAAATTTGGAGTTTTTGTATGTGTGGTTTTTTGGCTGTCCCGTCTGTCTGTGAAACGTAGGTCCAAATGGGTTTGAGTAAGTAAGTGTAAGTGTTAATTTTTAAGAGCTGATTAATATTATGGAATAAGGTTATTGGATCTAAAGAAATAAAATCTTTGATTATCGTTTCAACTGGAATTGATCTAACTTGCTGTGATTTATTAGAAGATTCCTAAAAAAATCCTTTGGTCTCTCAAATATCATTAACGAAGGAGTCAATGTTTGACCGAACCGGCCATCATGAGACTTTAGAAAGATCACATGGACAAGAGACAGCTCATCTCACATCAAAGATCCTCCAAAAAATAACTAACGAAATAGAGAGAGATATTAAGACAGTTATAAAATAAAATCATTCATTTTATTCATCTCCGTTAACTTCTAGTGGGGTATAGTAGAGATGTTGGACAATATCGATATATTGATATTTTTTTAAATATATTGATATTTTTGTCCGATAGTTTTTATCCAATAGATCGCAATATCGATACTAAAATCTGAGAATAGAAAACTGATATTTTTTCCAAAAAAGTAATTAAAAAATATAATAAAAAAAATAGCAAAGAACTAGTTCGATAGACTAAGAATCGAATTAACTTGTGATGTTGTATTTTTTGTGTAACTATTTATGTTGGCTGTGTTCAAGTCAGCCATCTAATTGTTAGGGGCGTAAATATCGATACACATCTTATTGAGAGTTTTCAAATATATTGAAATAGTAGTTCGATATGTCAAAGATAAATATCGATAGTTCGGGTTTCGGATGGAAGGATAAGATAATACAAATTAACAAGTCTTCATAATATTCATTGATAGCTTATCACAACTTTTTTTAAATTTATTAACATTTGTCAATAAAAAAATAAAAAATATTATATACTAGGAAGCAGAGGAAATATTAATTAAATTGTTAAAATATACCAAAATAAAGGACGGATGAAATCAATATTGAACGAATAAGTAAAAACCTTTCAAAGTATATACTAACACTTATTATTAAAAAGAATTATTATAAGAACTAGAGAAAAATGAATTAAATTACATTAAAAGAAAGAAAACGAATGAAGATATCACAATTGAATTAATAATGGCTGAAGCCTATCAAACAAACTTATAGACATTTTTTTATTATATTTTTTATTTGTTTATTTAATTCTTTTTAAGAAAATGACGTGTGTCGATTGAATCAGATTACTATTCCGCCATCGCCTGCCCTTGGGGTACAAATGAAAAACATTAAATTTAAGCCGATCATTTTTATTTACCAGTGTTTTAAATTAGGTTTGTCTAGTGGGAGAGGAGTTGGCCGCTTAGGTGAGCAGTTTCAACGAAATATACAAGCAGTAACAGTCAGCGGGAAGGTTTGGCAATCGCTACCACGGGGAGTACAAGCGAAAGTCTGCCTTTAGAGCGCTAAAAGGTTTCGATGGTCGGCTCCCAGATGTTGCTTTTATTCGGATTCCGCCTACTAGTGACTGCTTACTGCTAGACCAACTTTAGTGTTCTATGACCCGGGTTCAGTGGTTTAAATATTTTTTTAATTACAATTGAGAAAAACGGTGCCTATTGAAATATATTACAATATCATCATCATATCCAATCCTCCACGACCCGCTTGAGCAGTGCGAGGAGGAAGTCTAGAGAGCAGCTCTGTCGGTCGTCCAATAGTTGCCTTCTTTTATTCCATTGAAGTCCCCTTTTCTGAAAGGCTTACTTTACTTCATCTTCCCATTCAGTTCTAGGTCTTCCTCTTCCTCGCATGCCCTCTACTTTGGCTGGATAGGCTTCTACTAATTCTGGTCGGTTCAATTCGCAGATGCCTATGCCATCTCAGCCTACTATATAGCCTCTATTATAGCATTGGCTGGTTTAACATTGAGGTTCGACCTCATGGTGGTATTACGGACTCGATCTCTTCTTATTTTCACCTCAATCTTTCGGAGAAAGTTCATTTTTTTTTCTTATATATATATGCTTCTTTGTCAGGTTCTATGATTCCGAAGAATATGTCAGAATGGGCTGAAATATTGATCTAAATACATCCACTTTTGTTTTATTTTCCACCTCTCGCCTCCTTAAGAAATCTCTTTTAATTGCTTGAAAAATTCAATGTATATAACAATATACATAAGCAAAAGAATAATCATAAAACTAAATCCGACACAAAAAATATATTTTTTTAAATATTGGCCATAATTATTAGTGTATGTGGAACTGTTTTGGATTGGTGTACTACCTCTATATTTTTTTTCTAGACTGTTGATATGAGTTGTGCTATTCTGAGTTGATTGTGAAATTCTGGTTTGAATTTATGTGATCTGATCTTGGGCGGTACGCTGATTCGGTATTTACTTACTGACATTTGAGAGACTAAAGGTTTGAATTGAATTACAGCTACTTTGATCTAATTATAGTTGAAACGATGATCAAACATTTTATTTTCTGAGATCCAATAATATTGTTATGCATACTAATAATCTTGTTATTATATTAAAAAAACATTTACATTTGAAAATCTTAATGACTGATTTTCATTTTAATTATTATACATTATATTATTATAATAAAATCCTGAGATGCTTCCGATCGTATCCATCATTTAGACCCCCTCTAAACACCAACAACCGTTCAGTATTGTGGGTACAGCAAAGCTTGCCCCGTGTCAATTTCTAATTTATATAAGAAGAAGATTTATGAATATCAAATATATACATCGAACATCGGGCAAAGATATCCTGAATATGTATATACACTCTTTTTTAAATAATAGTGCCAAGCAAATAATAATATAAGTAAGACAAAATAAAATTTATGTATATAAAGAAATGACAAAAAAATAGTAGAGAATTGAAAATTACAATATTTGAGAATAATGCATAAGAGTTTTATCCTGAATGGAGATGGGCAAAAAGTACTGTTGAGTACCGAGTACCGCCCATCTCAAGTCCTGAAGAAGATGAAATTCCCCGATACGTCGAAAATCATGTAAAAAAATATGTGTTAAAAGTTTTTAAATAAAACAGAAAATTATGGAAAGAAAATAACTTCATAAAATACTACCCAATATATTAATAACGATTATTGTTATTGTTGTTTGAGAGGGAGGATTTGTAAAAAAAAAAAAAAAAAACTTATACCTGAAAGTTATTAATTGATACTTTTTGGGTTCGGTGAGAACATTATTGATTAAATTTTGATACAAGTTTACCAAAATTGAATGAATGTACAAAACAACAGAGAAAAACACGACGTGTTAGAACGATGCAGCCTTACACGGGTAGTTTTGAACGCCATTATTCCAACATGGAACGCCAGCAAAACCGACCGTTTTCACATTAACACGATCGGTTTCGGACGACAGTTTGACACGTTCAAAAAAACAAAAAGACAGTCGTGTTCGGCCACCTTTAGGGGTTGACATGGAAACCTGGATGGAGCGAAGTCACCCCTAGTGTGGTTATTAGATTTCTTTTAATGCAGTAGATCCCTGCTCCAGAGGCGCTCCAGTCTCCTTGTCAGATTTTGTGGTAGTGTGTCAGTAAATTATAGTAATTATTAAGTTTTGTATTTTTTCCGCGATTAGAACGTCGGGTTCTCTCAGTCATCCTCGGACTACGGGTCTATATAACAATATAATATGAAGTTCTTATGTTCTAAGGAAGAAATATAATATATAATTTAACATAGCACAAACTGTATTTCATCTTTAGTTAATATTCTAGATATATTTCAGTTTTACTTATATCTAAAGTTCAACTAAACAGAGCAACACATAAAAAAAGAGACATGAATAACTATTAGAATAATAATGGAAGATTCCAAAAAAAAAAATATGTCTTTTAAACAGCAGTAAATAACTAGCCAATCGCCGTTTCGCAAAGTGTGACGTCATTGATTTGGAAAACATTGCATCATATTTTTATTTTGTTTGGCTTCATTTTTTTTAATTCAGACCTGTCGATGAGACAATCAGAGAATGTGCTGGCAAAGAACATGTTATCGTGGCATGAAAGGCATGATAAAGAGTAGTACCCAGCGGCACCTCTTCCTGTCGTGATGACCGCATATAGTTAGGCCAGGAGATCCCTCATCCAGCTCCTCTTCAGCCTTCTGCGGGTGTTGTTAGGCATGTTGGTTGTCGCCATGTCTTGTATGAGTGTGTTAGGATGCCCGTCTAAGTTATTGTGATATCGTTAGTGGATAGTTATAGTGGATAAGTATGTGTTCGTTAACTGTGGACGTTTTGAGGTCTGTATGTAACGTAATATCATGGTAATACAGAGACGGCACAACTCATATCAACATACTAACCGAAAGATATAGTTCAATCACTTCAAGATAGTAGTGATTAATATAAATGATGAGTATTCTATCAAAATTGATATACCCACACTCACAATAATTGAGTTTTTAACTAAATAATAACATACCAAGTTGTTATGTTCTAAGGAAGAAATATAATATATAATTTAATATAGAGCATAACTGGGCTTCGCAATACCTATTTCGAACATGGGTATATTTTATATTTTCATCTAGCATAATACTGCTTGAATAAATATATACATATTGGGGTATACAATCTATCAAGGGGGTATACACGATCGAGAGGTTTTAAATATGCATGAGCTTCGTTGTGAGCAAACTTACAATCGGATTCGTATTTGCATGAGGCCCAATTCCCGACTCTCTGACATTTCATCACCGACATCTAGAATTATTATTACGATTTTTGGGTCGTTTCAAATTAAAATCAACAATTTTAATTTATTTATTTAGATGTAAATTTTTATTTAAAAAACGAGTTCATTAGTAGATCGATAGATAGATAGATAAAAAACTTTATTGAAAATAAATTTACATCCAAAAAAACAAACAAATTCTCTGACAAGCCTTTGTTGACATGGTATAATACCGTCTGCCAAGAGTTGCCTCATATATATATATATATATATATATATATATATATATATATATATATATTTATATAAAACTTAATGAGTCCGGTTTAAATAACTTTAAAAAAAGAAAGGGTTTGAATAAGTATACAACGAAAGATGGTTGATAACTAACTTTATTCAACAAATAATCCTACTTATATACTCTTAGGGAGTTGTTTATATTAGTGATAGGATTAAGTTCTACTCTTAACTGGGTCTGGCTCATAACTCCCCCTTCCCAGTTTCGGACACGTCCGGAAACTCAAAAAAAACAATCACCAACCCAGGTAAGTCATAGAACTCACTCCTGTACAATACTGATACTCCCTAAGTACGAAATGAGAAGTACATAATAATACAATCAACGAAAGAGACTACATTTCAAGGGTCTTGACTTAATACCAAAAACAACAACAAAAAAAATTATCTGTAGCTTACTACTAGCACCTATATAGTACAAAAGAAAACATTACAAAATACAAACACAATACATTCTGTTGAATACACTAAAAACATCACACACAGTTGTCCCCCGCCCGCATCGGCGAAGGCGCTCCAGACCCCAATGCATCACCTAATGGAATTTTAAACTGTTTTATATGAACAGTTCGCCTCTTTTTGGGCTCATCCACGGTTTTAATGGTCACGACGTTATGCTCCCGGATAACGATTACGCGGAATGGACCCTCGTATCGCCGTGTCTCCTTTCCCCTATTAGACCCAATGCGGCGATATACGATCGACCCGATTTTTATGTCCTCCAGACGGTCTCTAACCTTCACATTTTCTCGCGCTACCCTGATTCGTTTTTCCTTCACAATTCGCTCGCGCACCTTTTTCCATAATCCCCGGACTTTTATCAGGTTCGTAATAATATCCCTGTCCTCCGGTGAGTCCGCCGCCGTCCCCGCATAGTCCTTTCCGGATCCGCGCAGCCCAAACAAAACCTCAAATGGTGAAAATCCAGTGACCGAATGGATAGAATGATTATACGCCGCTACCGCTTTCCGCATCGCGATGTCCGGTTCCAATCCCTTCTCGACCTGGTATACCCTGAGATGATCACTGAGAGTGCTATGAAAGCGCTCAATCCCTCCCCGGCTCTTCGGATGACCCGGCGTGTTGAAATGCCATGTGACTTCCAAAGTTTTCATTTCCTCGCTCACCGCCGTATTGCCAAACTCCCTCCCTTTATCGGATGTGATACGCTCCGGTACCCCGTAAAACATGAACCACGTGTGCAGGGCCTCCAAAATCGCGTCTGCCGCTTTCGCCTGTATAGGATGCGCCATAGCGATTTTACTAAATACGTCAATGATCGTCATCCACTGATATCCCCTCCAGGTAAACGTGTCAACCTGAAGATTGCGCAGCGGTTTATCCCCCGTAGGTGTCTCCTCCTGTACTGCCCGTGGTGGATGGCGGTCATATTTAGTGGTCATGCAAACCTCGCACGACCCAATAACATTCCGTATCGTTTCCTTCATGCCTGCCCAAAAATATATTCGTTTCAAGGCCTGTAGGGTCTCACTGACTCCCCGATGATTCGTTTTGCCCTGAAGATACGCTGTGGTCAATTCGGCTTGGCGGTCTGCTTCCCTAATCGTTTCCACCAGTATCCTACAGCGAACAAAGACGCGATCTACGATTTGCTCTGTTTTCCACACCTGCTTCACCTTTTCCCAAATCGTAGCATTTCCCACGTATAAGTGGTGTGTGCGGCCTGGTGAAGACGCGTCCTTCAAAGCCTGACAGACCCTATCGACGCAAACTCCCGGCGGTGATGAAATGACGTTAATACGCGAACGTCCATATCGGAGATATTCACGTGAACTGTTTGGTGAAATCGGGGAACGCTAGGACCGGTTCCTCCTGCAACCTCGCCATACACTTCCTAATATTGTCCTCCATAGTGGGTGTAACGATCATACGCGCCCCTTTTTTTAACAAGCCGTTGATGGGTACCAAATATTGCGTCATATCTGGCACGAACCGCCTATAGTAATTTAATGCCCCTAACAGCCTGCGAACCCCTTTGATATCGCGATGAATGGCCATCTTAGTGATTGCATCTACTTTAGCGGCATCTGGTTTAACCCCTTCCTTCAATACAGTGTGGCCTAAAAATTTGATCTCGCCCTTCCCCAAAACCGATTTTTCTGGCGATAGTCGTAGCCCAAATTCACGAACCCTCTTGAATACCTGCCTGAGATGCTGGACATGCTCTTCCCTCGATTTGCTGAAAACGAGAAGATCGTCCATATAAATTTGGCAAATACCCTCGTCGATACCCCGGAGAAACTCGTCCATTAAGCGCTGAAACGTGAGAGGTGCGTTCTTCAACCCGAACGGCATCCGCGTAAATTCATAATGCCCCCTTTCGAATGTAAATGCGGTCTTTGGCTGGTCTCGCGGGTGAATTCTGATTTGGCGATATCCGGCTTTCAAATCTAGTGTGCTCAAAACCGTTGCCTCACTTGATCTGTCCAGAATGTCATCAAATCGCGGAATAGGGTACGCTTCATCCACCGTGTTGCTGTTTAGCTGCCTAAAGTCCATCACTACGCGGTATTTTTCCTTAGGATTCCCCGAAATAGGTTTATTTTTAACTGCCCATAAGGGGCTATTATATGGGGAGGAGCTATTCACAATGATCCCCTGCCGCTTCAGTTCGTCTAATTCCTCACGAATGTGCTGCCGCATACGTCACCCTTTCGTGTTTAAGGGGGATTTCATGTACTGTTTTCCCTGTGGCCCCTAGCACATCCCCTTCCTCATAAAAAATGTCGCGAAATTCCCTCATCAGCGACTGTCTCCAATTCTCGACTGCGCTAACCGGCCCGACTCTGGTACCCTTGACAGCCCGATGGCACGTGTATAACCTACGCCCAAGTTTAACATGCCACTTACCCTTTTTATTTCGCACCCTGGCGCCTACTCTTTCTAAAAGGTCGCACCCGACTATGGCTTGATATTCTCTCGGCATGCTCTCTACCACATGTATCCGTAGTTTGCCCTGTTCGTCACCCGATTGACGCAACTCTATCTTCACCTCGCCTATCACACTAAATGGCCCGCCCAACGTGAGCAGCCTACAACCGCATTTCTGAATCTGAAGCGCCTTCCCTTTACCACATAAATTTTTCGCGGCAGTTCTCGACAACAGGGTGCTCGAGCTCCCCGTGTCCACTAGGCACTTCACCCCGCTTTGGATCTCGATTATACGCAACCAACATTTGAGCTTACCTTCAATGTTATTACAAGTGAAAGCTCGGTCGCCTCTCTGCAGACACCCTCCTCATGATGTCGTCTGTCGCTGTCCGCGCACCTGAGTCGCCCGATGTCGTTGCCTCTCCCAGCCGCTCCGACTATCCTCGCCGCTGCTGCTACCTGGCTCCTCCTCGGTCTCTGATGATGCGCCTGTCGATTCTCTGGACGCTCCCTCTCGTCTGGCCATTCGTCTGCGCACCTCCTGTGCGTTTACTTCCATGGTATCACCATGAGACGCCTCTTTCCTCCGATAAATATACGGACTTCCTCTCCATTCCTGGTCTCCTGTCCCGGTTTGTAAGCCTTTCCCGCCGATAGCCCTCTGCCTCTCTCTTCCTACCAGCTTCAAACCTCGGCCGACTCCTACTCATCTCCGGCCTACGAAAAGGGACTCTGGTCCAGCCCACTTCTACTTCTCCGCTATACTTCCCTTCCTCGTCCCTGGCGCTGGCATCAACCATGTCTTGAGCACATTCCAGAAAGTTCTTTTCTCGAGGCAAGCCGTCTTTTCTTCCCGTTTCTCGAGCCAATTGCACTTTTAATATCGTGGATAAAAATTCCATCCTTGCTTCCACCTGCTCCGCACACATGGCCTCCCTCAGCTTCTCCGTGATTTTATTATAGCGTGCCAGTAGTATGCCTGCATACTGGCCGCTACTCTTGTGAGGCTTCCGCGTTTCTCTGAACATTTGAAGAATGTCCTCTTCCGGGGCCCATCGGCCCCCTCCAAACGCCTTCTTCAGCCGAGCCTTCACAGTGTCCCAAGTTGTGTCCTCATCCGCCTGGATCAGGTTCAAAACGCTCCTTCGCACTCGACAAACTAAAGCCGCTCTTAATGCCGCAACTGCTCGAGCTTAAATTAAGTCTTCCGCGGCCATTGAATCAATCTGATATATGATTCGGTCCCCTCCTTTCAGAAAGTGGTTCGATTCTCCCACTTCCCCATTGAACTTATCCAACTCTCCTATCGCATACCTAATGTCCTGGGCGTTGGCTCTCTTCAATTTCAACCGCTCTATGGCATTAGCTTCCGCTGCGGCAAGATTCGCGTGCGCCTGCAATAGCGTGGGTCTCGCGGCGAGTTCCGCGGCAGCCTGTGCCAGCTGGTGTGTTGGTTGAAGCGGAACGTCATTAGGTACCGTCAATGTAGCTGCCCAAAGAATTCCTTGTAGTTGTCCGGTCGGAGGTACCCCTTCTGGCATCTCGTCATTCATACTTGTCCGGGAAGCAAAAAAGAAAAATTCTTCCGCTACGATACTCCGCTCTTCTCGCGGGTTTCGGCACCACTTAACGAGTCCGGGTTAAATAACTTTAAAAAAAAAAAAGTGTTTGAATAAGTACACAACGAAAGATGGTTGATAACTAACTTTATTCAACAAATAATCCTACTTATATACTCTTAGGGAGTTGTTTATATTAGTGATAGGATTAAGTTCTACTCTTAACTGGGTCTGGCTCTTAACTTATATATATATATATATATATATATATATATATATATATATATATATATATATAGTACATCCTTTTGTTAATAATTTCTTAATTAAATACATTACATATCAATTTAATAACAAAAACATTGTTAATAATTTATAATTAATTTATTTTTAATTAATTTATAAATAATTTATATTTAATACTCTTGGTTTTGTGATTTTTATTTACAGGTAGGAGAAGAATATTATGTATTCTATTGCCGAATCAATAACATTCTGTAGCCATAAGCTGGACATGTGGTACCGGTACTGGTACAAACTGTTCCAATCCTTACCATTTAATAAGTCTATAAGTTCATGACGACTTAGTCATTTTTTCCTAAAATACTTGGTCCTATATTCTTGTAAAATTACATTTAAATTACAAAGAGTACACAATCTTTGTTGTTGACTGCTCAGGACACTATTGTTAAGATGAACTAATTGTCCTCGGAGTCTAAAAATAACCTTAATAAAATTCATTTTATTCCCATCTAACATGTAATGCCTGTCATCTAAGTCACTGTTTAAATCCTTATAAAGTTCATGGAAATTAGATACTTTGGCTTTCTCATCATATCCGCCTTAAAATTATTTTTTAATTTAGCCAAAATAAATGAAATTATTTCATTGCTTGCATATTCTAATGGAATATTTATTCTGTTACAAAGTTAGCAGTTTTCTTTGTGCCAAAATATTTACTTTTTAATTATTTCCTTACCTAGAATTTTAGGCAGCCTCGTATCTGGCGAAGAAAGAACGCCTTGTACATATTGTAAATGTAAATAAAAATAATGAAAGAACATTGGATTTAAATTAGATTCCAGATATAAAATGTAGTGTGGTGAATTAACAGGAAGGGAGAACAGTTTTTTTATAAAAAAATATATTCAGTTTTTTTACTTCTTCAAAACTACGGTATCCCCAAACCTGGCAAGCGTAACAAATTATTGATCGAACGGCAGCATAATAAACATCCACTTTTTTTGATAATGATATTTCATTTTTGTTCAGCAAACAAGCATAGGTTGTATTTACAGGAAAATTTTGAGATATTTAACTTATCTATGAAATGAGTTTTCAGTTTGCAAAGAGGGTTTCATTACTAGGTACCTACAAAATAAAATGTTTGGATTGGTTTATTAGGTTCTACACTCACAAGGTTAGGTTCTACACTCACAAGTACTCAACGAGGGCAGGAAATACGGGACTTACTGGCAACCAACCTATTCCAGCCAGAGTCAGAGGTAGAGATTTATTAGGTGGGCCTGGCTCGAAATAAAATTTATTGTTTCGAGAGAAGGAAATATTGTCAATTTGCTCATTGCTTCAACTAATTAAAATTTCATCATGGGTTTGTATGATTTCATTATTCGATATGAAAATTTGTATCTTATTTTGCAATATTTTATTATAATTATAGTATTACCAGCTATTGGCTAATGTTAGGCAGAAGACTAAAATGGAATCCTAATACCATTCTTAGAAAGCAAGAGCTTGACCGATGATTTGGTTGAGCTTATGGAATAGAATAGAAGCAGAATTTTATTCTGGGACTAGGTCCCCAACACAAAATAAAGATCAATTAATATTTACAACATTTTCAATAAAATAATAAGCAAACAAAATAAATTCTTGTCTTGAAAAGAATAATCAGTGTGAACAAAAAACGAAAACGAAAAAGCATACAAAAAGAGAGAAAATGAAAAATAGAGTAATTACGTCTTAGAGTAATAATTGGCGGATTAGCAAAGTTGAATCTAATGCATTCAAAACTATTATTTACTTCTGATCTAGATTTTAATTTTAAATTGAAATTTCGAAATTAGAGAGCATCATTTTGGAGAGAAAAAATGTGTTCGAAAAGGAGGGATTTGAATGAGAAGAAGCATGGCGGATATTAGAAGGGAAGGAATTCCAGAGGGTAGGAACGTTCGGATGTTTTGGTTCTATGGGGAGGGGTATAGAGGTTAGAAAGGCGGAATGTTGTTTCCTGTGCGTGGACCGAGGATTTAAACTGTAGGAGGCTGTAGATGTAGGAAGGGTGCTGGGTGGTGATAGTTTGATATAGGAAAGATCCGAGGAAATATTGTCTACGGTTGGAGGGGAAGAGCCACTTTAACTCGCCATAAAGATAGGACACATGAGCCCGTCTTGTAAAGGGAAAAAAAAAAAAAATGAGCCAGTCTTGAGGTACCGAAGAAAAATTTAAAAAAGCAGTTACAATCATACATAGAATACAAAACAGATAAAATATATAGCATTTTACAACCCCAAAGGCACATCTTAGTACTATCGAGCCCTAATACCGTCTATAAGGTGCATGCTGTGGTGAGAGGCACCAATACTGTAAATAATAGTATAGGCAGGATTTACAAGTCATAAAAGATACCAGGTGTTGTTTGTACAAAGGTCATATTTTTACAACTCTTTATTAGGTTAGAAATAGTGATTGTATATGAAAATATGTCCAGTTTACTGTAACGAGTGTTACTATTAAATATCTCCAGTTTACTGTAACGAGTGTTACTATTAAATATCTCCAGTTTACTGTAACGAGTGTTACTATTAAACATCTCCAGTTTACTGTAACGAGTGTTACTATTAAATATCTCCAGTTTACTGTAACGAGTGTTACTATTAAATATCTCCAGTTTACTGTAACGAGTGTTACTATTAAATATCTCCAGTTTACTGTAACGAGTGTTACTATTAAATAAGAATGCAGTAGTTGTAATATTCTTCTATGTTTTTTAAGCGTATAATTTTGACTGTATCAACACCTAATTCTTAATTCATATCAATATAACATGGTTTGTAGTAAAAAAATAAAAGTTGATGATATAAAAAAAAATTCTAGTTTTTTTTTTTTTTTCAAATTCAATTTGTTTGCTTTCATCACTTTCATTTTGTTTAATACTCTTCCTGCCTTCAAATCGCGTTAATTCAGTCACTGCCTGTCCACTCAATTCCAAAATAATTGTAAATAGGTAATCCATGTTTTCGATTAAAATTTGTACCTAATTTTGTATAAATACATTATGAATACTTTTTTAATTATTATTGTTTCATTCTTTTTTGACTATATTTATTTTTAACTTATTAATATTTTGCAAATTTGTCTTTGTTAAAAGGCTTAAAAGTTATGTCATTATGATTTATTATAATTTTATTTTTTTTTTATTTGTTGATTCTTTTGTTCTTTTTTATTTTACTCTAAGGCTCAAAAGCTCAGCTAATATTGCTGTAATGCTATTTTAAAGAGATGTGTCCCGGAATAAATAAAGACTTTATTATATATATATATATATATATATATAATAATAAACATATATAGAGCAAATATAAACATTAAATCTTGTTTTCCTTACCCCTTTCAGATATGGCCCCCTTGAGAGAGATTTTCCTGTTTATCATCCTCTCTCGCTTCGCCGCTAATCGTCTAATGGCTAATAGTCCTCCTTTGATCGTACTCGGCCGAGTATTAAACGTTATTTCTGTCGCAATTATTATTTAACTTGCTTCAATCTGTTAGCGGAAAGAGGATTTTAATTAGAAAATTATTTTATAGAATGAAAAATTCATCATGAATTTCAG
Source organism: Rhaphigaster nebulosa (assembly GCA_948150685.1). Lineage (NCBI taxonomy): Eukaryota > Metazoa > Arthropoda > Insecta > Hemiptera > Pentatomidae > Rhaphigaster > Rhaphigaster nebulosa. The sequence continues at coordinate 586,063 of OX411309.1, forward strand.
CAATTTAGATTTTTGCTTTGATGAGAAAATTTTAAGTCACTTAATAGTTGCAATTTATGTTAATGAAATTTAAGACGCAACGTTAATTTTGATTCAGATGAACTATTGAAATTCGTGAGATAATGATTTTCTCATCATTTCTGTTGACGATTACATAAAGTAGCGGATCCAGAGCGGGAAGACGAAGGAGGGAGGGGCGCCCGGAGCCCCGCGCCATTGAATATTTAAATACAGAATTATAAATTACAAACAAGTGCAGTTTGGGTCTAAATATGTCTGATCGCAGGGCTCATCGCTGTACAAAAAATAAAATTGGAACAATGAAATCATATAAATTTGAGCTAAAATGCTGAATCATTGATCTAAACAAACCATAATCTGATGGTGCAATATCTGGACTATACGCAGGATGAGACAAAACTTATACTCTTTGCAGTTCCGAAAATTTTTCCTTGGTCAAACGAGAACGATGTGCAGGTGCATTGTCGTCTTGCAAAACGGCTTGTTTCCTGTTGACCAAAGCGGATGACTTTGCACTCAAAACTGCATAAACTTCTGCCTAGTTGTTCACATATAAAGGTTTGAGTTCCTACTACGGCCGATAAATCACGAGTAGTTGCATGTTGGTTCATACATCCAAGAAGAAAGTAATCATCAACGACCGATGGGCGACATGATATGCGTTGTCGCATTGTCGCTTGTGTTAGGAGATTGGAGCGCCAAAATTGGGAAGGAAAGTGCTTTCCATCCAGTTATAGAAAACATAGCATACACGATGTTTCCAGTAATAATGGGATCCGTCTGATAGACTTTGCTGCATCTAGAGGAATGAGGGTGAGTGATACTTTTTTTGCTCACAAGAATATCCACAAGGAGACCTGGGTTTCTCTCCTTCTGGATGGAAGGACTCGGAACCAAATTGACCATATGCTAGTGGATAGTAGGCACGCGACAGATGTACAAGATGTCCGTAGTTTCAGAGGTGATATCTGTGAGTCGGACCACTTTCTAGTTAAGGCCAGGTATAAAATGAAAGTAGCCTCATTCCCAAGAGTCCGAGGAGATAGGAAATCGATCTTCAATCAAGAAAAACTGCTAGCTGAGGAGACTCGAGATCTATTTAGGACGAAAATTGAAGAGAGATTGGAGAGCTTGAAAAATACCGAGTCAATTGAAGAGAACTGGAGTGACTTAAAAAACGCATTGAAGAATGCGGCGAATGAGTTGTTAGGGAAGAGACAGCAGACAAAGAGAAATGATTATTATGACAAGGAATGTGATAAAACAGTTAAAGAAAGAAATGAAGCTAGAATAAAACTGATACATAGAAGAACGAGAGCCACCACAGAGGACTATGAAAGAAAAAGGATGAAGGCAAAAAAGCTTTGTAGAGAAAAAATGAGGGCTAAAGAGAGAGAGAAACTTGAGAAGATTCAGCAGGAATTCGATATAAAGAACAGTAGGAAGTTTTACCGACAGGTTAAAGATTTTAAGACAGGATATGCACCAAGGCCCGCATTTGATAAGGATGAAGATGGAAACTTGTTAGGAGATAACAAGGACGTTTTGGACAGGTGGGTTAGGTATTTCCAAAACTTGCTGAACGTAAATTGGATAGAAGATGGTAGTGGTGCGGAAGAGCAGTTGGAAGGATGGAGTGAGGAGGGAGGTGATGAAGAGGAAGTGCCACCAGATCAGGAGGAAATAACGGAAATAATTGCATCACTGAAAAATCATAAGGCCCCAGGTACTGACGACATACCGGCGGAATTTCTCAAGTATGGAGGACAGGCGGTAATGCCTCATATATATAAATTGATGTGGGATATCTGGACTCAGGAAAGTATGCCAAGAGAATGGAGCAAAGCTATCCTTTATCCAGTTTATAAGAAAGGCGATAGAATGGCATGCGAGAACTATCGCGGAATAGTTCTGTTGTCGACTGTGTATGAGGTGCTTTCCATTGCTATTAACCGGAGGTTGGTGGGATGGTCTGAGAGGATTATTGGAGACTATCAATGTGGGTTTAGACAAGGGAGATCTACAACGGATTTAATTTTTTCACTGAGATAGCTATTGGAAAAGTGTTACGAGCATAATGTTAGTCTGCATCACTTATTTATAGACTTCAAACAGGCATATGACTCGGTAGAAAGAGAAAAGGTGGCTAGAGATATCAGGTCTCTGGGGGTCCCATCAAAGCTGGTGAGATTAATTGAAATGACGTGGAAGGACACCAAGTCTCAGGTAAGGGTTGGTGGAGCCCTATCGTATCGCCCTATCAAACGAGTTTGAAGTGACAGGCGGACTGAGACAAGGTGACCCACTGTCGCCCATAGTATTCAATGTGACCCTTGAAAAAGCGATAAGAGCAATCAGAACTAACCTCGGAGGAAATGTCTATAACAGGCTGACCCAACATATGGCGTACGCAGACGATGCAGTCATTACAGCATGCACATTACCAGCACTGTCAGGAGCGCTAGAAGAGTTTGAAGCGGCGGCAGTGAGTAAGGACCTAAGAATTAATGAAAATAAGACAGAATATATGAGGACGTCAAGGACACAACTAGGCAGAGAAGAAGAAGTGCAAATCAATAGGTTTTTTCTTATTTTCTACAATTCCCTTCCCTTCCTTATCTTCTTTTCCCTTTCTTTTTTTATGTATAGTTCTCGGCCACATAATCAACTTCTCGGCCACATCATCAATTTTTCGAATATAAAAGAAATTTATGTTCTCTTGGGGATGTCTCAACATATCGGCATTTGTCCACTCTCTATCACAAGGACTACAGGGTATATCATCACAACAAGAATGGATCCATTATAATATACCGAATAACGTTATTTTAATCTCTAAAACTAATCCTGTTAGATTATTTCAGCTGCTGCCTTAGATACAAAGGGATTTAAGAAGGATAAAGGAAGTGCAATATTAAATATTTTGTCTTGTTTTTATCATTTTTAATTCCTTGTGTTTCCAAAAAAAATAGTGAACACAACCGCCACGAATAGGGCTAATATGATTATAACGCGGGTTTGATTTGGACAATTGGTTTATAAATCTGTAATGTTTTTTTAAGGGTTACAACCCACTTTTTGTGACTATTGGTTTGTGTTATATTTTGTTCTCTGAAATGAACTTTGTCTTTGAAAATAAGGATATAAATAAATCAATGAAACAAGTCCATTTTCCACGTCAACCCTGTTTCATTGACTTATATCATTTCTCTCAAAGTTCATTATAAAGAACAAAGTATAACATAAACAAAAAAAATCTCTTTTTCCAAACACCACATAATTATTTTTATTCTTTTTAACTTTATTATGATGTAAAAAGAGATTCGTGTTAATTTATTTTAAACAGTTTCATTTTTTATAATAATAACTGTTGTAATAATTTTAAAAAAATTAAAAGAAAATAGTTCATAAAATTATAATTAAAAAAAATTACAGCGGTAATCTTTATAAAAAATAAAACTTTATAATAAATTAACATGAACATTATTATATTTGCAATAAAAATAAGAAATATTTTATTTGTTTATTTTAATGTAAAAAAATATTCGTGTGATACCACAGCACGAAAACTATTTTATTTTTAGACTAGCTCACCCGGAATTGTATCGCAATGGCTACATTTGAGTATATGCGTAGATAAAATTAACACAATTGAAACTTTTATATCAATTAATCTGTAGTTAAAATTAGATATTTATATAAACAATACTATTTTTTTGTTTTGGATCAAAGAAATTTTTAAAAGTTTTATTCAATTTTAAGTTCATTGTAATGATACGTTGGCTCGATATTTTTTCAGTCTTTCGAAGGCATCTTATTCGCCTTGATCTTAAACAGACTGCAGCAAACAATAGCTGCACAAACATAATTTAATACAATGATAATGTAGCATACAATGATAATGTAGCATACAATGATAATGTAGCATACAATGGCAATAAACCATATTTTTTAATGTTATTGGCCCTCTAAAATACAAAATAACTTTTAAAATAATGTAAAATGATATAAAACGTTGTTTAATCTCATTTTTGGAGACATCCGAAGCTTTTCAGGTGCAGTGAATCTTTTCCGCCTTGATCCAACTTCTATTTAAATTAATTTAGTGGCATATATTCTCAAATTACTTGACGAAAATAAATTTATCTAAACGGTAATAAAGTTTTACTCAAATAAGTTTCAGGTTTTCACATTTTTTTTTCTCATCCTCCGGTTTTATTCAGAAAATAACGTTTTCACTCAACAATTTCATGCTCATTAAAATGTTTTTTTTGGTCAACTTGCTTCTACGGGTATGAGGATGTCATGGCTACGACCCATGCGCAAGTTGGGCACTTTTTATCTTAGCAGTATATTAATGACTTTTTTAATAACATTATAATGTATAGTCTGTAGATTTAATAATTGCTGAACCTTTGGAGGACCATGAAGATGCTGTGGTTAAAATTTTGTAAAGATCGGTTCAGTAATTTTCGCGGTTAGCGGTTACAAACGAAAAACGGTCCGTCCTTTTATATAATAATATGATTTGTACATATGTTTAAAAAATATAATCTATTTTCAATTGTTAATAAAAGTCCTGTTTTTTTTTTTTAATTTAAAAATACTGGTAGTATCCACAACAATTTTAGGTTCACGTGTGCACGCTGAAGTAAAAATCCCCAAGTACCTTCATTTTCATAATTGGTTCAGTACTTCGCATGGATATAAATTGGTTCTGTACTCCCACAAAAATAATTTATATGACGATATTCACAATTTTCAAGATGAAATACTTTTACATTGTATAAAATAGTTTAGTACACTAGGTATACAACTAAATATATTTTGTCCGGTATTTGATAAGCTTGAAAGATAGATTAAAAGATGATACATATATAATATCTAGGGTCATAGATCTCCATCGCCTTCCTATGAAGGCCAAATATGTATATTAGGAAATTAATCAACCAGTATAAATTAAGGGGAATCGTTATGATTTGTGTTGAGGTCATGCAAATTACTAGACCATTTAGGTTTGATGTTTGCTATGATGTCGTTTACGATTATATCCATCGTTTGATGGATAGACGGTCAATCTGTTTGTTTGAATTTCATTAATAAAATTATAGAGGGATATAATAATATCCTGATTCTGTACGCCACTGACAGACAGACTACCACAGAGTCCAACATGGAGACTGGAACGCATCTGGAACTGGAATCTGCTACAATAGATGATTTACACAACGCTTGTGGAGTGCCTCACGCCAATGCCAGAGGCTTTCTATAGGACATCAAATTTACAATATCTGACAAAGGCATAAATTTTATAATGTTCCAGGGCATAAATGGAAAGTTCCAAACCAGAGTCACAAAAATAACAAAAAACAAATCACCTGTCGATATTTCGGCAATTAAGGCATCACCAGGACAGAAGGAGAGAAAAAAACAAAACAAAAAAAAATCTTTGTAAAGCGAAAAATTCAACACATCTCATATCCACAGTCCAAATGATACTAATCAGAGACAGCACCCCAATCCAAGACAACCCGAAACATACTGAGTGAAAAGAGAGGTTGGTTACATGATAACAACTGGGAAAGATCAAATTACAAATCATTAAAAAAAAAAAAAAAAATGAAATACTCATACTAAAAATATACAAAAGACGATAAAAATAAATCAATTAATTAAAAAAGGGGAAATCAAACAAATATAAGAGAAAAGAGAAAGTCCCATTTTGAGCTCTTGCACTTTTATATTAATATGTTTTTTGGAATAGCGTTGTATCCACTGTTTTCTTTATAGGGTTCTTCCTCTTCTGTCAATTTTAACTACCACTTTTCGGTATTTGGCAGATTTTCTCTTTTTCAATTACTTGATTTATTTTTATGGTCTTTTGTATATTTTAGGGTTTTTAGCATTTCCTTTTTTTTTTTGTATGATCAGCTGTCGTGTGACCTCTATTTCCCTCAGTTTGGGTCTGGTTGTCTTGGTATGGGGTGCTGTCTATCTCTATGTGTCATTTGTAATGTGGATGTGTGATCTATTGCATTGTAATAGTATTCTCATAATAGTCCACACGTGGATTGTACAGTTATAGATTAAATGAAATAGGATTACCACAAAACATCTCAATAGCCTTAGGCAACGATTGTGGTCGGGATGATAAAGTAATATTATTTCTAACTAAAGGATTTAGGTAATAATAATATTTAGGTAAATGTAATTATCATATAATAAATGATAAAATATAATCTATTATTGATTTATTTATTTCTTTTATTATTATTATTATTTTATTTTATGTTTTATTTACTTCATTTTTATTATTTAAAAAAATCATTTTAGCAGTTTTATTACATGGATCGGGCGCTGATGATCTAGATATTTTAGGAATTAATACACCCTTACAAACATCCAACGTTGAATTGGAGGCTCAAAATCAAAAGAGATCTTGAAGTATAGATATAAATATATATATATATATATATATATATATATATATATATATATATATATATATATATATATATATATTTATTTATATGTATATAAAAACACACACACACACACATATGTATAATAAAATTAAAATTATTAATTTATTTTCTCTGCCGGAATTCCAGTGATGAATATCTTGGAAAATTGTTGGAAAGAGAATCAGCGATGAAAAAGAAGACGACCTAATTAGTTTGATGAAGGATGATGGATCAGACATTTAGTAATTAGCTTTGGTCAGATCTTTTGTCTTCATTCCTTCATTACACAGTCTAGTCTGATTGAATTCTTAAAATATATTTTACTTTTAGATGTATTTATTATTTATTTATTTTTATCGGATATCAATGATAGTTTAATAAAACTAGTTCTAACTCCGCAATTCAGGTATTGAATGATTTTGGGTTTTTACTGTAGGTTTTATATATATATATATATATATATATATATATATATATATATATATATATATATATATATATATATATATATATATATATATCCATTATTACACCGAAGAGTATGCGATTGTATATCTTGGAATGATGTTCTGTCCCTGGTTAATGCATCTTTCGCGACGGTTAATGTGAGATGTTCTCTATTTGATCTTCATAGATGTGATTTTTTGGTGTGTCCTGATGATGCCTGAATTGGCGAAACGTTGAATGGTTAGTTGTTTGCATAAATTTTAGAGTCTTGAGGCTTTGCGTTTTGGAATCTTTCAATCGTTTTCTAGAAATTAATTGATGTCTCTTTTCGAGTTTTTGAACAGGTACTGAATCATCAAAAGGAGGCATATACATTTTTTTGATAGTCTCCAACAGACGACGAATCCCATATTGAGGACTCTGATCCCGACATGATGGCCACAGAGGTGGCAAAGAGATATAAAAAGCGACTAGTGAGCGCCTTCACTAGAAACTGATTCTTAATTCCTCAAATTCCCTAAAAAATTACCAACTCCTCAAATTCCTCTTAGAATGCAACTAATACAGTACAAGAGTTCCCAACCAACCCAAAGCCTGTATCCCTGATGTCAACCCCATATCCCACATGGCTTTGAAAAAAAAATGTTTCATACATCTTACTGATGGCACGCAGCATCATCTACAGCGATTCCAAGATACCATATTAAGGAACATGTTCCAAGATACCATATTAAGGAACATGTTCCAAGATACCATATTAAGGAACATGCTCCAAGATACCATATTAAGGAACATGCTCCAAGATACCATATTAAGGAACATGTTCCAAGATACCATATTAAGGAACATGTTCCAAGATACCATATTAAGGAACATGTTCAGAACAATGTCCCTAAAGAAGCCACTGTCATTCCAGACCCTTCTAGAACTTTCACCAGTCCCACAATTTATCAAGCGGATGCATATCAAATGCTTGGACTCAACAAAATGCCTTACTAACCCCCCGTTCTATTTATTAATACCAGCACAATCCTCGGAATGGTAGCAGGACACAGTGCAGTAAACAGTGAATCAAATATTCTATGTAGTTTAAGTTAAGTATTATTATATAAGTTTAAGTAGTGTTAGATACATCACCAACATTTATGAATCCCATCACCTTTATTATTTAATTAAATATATATATATATATATATATATATATATATATATATATATATATATATATATATATATATATATATATATATATATCAAAGAATTAAAGAATCTTAACTTCATAAATTCTTTAGAATGTAACACTGTTACTGTAAAAGGAAAATTATTAAAAAGAAGATAGGAATATCTACTTCCTATCTACTTACAGATATGAAATCTTCATAACTGGTTATGAAAAAAAAATAAGAAATATATGTTTGTTAACTTAAGGTGAATGCTTTTATATATAAAAATAAATGTAGGCTATAAATTAAACTAAATAAGGGCCAGTTGACCTCCCCATGATGGTATAGAAGGATCAATCCCTAAATAAATAAGACACTTTTACAGAGATGCCGGAGTATGGCTTGTAGGCAGAAAATTTGCACCTAAATAATTGAAATTGGTAAAATAGCAACAGCTTGCATTTATTTTTATATAAAAAGGAAATAAGTTTAATTCACATTATCATTTACCACCTTCAATTGCAAGTTTCATCACCTTCAATGCTATTCTCACACAAATTCACATATAGATAACAACAAAGTCACTGTTTCACCATAATTCGGTGTAATAATGTAAACTAGTTACATAACAAGGCGCTCAAATCAATACATCTTATGTTTTAAAAAATTGATTCCGTTTTTTACCCGACTACGGTGAAACGACAAGGGGAGTAATGTATTTGGCTTGACCGTTAGTAAGTATCTAACCATTTTTTGAGATTATAGCTCGACCGATTTTTAAGTTTGATGGCTCAAATTACTCAGTGAATTCCCTTGAATATTTTGAAGCATTGCCAGCTGAAAATACGGAAAAAATATTTCATAATATTGATACAAATTAGTTCCGGCCGTTTTTTTTTTTGTGGTCAAAAATAGAAATGTGGTCATTTCATAACAAAATGAATGAAAAGATTAATCAAAGTATTTTCCATCTCTGGCTACTACTTTTTCCTTTTTTTCCATCTCTCAGGCAATATCCGATTTCCATATCGAAAAAATGTCTCGTCTTTTGTGGCGATCCAAATTAGGAACAAATTTTCGATTTGTATGAAAGAAGTGAACCGGTGACCTGGCAAATCGTGCTGCATCAGTTGGAACAACCAATAATTAGAAGGAGCAATGTCCGTAGAGTACGGCAGGTGTGGTTAAATATTAGAAGGAGCAATGTCCGTAGAGTACGGCAGGTGTGGTTAAATATTAGAAGGAGCAATGTCCGTAGAGTACGGCAGGTGTGGTTAAATATTAGAAGGAGCAATGTCCGTAGAGTACGGCAGGTGTGGTTAAATATTAGAAGGAGCAATGTCCGTAGAGTACGGCAGGTGTGGTTAAATATTAGAAGGAGCAATGTCCGTAGAGTACGGCAGGTGTGGTTAAATATTAGAAGGAGCAATGTCCGTAGAGTACGGCAGGTGTGGTTAAATATTAGAAGGAGTAATGTCCGTAGAGTACGGCAGGTGTGGTTAAATATTCCACTTGAGCGTTTCCAAACATTTTTTTACCACTTTTCCAATATGAAACCGAGCGTTGTCATGCAGACTAATAACTTTTCCAAGTCTTTACTCGTATTTCGGACGTTTTTCTCGTAATGCTCAGCCCATACGAATCAATTGTAGCCTATACCGGTCGCCTGTATACGCCAATAAGGATCTTCATCGAGTAATGCCTCCAATTCTTCGTCTTCTTATTTTTTTAGCTGCCCAGAGCGAGGACTTCAACGCTGAAATCGCCATTCTTAAAACGTCGAAACCACTGCCTACATGATATATCAATTGGAACATTGTCACCATAAACATCCAGAAGCATTCGATGCGATTCAGCTGCACTTTTCTTTCAATTAAAGCAGAAAATTAAAACCTCCCGCAAATGCTGCTTAGTTAACGAAAAAAATTGTATATTCAACACACTAAAAAACAAGGTTTTTGTATCAAACAGAATATTATTGACAGATGTCTAATCTCTCTGAAACCGCTGAAATCAGCTGTTACCATGAAACATTCACAACATCCAATGCCATTTTTCGAAATCGGACTGAACTAATTTATGTTTGTGAATTTTAACTCTTTATTGACGTTTCTTATTATATAATTTGTAAGTTCATGATCGTATGGTAATAAATTATAAATAGTCTATACTTGAAATGCTAAAAAAGTTAAAATAAAATTTAGTTTAATAACAATTCCGACTACGCAAATAAATTTTATATTACATAACCCCATTCGTCCGTCATAAGGGACGGAATGTACTTGCAAATCTACTTAAGGGCATTGGTGGACTGTTAGCATAAGGGCATTGGTGGACTGTTAGCATAAGGGCATTAGCTTAAGGGCATTGGTGGACTGTTAGCATAAGGGCATTAGCTTAAGGGCATTGGTGGACTGTTAGCATAAGGGCATTAGCTTCAGGGCATTCGTGGACTGTTAGCATAAGGGCATTAGCTTAAGGGCATTGGTAGACTGTTAGCATAAGGGCATTAGCTTAAGGGCATTGGTGGACTGTTAGCATGAGGGCATTGGTGGACTGTTAGCATAAGGGTATTAGCTTAAGGGCATTGGTGGACTATTAGCATAAGGGCATTGGTGGACTGTTAGCATAAGGGCATTAGCTTAAGGGCATTGGTGGACTGTTAGCGAAGTTGGCGCCCATGGATATTGAACCTTGCTGTAGGAGTGGGACGCTTTTCACTACATGTCAACGTGTGCACGTCAAATTACAGAAAGTAAATTAATGTATTAAGTAAAGGAGCGTCTTCATTTTCGTTTGGGTGGAGAAGGCAACTAACTATAAGACCAAGTTTCAATACTTCATGGACGTCAACTTCACTAACAACCAATGCGCTAAAGTAGATATACAAGAGAATTCCGTCTCTTAAGACGAATAGGATTGTTAGATGTAAAAGTTATTTCCATAGTCCAGGTTTATTATTTTCAATAAGACCTTTGTAATCGACCAATAAAAAACTTGTATAACCCCCCTCAAAATTTGAGGTTTTACTTTTCAAGATACGTAGTATCCAAGTATCAAATTAAAAAAAATCCGTCCATCCGCCGTCCGCGGCTTTTCTCCGAGTCCCACCACAGAATGATCCTCGGAACTCGACATTACCATCCGTCTGTAAGATAGAGAGGAAATGAAAAGTGTTACGAAGTCAGCATAACAAGGTGTTAAAAAAAAAAAAAAATCTGTATAAATACTTTTGGTTTATTATTTTCAATAATAGACCTTTGTAATCGACCAAGAATTCTTTTGAAATTTGAGGTTTTACGTTTCAAGATACGTAGAATCCAAATATCGAATAAAAAAATATCCGTCCGTCAAATAGGTGAAATTCCCCACAAAAGCAAAAAAAAAAAACTTTTTTTCTCATCGGAATGAACTTAGACTAATTCTCCGGGGGTGCAGGTCATCGTGGCCCTTGGCCTCATAACATTGATTGGGGGCTTCTAACTGGTCATTTAGCTTCTGATTATTTCTGCACTTCCTTTAGGTTCTTGGTCTTTGCTTTTTCTTTTCCCACTGAAGTGCACATCCAATATTTTCCTCTGTACCATTTTATCCTCTGATCTTTTCTGAACTTGGTAGATATCTATTATAAAGTATTCTGCACGTGTACCTGTCCCGAAACATTCCAAATGTTCATATATCTAATTTAATTTTCTAAACTGTAAACCAAAGCAATACGGAAAGTCCTGTGAAAAGAAAGACCAAATATTTTTGAACTATTTGAAAATAATAAACCATTGTGTGACAATTTACAGCGTTTTTATTAAATTAATTTCCTCTGCAAAACGGTATTACTCCATACAACCCACAAATAGGTTATTGTAAAGCGCATGTGTACTAAGACGGTTTTCCTTAGGTTGTTTGCCTCTATATATATATATATATATATATATATATATATATATATATATATATATATACGCATGTAGAACTTGCAAACATAATGCCTAAGCCCTCGCAGCTTGACTTTTTCAGCTAAAGTACGAAGTTGTGTTCTGCTGAGCGTCCCTCTTTTAAAGCCCAGTCCATCTTCTTTCTTCCGTTTTTCTTGACCTTCTTTCTAGAAAAAATGTTTTTTCTTTCTTCTTTGTTATCCTATGTATTTTTTTATTTGAAATTTGTTTATCGGTCGGGCAGTATATTGTATTTTTAACGCGTAGATCGAGATTTACTTCTGATATCTCTACATCATTGAGCTCCACAAAAACTTGAATATGTTATATAACGTTTTAATTCATACATAAATTTTAAGTTAGCCTCTTAAAAGTCTTACCAATTCCGAAAAAATCATCCAAATTTTCTATTATTAATTGTTTTTTGCTGTGATGTCAGACAGGAATATGAAAATGAATTGAGGATAGGTACGTTGTTGTAATAAAATTTAATCAGTGAGTCTCCTGGCAAAGTTAGTTTATAGCGTCGAATACCATGGAATCAATGCTACTTATGTTCTAAGCTTTCGAATTCCTGAGAATTTACCCAATAATATTCCAAAACAATTCTCAACTTCCGAAAATCATTCATAATTCAAATTTCATTTTGACGAGAGCGATCTGTTTAAGGCCCTAATGTATAATAAGGAGCCTTAACCCGATTATCATTTTGATTGCTTCTTCTGTTCGTTATCCTTCAGGATCTCGAGGATCATCTAACCCCGTCCTGTGTCTGCAGCGGAGGGAGCAGGATCTTAAACGAATTATAAGTCAATCTCTGGAGGGGATTTTCCAAAAGAAATTGGATATTTATTGGACTTATAAACAGCTTAACTTGCCTCGTTTATATTTTCTTATTGACTTGGGCGGTAACTGTTAACCATAGGAAAGGAAATCTATAATAGGACCGTCGTGTCGTTTTTGCGGAATTAAATCTTTTTAATTTCTCTGTATTCAAGTTTATATAACAAAAATAAATGTAATTATTTGCATGAAGTCATTATTGGAAGATTTATTTTCTTTTATTCACGTCTTGGGCTTTTCGACCATCATGGGTCTTTTTCGTCCCATATTACAATTTTTAGATCTTTTATAGAATAGGAGCACGAGTTACTTTTCAGTAACTACTGTGATCGTTACCAAATATCACATGATAAGTAACCTATATGTATAGGTTATTGTAACATTTATTTTATTTATAAATTATAAAATAAGAAGGAAGACTGCCAAAAGACATGTACAGGTGGAAAATAGCTGGAACAAAAAGGCGAGATAAACCTGGGAAAATGAAGTGGAGGAATTCTTGATGGGACATGGTCTACGAGAAGAATGGTCCTTGGATAGAATAGCCTCCAAGGAGGACATACAACATCTGCGTCAAGGAAAATCCTTTAAAAAATAAAAAAATAAAATAAAACAAGAAACATTCATAATAAACAATCTTAAAAGGATATTATTCTGGAGGCTAAAATTCCAACGTGCCCTGAAATATTCTTTCGAAAAGATCTACATCGGGGTATTTATACAAAATGAAACATTTTTGAACGCTCCATTTGTCGATTGCATCACAACATATCATTATGTGTCCTTCACTACAATGTACAGCTCATTGTACAATATTTTTCGATATTAAAAACGACCGGGCTCTTATTTCATCTATTTTGGTTATATTTATTTAGTTATTTTGTATTCCCCTTTGTACTTATTTTAGTTATTAATTTTTTAGTTATTGTTATTTTTCTTTTAGTTTATCTATTGTTATTATTATTCTAGCCAGTTTTATTAACAATTAGCTTAATATATCTATATTAACTAATATATTTTTAGTTGTCGTTATTACTTTATCAATTTCATCTTATGACTATTTACAAATTCATCATTGTTTTCATTTTTTTCACTGTCTTTTTAATTTTAATTCATTCACTGTATATACCTTTATTTTATTTTTATTTTTGTATCTTGTTTATTCAGCTCTAAAGAAGACCTCCAAAGTGGGTCGAAACGTCGGTTCCTAATAAATAGTTTTTTTACTATTTGTGATTCATTTTGTTTTACCGCCTCCCGGACCATCTCATTCCTTCACGATATTACATATATTGCCTTTGAATTCAATTATGCTTGTGCAGCTATTTTTTCCTGTAATCTGTTTCTCATGTTTTTCACGGAAATGTAGTGGATTATTTTCGGTATTTTTTCCCAGTGATTTAAACCATCTTTGAAACCGGCTCCCACTCCGAAGCAATAATTTAAAAAAAATTAAACATATTGAAAGAAAGTAACACTAAGTTAATTTGACTATAAAATGGATCGAGAAAAAGAAGATTCTGCAGCTGACAATCTAGTAATAGCAGGGTCAGATAGTCTTATATATTTTATTAATTTTTTCAGTTTGCCATCTTTCGTATTATTGGCTAGCCCGCCGCCTGGGCAGCTGAAGAGGGGGCGAAATCCTCGGGGCCCGATAAGAGTCTATACAGTCTATGTATCTACCGATGGAAAATCTATACAGTCAAAAAGTTTGTTGAACAAATATGTATATGCAAAATAAAAAAAAAAAAAAAATATATATATATATATATTAACTTTAACTTTAACTTTAAAACTATTGATTATTCAATATATAATAATAACTCGTATTTTTTTTTGGAGGAAGGCTATTAATCTCTTACAATAGAATAAACTTTTAAAATAATAACCTTTAAAACGTTGTTCAATCTCATTTCCTGCAGATATTTTCAAGTAACAGGTTAACAACGGCAATAAGTTTCTCTTAACAGCAATAAAGTTTTCATACTACTTATTTTTATTTTTATGTTTTTCAATTGGTGAAACGTCGTCTGTTTAGTTTTTACTGCTAATTGAGAGGAAAAACGCTTTGTTTAAAATACTGAATAATGAATAATTTTATTTTGTATCTTTATTCGAGTTTTTACTCTCACTATTTGTGTATAATTTTTTTGCCTTTATTGTCAAAAGAATGATTTTATAAGTGTAATACATTTTTTTTTTTTTTTTTTTATGCATTGTAATATTAATAACCTTGGAATACACTCGGGTAATGAAAGAAATTTTTGTATATATTTGGATCAATATAGTTCATATTGTATGTGAAAGAAATTTAAATAAACGGAGGATAAGAAAAAAGTATTATGGAAAAGTGTTGCGATGCGAGCTAGTAAATAAAAAAACAAAAACAACTAGGTTGCGTGTTCAGAACTACCTTCTTTATTGAGCTTTATGGCCCCAAGGTATACCACCGAGAAAAATAGGTTTTCAAATTAATAGTCCAGGAAAGCGGTCTCTGTGAAAACTTTTAGAAATGTACTGAAAATGTCCCCTCTTATGTTTTTATAGGGTGCTGATTACGAATTTCAACTTCAAAGTGAAGTTTTCCCGGAAGTATAAAAAAAAAAAAAAAAATTGTTTCTTATAACTTCAAAACTGTGTCGAATAAATTCTAATATTTATTTAGTATTTAATTAAAGAAGAGTAAATTACCGAGAGTTTCGATTCGTTTGTTTGGCCGCTCCGTTTTGAAGCAAGCGATAGTCGAAATTATGAGACAGAATGTATAAATTAATTTTTTTTTTTTTTTTAATTTCCGTAAAAAATTGGAGATAAAAAAGTTGAAATTCGTATTCAGCATCCCAAAAATATAAACGAGCAAATTTTCAGAACTTATCCAAAATTTTCTTTCGAGGTCCTTGCTCAAAAAATTAATTTCGATATTCCGCCTCATAATTTCGACTCGCACGCGGCCAACCAAAAAAAAAAAAAGGTTCAACATTTTAGGTAATTTACTCTTCTTATAGAATTTATTAGAATAATGCACGTTTTTCAAGTTATATGAAAAAAAAAATGTATTCATCCGGGAATAACTCAAGGTAAAGAAATCAGAACTTAAGAAATTCGTAATCAGCAATCCCAAAAAACATAAATGAGCGAATTTTCTGAACTTCTATAAAACTTTGTAAGTAAAAGTAACATAGGCCTTGACTATAAAACAGGTAGTGTGTATAATATGTTTTTTATTATTTTCTTCACATATTTGGGATTTTTTTTGTTTTTAAATTATGTAGTTCTCAAGGTATAGTTACGACGTGGAGATGACAGATTGCTACATCTAGAGGAACACACGCCCCAACTGCTGACGTATTCCGACGACTGTGAGAAACGTAGTTAGAGAGGATGGAAGCGACACTAGTTAAGATGGAGGTGGGCCGTTAGCTAGGAGCGTGGCACAATCGTTTTTCAGATTAACTTCGACTCCCCGGTCTGTATTAATTTCTCTAGCCTTACTGGCTTCTTAGCCTGTAAGAAGCCAGTAAGGCTAGAGTAGAGGCCTCTCTACTGTGGCTATTTCTTCTTCACATATTTAGCCTTCAGAAATTTAAGTATTAAAATTGATTCTAAAATACTTTTTTTTCTTTCCTATTTGTGAGCTGAACAAGTCTGCAGCAGGAAAATAAGTTTAAATCCATTTAAACCTTGTTGAGTACCAACATGTATTTGATTTCTTGTCTTAATTAAATTCATAATTCATAAATGTTTTATAATACTGATTTATATAATTTAATGGCAAATAGGAATTATTTGCCACTTCTATAAATTTGTTTTATTGAAAACTAGTTTCGAATGTTATACATTCATCCTCAGTCCTAAAAACACACAAAAAATTCAAAAATAAGCAATTCAAAATATAGTTGGTATTATTATACCAATTATATAAATTAAATTATATAATATTACATATTATATAGATAGAATATTGATAGAAATACGGCTTTTTTTTTTACTGATTTAATTTGAAGTTGTAGGATCCTGATTTACTTATCAGGAACTAAGCCCTTCCCTGATAAATTATAACATATTTTATTTTTTCTTAATATCTTATAAAAATGATGGAAACTCAAAAGAAAATCATTACCTATTTATAAAAATTGACAGTAGACAAAGTGTGTACCTTACCCCGGGATGAACAATGCTACCAGGGAACACTACTACAATACCCGACCCCGTTTGAAAAGGCCTTTGCTAGTGGACACATTGTGTAGGAGCGTCCCATGTATCGCCTCATTGTAGCCAAAGATATGTTTCATTCCCTTCTATTGATGCCGTAATGTTCCAGTCCTGAGGCATAGAGAGGATTTTGGTTTGTACTTAACCGATGAAAGGATACCCATCGAGTTTTCAGGAATCTTACACTACAAATAGC
Source organism: Rhaphigaster nebulosa (assembly GCA_948150685.1). NCBI lineage: Eukaryota > Metazoa > Arthropoda > Insecta > Hemiptera > Pentatomidae > Rhaphigaster > Rhaphigaster nebulosa. The sequence continues at coordinate 603,344 of OX411309.1, forward strand.
AGCTGTATTGATAACACCTTTGATAACGTCCCTTATTATCAATAACTATATTTATCAAAAAATAGCTAATACTAAATAATAAAAAAAAAAAAACATCTGATGTGGCCCCCCTATGACTTCCTTGTACGCCTATTAATCTATAAAGCGATGGCTCAAAAATTTGGTTACTAATTTCCGAAGATTGCAGTATTTCGAAAACGACACTCGGCGTCACGAAGTTCATATATTGATACTTACATATGGACAGACAGACACACACACATAAGCTCTTGTTTCTGGAGGTCTCATTCCGTTATTATATGTCTTTTTATATAAGATTTCTTCGGGTTTTTTGACAACATTAGAACTGTCTGTTACTAGATAAAAGATTGGAAATCGACGGTTTAAACATATTAAGTGGAAGAACCCGCTTAACTTTTATCTTATTTTTCTGCTGCAGACTTGTTCAGCTCACAAATGGGGAGGAAAAAGAAGTATTTTAGACTCAATTTTAACACTTAAAACAAGTAATAAAATTGTTTAATTAGAGAACAAAAAAATCGCGTTTATAACCTTTATCGCCATATGATCTCTATATGATTCAGTAAAGTATCCCTTTCGGCTCTTCAATTTTAACCAAACTCTATTATATTATTTATATTGATATAAAAGTGTAATTTACCAAATTTGAGATGCTTTAAATTATGTTTTAATATAATTTTTGATGAAAGTCTAACATGACCTTCAGGTAAAGTACCACTTCCGGTAATCATGCAGTGACTAAAAAGGGAGGTTCACAACTAGATTTTACAATAATCCTGAATACAAAATTTTAACTTTCTGCGGCTAAACGTTTCTAAGCTATTCGAGATACGTGCGAACAAATGTAGGAACATGCTTACATACTTATATTTGACGAAACTAGTTAAAATGGATTCTGGGATGGTCAAATTAAGGAAATTGATCAAAATTAACTTTTCCAGATAACTTAGAAATTTTAATCTTCAGACTTATTTTTAGTTTTCCTAAAATTTGAAATATGGATGGGAGCTATCGGAGCTGTCAGAGCTATCGGAGCTATCTCCGTTTTGCAGCAAACCCTTCAATTATAACTTTATTAGTCATACAGATCGACATCCTTCAAACTCAGATTAGAGAGTGGCTTTATAAAGGATTAATGGATTAGTGGCTGTCTTGATAAAGATAATTAGATATTATTTTTGATGTAATAATATTATTCTTAAGTTAGTTGGGTGACCAAAACGTATCAGTAATCTTGCTGATGTATGAAATAAATTGAAAACACCATTATTCATGCTTAAAACAGTTATTTTTTACGATAAAACATTCAATAAAATATTTTGAGTTGATTTTTATTTTCCAATTCAATTTATGGTTTAGTAGGTTTTTTTTTTTTTTCGAAAAATTGTGTTTTATTATCCGTAAGGTTTAAAGGAGTTTGCGCTATTTTTCATACAGAACTGCCACAATTTTATTTATGATTTATGATTAAACAATCAAAGCATGAAGACTGGCTTTATTTTTTAAAAAACAAAAGGGTCTGCTATTGGCGTTTTTATCAATGAATTGAGGGGCAGCTTGAAACAATTAATATACTTAATATAATAAACTTCAAACACTTCTCCAAAATTCCACTTTTTCGTATTGTAGCACTCCTCTTCCGGAGGTATATCAATGAAAATGAACGGTATATCAATCTCCTTTCCGGGATTCTCGTTGATTTTTTATAATGATTACATGTTACAGTTTAACCATACTATGCTTTAAATTGGACTGTTTAAACTAAAAAAAAATGGCAATAATCTTTTGTATGAAAAAATGACACAAATCCCGAAAAGATAGACTTGACAATAGACAGATTTTCTGAAAATATGAAAATAAAAATAAAGTTTGAAGGGTATATGCTATTCTCTGAAGGATGTATGCTATTCATTGAAGGGTGTATGCTATTCATTGAAGGGTGTATGCTATTCATTGAAGGGCATATGATATTCATTGAAATAATATACCATAGTAAATGAGTGTCCGTCCTTGGACACAAAAATATTTAAATTAGGATGAAGTAGTGTGCTATCTAGTTTGCGTATTGATTTCTTTCATATTAATGTCACCTATTGGGTTATCTAGGGCATAAATTTTTTTTTTTTTTGTAATTTTTTCCAACACAAGAGTTGATATTGAAACGTATTGCAAAAATGCACCGTATTTGCTGCAAATTATTTAAAATATTTAATTTTTTAATTTATGGAACGTATTTTATTTTTCTTTGCTGCAATGGATCTATTCTGGAGGACTCTAAGAGAATCGAGTATATCAGAGCTAAATTTCAATGGGGATTAAAAAAAAAAATGACTTGCTTCAACATCTAAGGATTTACAAAAGTTTTCCTTTGTAGAGATTTATATTCGGACTGATGAAGTCTTTGTGTTGGTTTCAAGATGTAATCTCCCTCGCCTTGTATTCTAGAGTGAACAATTCTCTGGAGGCTTTTTGTTCTTTGGGGTCGTGGATGGCTCGCTCTGTAAAGGACTAAGGCTATTAGCCGTGGTTTATGTCCGAGTTAATTTTAATCATATCTTTTTCTGTGCAGTATTTTTTTGCCTCTCTTATAGATATTCTCAACCATGGGAGCCCTTACAAAATTTTCTAGGGGGAGGGAACAACCGATGGATCTGGGAAATATTACATACACTGCGGAGGACATCCGTCGAGCAAATTTTGGAAAATAAGGAGACATAAGTATAAATCTAGGCTATGAAAAGACAATTTTTTTCTTACTAATTGAAGTAAAATGAAGAAATTTTTGCACAAGATGTTTGTATTGATGAACAAATGTATAAATTAACAAAAATAACAATAGATAGCCCTGCTAATTTGTATTGGTGCCGAAACACGCCTCCATACTAGTTGAATTGAAGCAGCTAGAACTACAAACCATCGATGAAGAATGCCGAGAAAACGAGTTGATTCACGTCTACACCGATGGACCTTCAATTCCGGACGCCGGAAAAAACATGGTATGGTTATTACTAGCGTCTATTCCCAGGAAAGTTAGCTGTTGGCCCCCCCCCCCTCTCTCGTTAGTAACTATTATGGAGAAGTTGGAGCAGTGCATGCCGCTCAAAAGTAGTTTCTTTGGTCGACTAGCAAGCCGCGGAATATCCAGAATGCCTGACCTGGCTGATTGCAGAAGAATACTGGTAAGCCTGAGAAATCGTGGGTGGTCAGTAATGTTCAAATGGATACCCAGCCATGTCAATATATATGGAAATGAGGAAGACGATAAACTAGCCAAGTTAGCAACTACTCTGCCTCAACCTAGTTGCCCCAAGGCTCTGCAATCCAACTTATTAACGCAGCAGATGGAATGAAAACCGCATCTCCAAAGCAGTGACTGGTAAGAAATGGGAGATTTTGTTCACTGACGGTCCCTTCAAACCCGGCCTTCCATTTAAAACTGGACATGATTACTTCGCTTGCCACCTCCACCGCATCCTTGTTCTCTCATCCTCCACGTGTTCCCCATGTCGTTGTGGGACGATTGATGCAAATCATCTGAGGGAATCTTCGTCCTAGACCACACCCCATGGAATGAGAGCTCAGAATGCATAGAAGCCCATCATTACTAGTCAGCACGTCGCCAAATAACTCAAGAGCACGCCCTTAAAGTTGGGTAGCAGGAGCTAATTAGTGATGGTGTCAGGCAAGCAACTTTTGGTATAAAATCTTACTTTTATTTCAATTGTGCGTGTTATTTTTTTTCATTGATCTCATGCAAGAAATATTTGGAAACAAGGAAATTGAGCACTGAGAAAGATACCTTTGAGAGTTTTCATGAAGGTTCTTAAAAACACAGACATGTGCGAAGTAAAACAAGTTTAATATATCACAACTAAATCAGTAACACTAACTATTTTCTGACTAGATTCAACACAGAAAATTGTATTTAATGTTAATAATGTTCAATGCTAAAAAATCATAAACAAATACATCATAAAAAGATGTGACACGACATGACTTCCTTGTACGACTATTAAACTATAAAGCGGTGGTTCAAAAAAAAAAGGCGGGATGTAAAAAAGTACCATTGCCGGCGGGCTGATTTAAATAAAAATGTAATATGTTATTTGTATCGACATAAAAATCTTATATACCAAATTAGAGATGTTTTGCTTTAAATTTTAATAAAATGTTTGATAAAAGTTTATTATGACCTTAAAGTAAAGTACCACTTTCGGTTTTCGAATTTTAACCAAAATATGTAATACAAAATCTGTACCAGTGTAATCCATGAAGAGTCTTGCGTTCAGTACTTGTTATGGGCCAGTATTTGTTTCTAAGCCAACGGTTGTGCAAGGAGGTGATCTGGCCGGGATCACGCTCAGTCACCAGGCATTTTCCCCCAATTAAGGGTACCCACTTTATAGAGGCTGGGTGAGCCCGTGGAGGGTCTCCCGATCCCACAGGGTCGATGCACGACTGGTAACAGAATAAATAATTATCTTTCACAGCCGGTCAAAACCCGGGAACGGGAGCATGGTAACACAGTGCCTTATCACTGAGTGCCTTACTCCTTTTATTAATATGAAAGTTTTGCATTATATTTTAATATAATTATTTATGAAAATTTATTATGACCTCCAAGTAAAATACCACTTCTGGTGATGATGTAGCGACAAAAAGGGAGATTCATAACTAGATGTTACAATGACCACAAATACAAAATTTTAACTTTCTACGGTAAACCGTTATTGAGTTATGCAAGATACTACGAGATACAAGATACGACGAAACTAGTCAAAATGGATATTTTCGTGGAAATTACAATACTTCCTTTACTTCGTACAATGAAGTAAAAACTGCCAACCCCTTTTAGACGCTAATATTAAAACACTTCTAATACTTATCCGAAAATGCAAACAGGACGTTTCTCTTATTTTTTGAAAACATATCAACGATCTTATCTGTTAATTCTTTAGACTTGTGTACACTAATTAGGAATAAACTTGAAAGACGTTCTTCTTCCATTGTGCTTCTCAGTCTTGACTTAGGACGACATAGAGTACCGAACCGAATGATCTATCAACCGTACACGGAGTTGGGCAAATCGTTAAATAATAGCTTTAGTTTAGATGTTCGTTGGAATTGTTAATTTCAACGAATCCCCGGCGATCTATATGAAACCCGCGGATATTCAGCAGTCATTTGGCAGTGTAATTGTAAACACGTTTCTCTCGCGCGGGGAAGGAAAAGAAATGGAGACGACGCTGGTGGTCGAAATGAACCCTCTGGTGAGGACCCCAAAGAAGGGGTCTGGTTCGATAAGTTTTATTATAACTTCTTCAGACCACTTCAAAATTACTCTTGAAGGAGCAATCACAAATAACAATAGCATGTTATTTATGTATGAAAGAAGTTTAATAATATAAAGGCATTAATTGAAATGTAGTCTTTTAGTTCAACTTTTCAATTATCTTGAATAACAGTACTCTCATGCTCAGAAAAACAACAGCGGCGCCCCCTTCCGAATCTGAGCTGCGAACACTCAAAGTGTTCCTTGAAAAAATCGACAGGAGATTGATGGTCGAGGCACGGGCACTCTCCTGGTTGAGAGGCCCCGGAAATAAATCGTGCTTTTATATGAACCGTTAATAGGGTAAGCAATCCACAAGATTTTTTAAGCTAAGATCTGAAGCTTAAAATAAAAACTTTTTAGAAAAAAAAAAAACCGACTTCAAAACTGTCAAAACAAAAACCACTAAAGAGATGGAAATAATTTTTCTTACAAAAGTTAATTATTACGTTATATTAGTAACTGTTCAAAACCAACATGGACAGTAAAATAAGCTAATATTTTTTTATGTCGGTGCCAAGCCACCAAGAATGCAGCACAACTCGTTCGTTTCAACTATTAGCTTGTTTTAAATTCTCCTCTTCAAAATTCTCAAGTACAACAGCTTGGCACTGACAAAAAAATATTAGATTAATGTACTGTTGAGAATGATTTGGAACAGTCACTAATGTTAATTAATAGTTTACTTTTGTAAGAAACACTCTTTCTGTCTCTGTTTCTTTCTGAAATGACTGTTTTATTTATTTGAAAAGAAAAGTAACAAATATATTTATAAATTTACCTGTAAACTAAACTATTGTATTATCCTGAGTTATTAGCTGTTGTTAATTGAGAAGTTCGTCTCTCTATCTCCAACAATATTAAAAAAAAAATAATCATCGGATCCTGGTCAAATGTATATGAAACTATTCCCAAAGTGTTCCCTTTTGATTAAAAAAATAATCATAGAAAGTGGTCCAAGAATGACGAATGTTATCAGAGATACATAAAAACAGAGTATTCATCCGATTCTGATAAATTTTGTTGGTATATGGAGGTATACTCTCTTCTACGTTAAAAGTATAATCACAGAAATGGGTTCAATACTGGCCAAGTTATGCCTGGGCATAGATAGAACGTAATGTCAAACTGATAACCTCCTTTTTTGAAGTCGGTTAATAAAATAGGAGACTTTTTATTTTATCTTCTTCTTCTTCCTTAGGATCTGGGTCTCCTCTACGAATCTTCGCCTCTCTTCTCGATCCCCTGCTGCAGCTTTCCACCGCCTGACACCAAGTCGTCTCAGGCCCGCCTCCACGCCATCTAACCACCGGAGTGGTGGCCTGCCTCGCCTCCTTTCTCCTCCAGGTTGTCCAGACATCACTTTCCTTGGCATCGTTTCCTCCGGCATTGTTTCCACATGGCCAAGCCATCTTATTCGTGACGCCTTGATGAAGGTGACGATGTCAGCCTCACCGTACAGTGCGGTTAGCTCCCTGTTGTTTATGGCTCTCCAGACTCCTCCTTCACATAAAGGTCCACATATCTTGCGCAGGATCTTCCTCTTTATTTTATAGTTGCGTATATACCTAAAATAGAGACTCTCGTAACACAATGCTTTAGAACATTATATTCGTAAAATTACAAAATAGTTATATTATATTTCAACAAATTAGGGAATGGATAGATCAATATTGACTAATGGATAAATTCCAAAAAAAAAACGCTGCAAATTATTACACAATGGTTTATTATTTCCACTTATTTATTCCACAAAAATATCTATTCTGTCAAAGTAAAAAATATGAAGCAGTAGGTACCAAAGGAAAAGAAATTTGAAGCTTGTCACAAGATGTCCGCCGTGAAAGTGCCGAACTGTGTTAATTAAAAAAACTGCGTCTATGCAAGTAGGCAGTTTAAAAATATTTGATGTGCACTTCACTAGGAAAAAATAAAAACGAACTTCATAAAGCTATATCTCAGCTAATAATGGTCCGATTTAGGTGATTTCTAGTTCGTATTGTAGGGATTTTCGTTAGCTTTCGTTTAAATACAATAAAAGCACCAAACAAAAAATCATCCCGGGGTGACCTGTGATTTTGGTACCGAATCTCAAGAAAATCGGTCCAGTAGTCTCGGAGAAAAGCCGCGGACGGCGTACGGCGTCGGCGGACGGACGGATTTTTTTTTATTCGATATTTGGATTCTACGTATCTTGAAACGTAAAACCTCAAATTTTGAGGAGGGGGTTACAAAAAAAATTTCTTTGGTCGATTCCAAAGGTCTATTATTGAAAATAATAAACCAAAAGCATTTACAGATAGAGATTTTTTTATTTTTCGTTTTTTTTCTTTTTTGTTATTTTAATGCCTTGTTATGCTGATTCCAAAACACCTTACATTTCTCCTCTATGTTTATAAATGGCCAAGTTATGGGTATATAACATCTTTAATCGGCAATTATTATAGATTTTTTGTTTTTCAATTTATTTTATTATTTTTTTTTTTTTTTGGTTTCTCGTTATGCTGATTCCAGAACACCTTACATTTTCTCTCTATCTTTATAAATGACCGAGTTATGGGCTTATTAGATATTTAATCGGTAATTATACAGATTTTTTGTTTTTCTATTTTTTTTTTTTTTTTTTCATGTCTCGTTATGCTGATTCCAAAACACCTTACATTTTCTCTCTATCTTTATAAATGACCGAGTTATGGACTTATGAGATCTCTAATCGGCCGCCATTTTGAAACAAACAGACGGATTATAATGTCGAGTTCCGAGGATCATCCCGGGGTGACCTGTGATTTTGGTACCGAATCTCAAGAAAATCGGTCCAGTAGTCTCGGAGAAAAGCCGCGGACGGCGTACGGCGTACGGCGGACGGACGGATTTTTTTTTATTCGATATTTGGATTCTACGTATCTTGAAACGTATAACCTCAAATTTTGAGGGGGGGTTACAAAAAAATTTAAACCAATAATAAATCAATATTGAAAATAATAAACCAATAAGGGCTTAATCCTGAAGATGTGACGAAACCATGAAACATCGGTGCTGAAATGTACGTGATTTAAATAAGAGATGTTGAAAATTTCACATACAATTGTCATTTCATAATTCTTTCTTTTTTTTTAAAATATATTATTTAAACTAAAGCGATAAACTTAACTGATAACAGTTAGAATAACTTGTGATCCTATTACATTAGGAATAAAAGATGGTGCTCCTGCATTATACGAAGTTAGCACTGCTTGCTACTGCCTCTAGTCAACCACCACTAGCTAAAGAATGCTCGCGTGCAAAAAAAAAAAACATGGTCACCCTCAATAAAGCATTAAATAGGTTAGTGATTCCGGTTCATTGCGGTATCTATGGAAAAACGAATCGCTTCGCGAAGGGAGTACGTCAAACACAGTCCATCCTAACTACTTCATTGTGCAGCGCGGAAGGAATGGTCTGAGATGGCTTTGAGAGAGGCTGGACTTCATTGCTCGCCACTTGAGTAGCTGAGTCATCAATGTGCATCCTTTACAACAAAGGATCATAATTTATATGCCCTGTAGCTTTACCTATGGTAACTAACAAGAGCTATAGTAATATGTCGACAGCACATTGGTCAGTGAGGAATAAAATGACAGAAGTGCCAACTTGATTACAGAAAAAAAAAAAGAAAGAAAGTTAGAATTAACAAAAATACAAAGAGATACTCGAACATCGAAAGAATTAAAACATTTTTGAAAAGTAACAGATCTCGATGAGCGAGCTTTAACAATATGCGAAAAAAGGAAATTGACTGAATTAGCTGTTTAAATAATCCTAACAACCATATTGCGAATTAGCTGTTTAAATAATCCAAATAACAACCATATTGCGAATTAGCTGTTTAAATAATCCTAATAACAACCATATTGCGAATTAGCTGTTTAAATAATCCTAACAACAACCATATTGCGAACTAGCTGTTTAAATAATCCTAACAACAACCATATGGCGAATTAGCTGTTTAAATAATCCTAACAACAACCATATTGCGAATTAGCTGTTTAAATAATCCTAACAACAACCATATTGCGAATTAGCTGTTTAAATAATCCAACAACAACCATATTGCGAATTAGCTGTTTAAATAATCCTAATAACAACCATATTGCGAATTAGCTGTTTAAATAATCCTAACAACAACCATATGGCGAATTAGCTGTTTAAATAATCCTAACAACAACCATATTGCGAATTAGCTGTTTAAATAATCCTAACAACAACCATATTGCGAATTAGCTGTTTAAATAATCCAACAACAACCATATTGCGAATTAGCTGTTTAAATAATCCTAACAACAACCATATTGCGAATTAGCTGTTTAAATAATCCTAACAACAACCATATTGCGAATTAGCTGTTTAAATAATCCTAACAACAACCATATTGCGAATTAGCTGTTTAAATAATCCTAACAACAACCATATTGCGAATTAGCTGTTTAAATAATCCTAACAACAACCATATTGCGAATTAGCTGTTTAAATAATCCTAACAACAACCATATTGCGAATTAGCTGTTTAAATAATCCTAACAACAACCATATTGCGAATTAGCTGTTTAAATAATCCTAACAACAACCATATTGCGAATTAGCTGTTTAAATAATCCTAATAACAATCATATTGCGAATTAGCTGTTTAAATAATCCTAACAACAACCATATTGCGAATTAGCTGTTTAAATAATCCTAACAACAACCATATTGCGAATTAGCTGTTTAAATAATCCTAACAACAACCATTTTGCGAATTAGCTGTTTAAATAATCCTTACAACAACCATATTGCGAATTAGCTGTTTAAATAATCCTAACAACAACCATATTGCGAATTAGCTGTTTAAATAATCCTAACAACAACCATATTGCGAATAGCTGTTTAAATAATCCTAACAACAACCATATTGCGAATTAGCTGTTTAAATAATCCTAACAACAACCATATTGCGAATTAGCTGTTTTAATAATCCTAACAACAACCATATTGCGAATTAGCTGTTTAAATAATCCTAACAACAACCATATTGCGAATTAGCTGTGTAAATCATCCTAACAACAACCATATTGCGAATTAGCTGTTTAAATAATCCTAACAACAACCATATTGCGAATTAGCTGTTTAAATAATCCTAACAACAACCATATTGCGAATTAGCTGTTTAAATAATCCTAATAACAACCATATTGCGAATTAGCTGTTTAAATAATCCTAATAACAACCATATTGCGAATTAGCTGTTTAAATAATCCTAATAACAACCATATTGCGAATTAGCTGTTTAAATAATCCTAACAACAACCATATTGCGAATTAGCTGTTTAAATAATCCTAACAACAACCATATTGCGAATTAGCTGTTTAAATAATTCTAACAACAACCATATTGCGAATTAGCTGTTTAAATAATCCTAATAACAACCATATTGCGAATTAGCTGTTTAAATAATCCTAACAACAACCATATTGCGAATTAGCTGTTTAAATAATCCTAATAAGAACCATATTGCGAATTAGCTGTTTAAATAATCCTAACAACAACCATATTGCGAATTAGCTGTTTAAATAATCCTAACAACAACCATATTGCGAATTAGCTGTTTAAATAATCCTAACAACAACCATATTGCGAATTAGCTGTTTAAATAATCCTAACAACAACCATATTGCGAATTACCTGTTTAAATAATCCTAATAACAACCATATTGCGAATTAGCTGTTTAAATAATCCTAATAACAACCATATTGCGAATTAGCTGTTTAAATAATCCTAAAAACAACCATATTGCGAATTAGCTGTTTAAATAATCCTAACAACAACCATATTGCGAATTAGCTGTTTAAATAATCCTAACAACAACCATATTGCGAATTAGCTGTTTAAATAATCCTAATAACAACCATATTGCGAATTTTCGATGCTTAAAAAACAATCTTTAAAAATAAAATAAATAAATTCACTGAAATAAAATTTGAGAATTAGAAACTAATGGAATCTAAAATAATGTAATGGGCATATACAAGAACATTAATAGATCGTAATAGAAATAAGAAACGAAAACAACATTATCTGGTACCTTTATTGAATAGATTCAAAGAACATTTTCACAGTAATTTTAGGGCAGTGAATAATTATAAAATTTACTTAAATTAATTTATTAAACTTTACTGTTTACATCTTTTTATTTGCTAAATAATTATTATTATTATTACTTGTTTTTTATTTAATCTTTATATATATATATATATATATATATATATATATATATATATATGTATGTATGTTTGTATTTATTTATTTGTTATTGTTTTTTCACTATAGATTTATACTAATTTTCTAGGATTTTTTCTCATGATTATAAATAACGATTTTATTTTTTTTAAATCTATGATTTTCTTACAAGTTTTCTTCTTCTATGTCTTTTATTCCTGAAGTAGTTTATTATTAAACATTAATGGTGATAAATCGAGTAAAATCTCGATAGGTTGCGTAAAATAATCGACTCTTGTTTAGTAGAGCAGCCTTCCGTGCGAAGGGAAGTTACGCAGCTCACTTAATTCTCTGTCTTTTACAGTCTTCTACTTCTTTGCATACAAATCGTGGGCGCCGTGGGGTTCTAGTTATTTCCCTTTAAACACGAGCGAAGCCCCTTCCGAGAGAATTTAAATGAGAATTATTTCTGTCAGCTTTCGTAAAACTATTTTATTTTTTAAATTAGATTGTAAACATAACAATATGGACCACAAATTTTATTTTGAAATATATCAAGGAACTAATTTAAGAATTTAAATCAGTTCACTCTGCGCTGATGGCCTAAGACTTATGCCAAACCGTCGGCACACAATATAATAAGTTATTTGTTATAACGGCATTTCTTATCAGTGTTTCTTCATTGGCCACACCCCCATCCAAGCTTTTCCTAAATTTAAATTTTACAAAATAGGGCAATATATTTATTTTATTTAACTAAATATTTAACCATTGTTTCATTTATCAGTTACCAACCATGGAGCGATCAGTATTTTCTCTTTATTTTTTTTATGGTAAAACATTATGGAATACTCATTAAACTATTTTTTAGTGATTGATATGAAGGTTTATAAACTTAATGATATTATTGTTTACAATTACTAATTATTGAGTAAATTTATCTAATTTAGTTCGATATTGAAGGATGACAGCCTAAATTATGGAGTGGGGAAAGATAAGTGGAGGGGTGGTTTATATTATGAAATTAAATGGGGGAGGATTGGAGGCTATACTTAACTATTTTTTTAAATTTAAACTAAATTATCTATGAAGGCACCGAAAGCTGGAAATACAACTAGGAGAGCAATATATTATTGTTATTTTTTAATTGGAATGAAAGCCTCTTATTTGATAGCTCAGTGGCTTAAAAATTGACGGAATCTTCTAAATAATTTTAAAATCGAATTCTGATACTTTTTAAGCCAAAGAGCTACCCAATAAGAAGTTTCATTTAAATTGTGAACAAGTAATTAAATTAAGGCAGTGTAGGGTAAAGTTATTTTACTTGGTTCGATTTTAAGTTACTGTATTTTTTTTATTTTTGAAGCCAGATTTTTCCTCTGTGTTTTAAAATGTTCCTTAGACCATTATGTTTAAATATTAGAGTCAAATCCACTTTTCTCTTAAGGCCTAATGTGTATATCGAAAAACAATATCCATATATTTATCCGTATCGATAGTTTTTTTAAAAATAAAAGTGAAAAAGTAGTTCAATTTATCGAAAAAATATCGATATTTCGATATATTGGACATCGATGTTTTTAATCATTTAAAGGGACACACTCATATCAATATTTTTTTGCCGATATAATTAAGATGTTGTTTTATTAAATTCATTAACTGCAGGATTTAAATATTAAGAAACAGTTTATTTCCTAATCACCTTCTAATTCGTTCAGACATTTTTTTTAAATTTTATAAAAATATTAACAATATTTTTATACTGATATTATCAAAATATCGATATCGGTTAACGATATCGATATTTTGCTTTCAACGTCTCTAGAACACAGCCACTATAGATTGTAACATGAACACACTACACCACAAGTTTTTATGGTTCTTTGTTTAATTTTATATTATTTTCTCATTTTTATGTTTATTATTATTTTCTTTTTGTTGAAGAATATTGGTTTTCTATATTCAAATTTTAATATCGATATTGTGATATATCGAAAACAAATATCAAAAAAAGAGGCAAGGATAATTTCCAGAGACCTCATGTACGCTGTTGAATCAGTTTATCAAAATTCAAAAAGTATTGTTAGAATAAATGGGGTGGGATCCAGACCTTTTGCCATGGAAGGAGTGAAGCAGGGAGATTGCTTAAGTCCATTGCTGTTCGTAAATTTCATGGAAGAAATACATAAAATCTGTAACAGGAGAACGGCCAGAAGCATAGCGAGTTTATTGAAACTGTATGTTCAAGTGCAAGCTCTATTGCACGCGGATGACATAGTCCTAGCGGCTGACTCACAGCAGAAACTTCAGCAAGCTTTGGTTGAATAGCAAGAGGAATTAGGAAGAAAAGGCCTTTCCATTAATAAAAATAAAAGCATTACATTTGGGAAGGGAGCCTCAGACAATCAGTATAATATGTAATGGCCACTTGAACAAACTGATGACTACATATACCTAGGTGTTATATTAGGCAGGACTGGGAAAGTCGATGATGAGGTCAGCAACAGGATTAGAAAAGCTAGAAATATTTACTTCCAAATATGCAACTACATCGTAGGTAAGAGGGAAGTTGGAAGAGACATTGAATTAAGGATATACATAATGCAGTGTACCTTCCAACTTTGCTCTACCGTAGTAAAAGCTGGGTAGCTCTAGAAAAACATAAAAATAGAATAACCACTGCTGAAACGAGGTGTCTCCGAAGAGTGGCGGGAAAAACAAGACAAGACTGTATACGAAATGACAGAATTAGAGAAGAGTTAGACGTCGAGCCACTGGGACGAATACTCGAGAAAAGACAACTTAGGTGGTATGTTCATGTCTCCAGAATGGGAGAATATAGAGAGCCCAGAAGCTTCTATGAAGCCCGACCAACAGGTAAAAGGCCTGAGGCAGTGTTTCTCAACCTTCAAGTATTTGCAACCAAAATTTCAATCACAATTTTCATCGCGCCCTATATACAATAATTTTCAATGAAACGAGTGATAAAGTTAATGCTTTTTTTCAGAAAAATTGAATTGTGGAGCAGAAATGTAAAGCAAAAAACCTAGAAATGTTTGTAAATATGGATGAATGTGTAAAAACTTACAAGACTGAAGAAGAACACCTGGAAGTTATTTTTGTAACCATTGAAAATCATTAAATCTTGCTGGCAAAGAATTTAAAAAAGTATTTTTTTGTTGACTTCAACTTGATAGCACGTTACGAATGGGTTAGGGATTTCAAAATACTCCCGAAGGTCTCCCAACTGCCGAAGAAGAAATCTACCTAGACTTCACGGCAAGTGGCGAAATCAAAAAACAATATAGTAATAAATCACTGTTTGGATTTTGGACAGGTTTGGATGAGAGTAGCCTCTATATATCCAAGCTATTTTGGACAGGTTTGGATGATGAGTTCTCTGCACTAAAAAATAAAGTATTTCGTATACTATTACCATTTTCAACAACCCATCTTTGCGAAACCGGATTTTCTGCTGTGGCTACTTTGAAGACAAAATATAGATCTCAGTTAAATATAGAAAAAGATCTTAGAGTGGCAATTTCTAATATTAAACCTTTATTTGAAAAACTTTGCTCTTCAAGACAGGCCCAAGGGAGTCACTAGTAAGTATTAATCTTGTTTTTTATTTAATTTTGATAAATTGATTATTAAATGCATTATATAATATTATGTATTATATCAGTGTAAAGTGTATTTTATTTTTATTATGTCAGAGTGTTTTCTGTAAAAGAAATATTTTTTGTCGGTATATTTTTTCTCGATATACTCGCTCCCCCAGGTTGAGATCCACTTGCCTAAGGGTAGACCTCGACTGTCTTCCGAAGACCACATATCCAGGCTAGGACGATCGCGAGGGAAGTCGATAGGAGAGATTAAGGCAAAGATGGCTGGAAACACCTCCACGCTGTGAGGCATAACGAGGAAGGAAAAGAAGAAAGAAAAAAATATCAGACAAGAATATGGATATAATTTTTTTAAATAATTGATACATCAATATTTTGTGAACATCCCTACTAAAGTCAGTCCCGACATCATCATCATCATCATGTGAGGCCATTGATGTACTTACAGAAATCGGAGGTAGCATTGTCTTATATCTTCTCTCTCTTGTTTCATTATTATAAGAATTATTATATGAGTAATTTATTTTATGGGTTTTAAAGTCTTCCAGTAACATCTTAATATAAATTAGTTTAAGATTTGACGACTAAAGTTGAATTTGGATGAGGCCTGTAACGACCAGATTCCATTCTCATTAATATTCTCTTTCTGGCCTCAACGACACCCATTTTTTTCATCAAAACAATCTTTGTTCAATCAGTGACTGATTGATTGCTTAGCGTCACTCTGTTGACTTCCTGCCTGATTGCATTTTTTATGTAGATAATTCGACTTGGAATATTCAAAAGAAAAGAAAACAAATGAATGATAGAATAAATTATTACATAAGTTTTCAGCCAGAAATAAAATCGATTATAATAAAATATTCCAAGCTATTAGTTATGTATAGTAACTAGATGTTAGAGAAGATTTAAAAGATGAAAAAGTTTGTCAATCTACAAGTTAAAGCTGCTTAGTTCGCCTCTATTGCCCAGAATTATAAAACTGATTTATAATGCTGATACTATATTTATAATGCTAATACTTGTGATTAAAGCGAGTATTTTCCATGTTTTTTAGATTTATTTATTGAGACCTGCAGCCCAAACAATGATGCAATAATTACTTTAAAGAATTAAATGTGCTAAAACCTAACAGTGACACCAGTAGTAACTACCCGTTGGTAGCACTACAATGACTTTTCTTCGTTAAGAGGGTCCCGTGGCCATCTTCTTGTCAGACGCTTTGGAACTTTATCAGTACCATCTGTACCCGCGTTCCATATATATGTATGTGTGTGTGTGTGTGTGTGTCTGTGTGTGTATATATATATATATATATATATATATATATATATATATATATATATATATATATATATATATATATATATATATATATACATACATATTGTAACGATATTTTTTGAATATATCGTAATAGCAGTTCGATATATCGAGAAAATATCGATATAACGTTTATCAGTCATCGATATTTTTATCTTATATCTTATTTGATTATAATGAAAGATCTTTTTAAATAAGTTTAAAATTTGATTATGGGTGTGAAGTCAGATTTCTTGCTTTCCATATTTCAATATCTTTCATGTATCTATAATATCATTTTATATTGTCAATAAATTAAAATTTATCTCATAAAAAACTTAACCCAAGAGTAACAAGCACCTTTTTTTATCATCGTCACATGTAACAATATTTCTGTGTTGATATAATTAAGATATTGTTTTTATAATATCCATATTTCTATGCCGATGTAATTAAGATACCGATTTTGTAATATCGATATTTCTTTGTCAATATTATTAACATATTGTTTTTATAATATTGATATTTCTAAGGCGATATAGTTAAGATATTTTCTTTAAATTATCGATATTTCACTGCTGATTGAGGAGACTTTAAATATTAAAAAACTGATAATTTCCTTTCCTCCTTCTGATTCGTTTATTTATTTATTTTTTAATCTGATAAAAGAATTAATGATAGTTTGAAATATCGATGTTTCTCTGTCGATATAATTAAGATATTGTTTTCATTAAGTTCATTTTCAGCACGATTTAAATGTGAATAAACAGATTATCTTCCTAATCTTCCTCCAATTCGCTTAGACTTTTTTTTTTAATTTTATTAATATATTAATGATATATTTAAATATCGATATATTTATGCTGATATTATTAATATTATATTGGATTTTTATCTTTAATGAATTTTCCTTGAGGCCAATTAAAAAACTTAGTATTTTTTCTATTTATTTCAGACGTTTCGAGGATACTGTGTGCCCCTCTTGAGCATCTAAATAATATCCCAAAATATTGGGTTTGCCACTTAACTAGTTACTTAAATGAGACTTGGTCAATGAATTTGGGATATTATTTAGATGTTGAAGAGGGGGACAAAGTATCCCAGAAACGTCTAAAATAAATGGAAATAACCACTAATTGACCTCAAGGCAAATTGGTTAAAGATAAAAATATAATATGGAAGGTCAACAATTGAAAATAATTAAGAAAATATTTTTAACCAATATTGATATCAATTTCAATATCGATATTTTTATTTCAAAATTCCATTCCTAGAACACAGCCACTATAGATAGTAACTCGAAGTCACCACAGCACAAGTTTTTATGGTTCTTTGTTTGATCTTTGGCGAATCCGCCGTCCTTGTAGAATCTTTTAATTTCTTTTTTTTAAATAAATTGTTTTCGATACTAAAATTTTAATATCGATATTACTATATATCGAAAAAAAAATATATCGGGCGAAAATATCGATATATTGATATTTTTTAGCATCTCTTACCCTTACTCCTTATTCACTGACCCTCTCACATCAATGGCATTAATGCAGAAAAACCGATTATTTGATAGCTGTCCAGATTGGTGAGAGAGTGAAGAAACTTTAAATATTTCAGAACTATATAAACTTTCTAAATGCAGGAATTGGTATGAAAATATTTGTAAGCATGATGGTTGCAAATTAAAGGGGACGCTCCTTCTCAAAATAAAAACGAATCATGAATGAACTGAGAAGCACGATGCTTTAAGGTAGATTGATCAGTTTATCAATTATGGCGATAATTAGTGGTGTACTTTAAGAAATAGACTTTGAAATATTCATTCTGATTTCGTTAATCAAAAATTAAGGAATGTATCTCTGATTTAAATGCTTAATTTTATAATGTTTTTTTTAAATTGTAAACCAAATAAGGATTTTAAATTGCATGTTGTTTATTTCTAAAGGTAATCCATAAAAGTTCACAAAATTAATTCCGTAATCATGAGGGCAGTAATGTCTTAATGTGCCTCAGATTATTATGACACGCATGGCTAAAGATGGTAACATGTTGGAATGGCGAGTCTGTTTCGTACCAAATCTGTCATAAATAGAATATTTAAATCATTGTAGATAATTTGATCATTGGCACAATAATTCTTAAGAAATATGATGATAGTTTCGTACTTATACTTGTATTCCTAATACCGAAACAGCACGTTAATATATATATATATATATATATATATATATATATATATATATATATATATATATATATATATATATATATATATATATATATATTACTAGGTTACTAGATTCCGAAGATTGCAGTATCTCAAAAACGACACTCGGCGTCGCGACGTCTATTCGCGTCGGTTACTTGTGACGGTGACTTGAGTCGTAATTCTGGATAGAACTTATTTTATTTTCTAAAACTTATATTTGACGCTTTTATTTCTAAAATTGATTGAAAACCATTTAGCAATTCTGATGTGGCCTAAAACTTTACTTGAGACTCTAAACTGCTTGTAAGGGAGGCATAGGAATCCTGCTAAAAATCATCTATCCAGATTTTTTCTTTAGTAATCGTACCTATAATGTTTATACATATGCTATATTAAATTATGCTGTATTCTGGAATAAGTAATAAGTGATATTTAATAATATCTGATGCGATACCCGTAGAATTTAATTTTCCAAAACTATTATTTGAAGTATTTAAAAATTAAATTAAAAAAGTCACTAAAAAAAAGAAACTGTAAAGTATCACTTCTGGTTGACCAATTTTAACCAAAACTGTAAACATCTTCCTGTAAAGTATCACTTCTGGTTGACCAATTTTAACCAAAACTGTAAACATCTTCCTGTAAAGTATCACTTCTGGTTGACCAATTTTAACCAAAACTGTAAACATCTTCCTGTAAAGTATCACTTCTGGTTGACCAATTTTAATCAAATCCCAGTATGCTATTTATATTATCATATAAGTCTTATATACCAAATTTGAGAAGCTTTGGATTATATTTTAATATAATTTTTGATGAAAATCTATTATGACCTTCAAGTAAAGTCCCACTTCCGATTTACCAATTTTAACTAAAATGTAGTATCTTATTTAGATTAATATTAAATCTTACATACTAAATTTTAAAAGTATTGCGATGTATTTTAATACAATTCCTGATGAAAATCGATTACGACCTTCAAGTAAAGTACCACTTTCAGTAATTATGTAGTGACCAAAAAGAGATGACCGAAACTCGATATTATAGCTATCGCAGATACAAAATTTCAAACTTCCATGCCTAATCCTTTTTGAGTTATGCGAGATACGAACGAACAAACTAGTCAAAATGGAATCAGGGATGTTCATAATGGATATTACGGTTGCAATCAGAAAACCGAAAATTTTCGCGATTAAAATATTTCCTTTACTGCGTACAAGGGAGTAAAAAGAACATATGTAAAACAAAATATATAACATTTCAGAAAATTTTTTTTCGAACTACACTAACCAACAGCGTAGTATCTGAGTCCCGGATGAAGTTTACGACCGGCCTTAGCCAGATAGAACCTGCCCCACATCTGAATATTTAGATCTCTTTGGTCCTTGTATCCCACCCTCAGCCCCTAAAACCAAATAGTCTGAGGGTCTCCTGTTGAATGTGCAATGCGATGGATGGCGGGATAGAGTTAGAGCCTCTGAGATAGTGGCTCTTTGTCTTGGGAAGGGACTCAGGTACAACACAATCTACAATAAAATAATACGAGAGATGTTTCCACAGTTTACTGTATAATTTACGCAATGATCAGGGATTAACCAGATTATTTACAAGCCAATTGATTATAAACTAGGAGATCATCTTTCAAAATATCCATACTAATATTTAAAATAAATATTAATATCGAAACTAAATAAATGAGAAACCAATTAGATTTAAAAATCATGTACATTCTACACCAAATCAACTAAGTCGTATTGGAGGCATTTTCTGGGACCTCAGTTTTCCCACAACTAAGATTATATACAATGGAGTAGTGCTAGGATTCCCGAGGCACCCGTCCAGCCTGGACTCGAAACCTCTCGCAACAACAGCAGACAAGATTGGCGACAATACAGAGAATGGCTATGCTGCGGGTGACCAAAATCTATAAAACTGTTGTTCATACCTGCACCGCCTCATGAACAACAGTTTTATAGATTTTGGTCACCCGCAGCATAGCCATTCTCTGTATTGTCGCCAATCTTGTCTGCTGTTGTTGCGAGAGGTTTCGAGTCCAGGCTGGACGGGTTGTGGTGAATCTCCGAGGGAGGATTGCGGAATATCCAAGGAAGCTTCCGGTGCTATATCCAATAATATCTACTCTTTGTAGCTTCCGGTGCTATATCCAATAATATCTACTCCTTGTAGCTTCCGGTGCTATATCCAATAATATCTACTCTTTGTAGCTTCCGGTGCTATATCCAATAATATCTACTCCTTGTAGCTTCCGGTGCTATATCCAATAATATCTACTCTTTGTAGCTTCCGGTGCTATATCCAATAAACAAATTATTCGCTGCGCCTTTCGCTAATATTTGTCTAATAAGGATGTTTTTTTTTTAGTTTACCTTGTTAGACCATTTAATTATTTTTCTACTGAGGCACTATAAGATATTGGCGTCCACGTGATTAGAGGATTAATTTTTTAAGCGTTTATGGATTGTTTACAGAAATAAACAAAATATAGTTTTAAATTATTATTTGGTTTAATATTTAATAACAAATATTAAAAAAAAACTAAACGTTTATTACATCGATGTCAGTGATAAACTGCTCAGTGTATCTTGAAACATCGTGCATCTCAGATCATTCGTCGTTCGTTTTGATTTTGAGAAAGAACGTCCAAATATTATCATACCAATTTGTACATTAAGAAACGTGCCTTCGATTTCATCTATTTATTTTACTTTATTTTTTTTTTTTTTCAAGGTACCTTGCCACTCGGCTATACGGGTTTCGGAAGATTTATCTATCGACGAGTTCTTTTCATCCTTCTTAAATTTTCTTTCTTCTTAATGCAATCTATTAAAATAGATTGGTCCCACTATTTCCTTCCCACCGTTTACAAAGGATTCATAGTATGGGTAATTTTCCTGGTTCTCTAATTGAGGGAAATCACTCTCTGTGATGACATAGAGGTCGGTTTTCCTCCATAGTTTGGTTCTTGACCTTCAATCGTGAATGGACGTTGGGAAAATATTTTCTCAAGGTCTGAGTATTTACCCATGATCGATTCCACTCGGTGTCCTCCCGTATTATCCTTTTCCATTTCCTTGGATATTCCGCAATCCTCCCTCGGAGATTCACCACAACCCGTCCAGCCTGGACTCGAAACCTCTCGCAACAACAGCAGACAAGATTGGCGACAATACAGAGAATGGCTATGCTGCGGGTGACCAAAATCTATAAAACTGTTGTTCATACCTGCACCGTCTTAAAAAAAACGCTTAAAAAATTAATCCTCTAATCACGTGGACGCCAATATCTTATAGTGCCTCAGTAGAAAAATAATTAAATGGTCTAACAAGGTAAACTAAAAAAAAAACATCCTTATTAGACAAATATTAGCGAAAGGCGCAGCGAATAATTTGTTTATTGGATATAGCACCGGAAGCTACAAAGAGTAGATATTATTGGATATAGCACCGGAAGCTACAAGGAGTAGATATTATTGGATATAGCACCGGAAGCTACAAAGAGTAGATATTATTGGATATAGCACCGGAAGCTACAAGGAGTAGATATTATTGGATAAAGCACCGGAAGCTACAAAGAGTAGATATTATTGGATATAGCACCGGAAGCTACACGGAGTAGATATTATTGGATATAGCACCGGAAGCTACAAAGAGTAGATATTATTGGATATAGCACCGGAAGCTACAAGGAGTAGATATTATTGGATATAGCACCGGAAGCTACAAGGAGTAGATATTATTGGATATAGCACCGGAAGCTACAAAGAGTAGATATTATTGGATATAGCACCGGAAGCTACACGGAGTAGATATTATTGGATATAGCACCGGAAGCTACACGGAGTAGATATTATTGGATATAGCACCGGAAGCTACAAGGAGTAGATATTATTGGATATAGCACCGGAAGCTACAAGGAGTAGATATTATTGGATATAGCACCGGAAGCTACAAGGAGTAGATATTTTGATTCAGATATTTTGTTCTTTGTATGAGGATAATTAATTAAATAAGAAGGTTTTTAAGTTTTAGATCATTATAACGTTGATATCTGGCCCAATTATTTTGTGTTCAGTCCTATTATCTTGATATAATTTTTAAGCTCAATAACAAATATTAATATAAAAACCAATGAAGTAATACGGACAGAGAAGAGGCTGTTGAAGTATAAAGAGATAGAAGTTATGAGGAGACAAGCGGGGATAAAAGGTGACTGAATTATTGACCAGCTGTTCCGCATCTGGCTCGATATCTTGCAGCCAATCCATTTGACTTTATCGTAGTTCAGGTGTCTTTTTTTTTTTTTTTTTAGTCCTTTTTTTGAACTTTGTGGCAATATTTTAACCAGAGTTCTACGAGGCGTGAGATGTGTGATGAAGTCCGAGTGATTGTTAGAGATTTCTAATTTTAAGGTTTATTTGAATTTGTTGTTTAACCAGTTTTTACTTTAGCTTACAACTATAAAAAATAAAGTTTTATAAACGAAAAAACAGATTTTAAGATCCCTTGAATCCAAATAACAAAGTCTCGCAAGAGGTCGCGAGAGGGTCTGTTTGTATGTGAACAGTCTAAAACTAAAACCTGTACGAAACTGAAATTACGTATTTAAAGTTTCTATATGCCGGGGATGTAACACCAACATGTTTGCTAAAATATACTGGAAGTGGTCCTTTTCATCAATTTTATAATTTTTTTCAAAAATTGTTCCAACGATTTTGATTAAACTTATTTTATATAAACTCGTTATATCAATGTACAATTAAATGGCTTCAACATCAGCTGGGTTTGTTTACACACATCTATTCAATATTCTATTAATTTTTAATTAATGATGTTACGAGTGATAAATTAAAAACTTATTAAATTATACAGTCCGTTGATAATAAATATGGAAACTATAGACATCAAGAGAAAGGATTAATATCAGTAATAAATTTAAAAAATAGATATGAAAAATAAGCAATAGTTTTGGCTGATTGGAAATATGATAAAAACAAAGGGCAAAGAGATATTAGGATCAGAAATGGAAAAACAGTGAAATTTGGTTTTTATAGTCCCACAGGACTGATTCACGGCGGAAAACAGAATAAATAATTACCTGCTACAGTCGGTCTCGAACCCGGAACCTTGAGAATACTAGCGCGATACCCTATCCCGCTCTTAACTCCCTGTAAAGTACTTTTAATTTTTTTTTTATTTGAAATAAATAACCTACTCTCATCGTAGTAATAAAAAAATAGCAGATGTAAACTATGAAAGAATTTAATAATTAATAAAAAGAAAAAACAGGATAAGCATTTTTGCAGACTGAAAATTAATTTCCGGAAATAAGAGCAGTAATATAGATGTATAATATTCCGCTGGAAAACAAAAGATTTAAAAAAAAAATTATATATAATGTACGAAGTCGTAGAAATTAATGCAGTGGCGAAAAACGAATAAACTTAAGTGATTGTTATAATTAATAATTTCTACTTTTGTATTATATAATAGAAACTAAAAAAAAAAAAAACTGAAAATGTCACTAGGCCTACTTGAGCAGATAAATCCAAAGATACAGAGATTATTGAAATATTTGTAATATTTTGAAATAGAATTAGAAAAATAATATTATTCTTTAATAATAAAATATTATGCGTAATAATAAAATTTTAATAAGTAAAACAACTTTATGATAACCCCACCAAATCTTAAACCTCTTACTGTACACGTGTGACATTATTTAATTTAAATATTATAAGTATAAAAAAAAAAAGTGACTAGGTGCAATAAAGTGGACCTCAAGTGGTAAAATGCATCAATGCCGATACTAGCTAAGGACATTAGATTAAATTATAATCCATTTTATTTAATAGTTTAAGGACGATAGTCCTGTAGTACCGAGGACCTCATTAAGGACGAGTCATGTAAGCCACTTTATGAGGGCCCTCCTGCCCATTTAATTAAATGTCCTGCCCTTGATATTGGCTTTATGACTGCCTGTCAAACAATCTTTTTCCGTATACACTCACTGATTCTTTAGTACTTGAAGTACAATCTCGTTAATTGAAAGAATTTTATGTGTTTGTCCCTAATGAATTTTCGTTAGAATCGATGCGTTTGATGTTAATGCTAATGTATCATATTTATTTTTTTATAACACATTAAAAATATATTGGCAATCGGCGAAAGTAAGATACGAATCACTTAAATTTACATGTTTGTTCTCTAAAGAGTGGCTCTTCATTACTTTTCAATTGGAAGATTCAAAAAATTAACACGAGGTTTCTAATTTCTTTCTACAAGTAAATTCTACAAAAAAAAAAAAAAAACTTGTGGGCCTTTCTCACTAGACTTGTCAAATTCGCGTCTTTTGACTATGAAGTTGTTATTGCATCTCTCTAATTATTGTGGAGTTGGCTCCATATTTAGTGTATATTTTAGGTGTAGATTCAATTTTACTCAAATTCTTCGTATCCTGTGATACAGAATATTGGTAATTATACTAAATCATCACTCAACCGTTATAATCACAAAAGAACAAAACATATAATGTTGAATTAACATTGTATATTTAATAATTTAAACTTTTAATAATTGCATGTATACATATATATTTTTTTTATTGAGTAGGTTTTTATATAAGTTTTCCTTCAATTATGAAAATAATTTATTTTTTTTAATCTAGTCATGTTTCAAACTAAATTTTCATGGAAATGGAAGATCCCGGAATCATTTACATAAAACATGTTTGTAATGTAAATATTGCAAATGAACGCTCTTTCTTCTTCTTCTTCTTGCTACATAATGAGATATTACATCATCTAAGGTCGGAGGATTACAGGGTTATCACCTTATAAAACGAATATTTCCCGAAGTAAAGGTTATAACATACGCGATAACTCGATTCCACCATAACCTCAAGTTCTTGATGCCATTTTAACTCCTTGCCATTTTAACCACAAATTACTGTAATGCAAATACTTTACCCATTCACTATTTATCAATGGTAGGTGTACTCACCGATAATAAAAATAAAAAAAATTGAATCGACTCGATAATAATTGACGGGATGTAAAAACAACCTCATAGTCAAAAGATACGAATTTGATAAGTCTCATGAGAATGAGCCTGCAACGTTTTTTCAATAAACGGTTTATTGATTCCAAGTGATTTGAGTGACCACTTGTAATCATACAAAAGCAATAATTCTAGAATTGGATCTTGCTCCACTTTTTTCAAGATCTACAAAACATTAAACCAGGAATATGGTATGCTACCTCAAAAAAATGTCACATATAATTATTATTATATATATATATTTTTTTTTTGTTTTGTTATTAAGTTTCAGAATTACGATAAAATAAGTATCTCAGAATGCTTTCAAAGCCTTATTTAAAGGTATTTAACGGTTATATTACCGTTAAATAGCTTTAAATAAGTCCTTGACAGGATTATTTTAAGGATAATAAAGTGTGGGCAAACTTCAATTAATAATATTGCCAAGGGAGTTGAAAAGCTAAACCTGAGCGTCTTTGTCCTCTCAAGAGCAACAGTTGGTTAATTCCTTTCTTAAGCATTTCTTTAGAATAGAAATGACAGGCTCTGAACTATTTGTCAATTGTATTCAATAACTAAACACAAATCTACTTAGTGTTATCATATGCCATTAAATACTTCAAGTCGCACACAATAACAGGAAACTTTTGATATTTTCTGTTTATTTCTGATGTTATGAAGAGGCTATTACCTTTCTCGATAAAAGGTATCAATCTAATGCAAAAAAAATGTACTATTTTCTGAAAATAGTACATTAAAACACACAAACTCTTCAGCTTTATATAATAGTACCTGCAGATAAATGATATTTTATCAATTAGGCTTGATATCACTCTGAGATTATTCATCGAAGTAGAATATAATTTGAATTTTGGAATAGCTTTAGAAAGTATTCATATCGCACTTGATATTAGTCCAATATTTTTCATTCTACACGTTATCGCATAATGACTTCTGATACCAACCGATTTCCGCGTATGATATTACAATATATTTTGGATATTTCCCACCATTTTGACAAGGGACTACCGATAACGTGGATCCCGTCAAACTGTCCAACCTTCTTTACTTTAGTTAAACGGCTCAAACCCAATATCCGTCCAACACACTTGAAGAGGAAATGCGCTAGGCAATATCTGTCACCATGAGGCTAAGTGTTCAAGCCAAGTGAGGAGTGGCTTATAAAAATGAATAATTAATAAAAAATAATATATAATAATACAATTAATAATGGGTCCGCCAGGATTTATGAATCCATAACTTGGACGCCGAAAGTGCCTTCCGTCCTCTCACCCAACATGATGGGTATTGATCCCAAGGCAACTAGTCCATACAAAAGTTTGCTACTGAAATTACTTTTATTTATAACATTAGCTCTACCTGAACGACGTTGCTCGTGAAAAGAATTGCGAATTAAACCTCCAAAATTTCATATATTTTATTTTTTTTTATGTTTAACTTTAAAAAGATAATCTGAGTAATAGAAGACTATTGTTGTTATCATTCATCATCACACTCTAAAGTTTGTACAAAACTTTTACTAATAAACATTAAAAAAAAAAAAAATCAAGTTCATTGATTTTTATTTTATTTTTAACACGTTTATTCATTTCATCATATTGTTTGCTATATGAAAGGAATGGAAAAGTAAATAAAAGTATTACAGCGAGCATAGAATAGTATTACAGCGAGCATAGAATTGTATTACAGCGAGCATAGAATAGTATTACAGCGAGCATAGAATAGTATTACAGCGAGCATAGAATAGTATTACAGCGAGCATAGAATTGTATTACAGCGAGCATAGAATAGTATTACAGCGAGCATAGAATAGTATTACAGCGAGCATAGAATAGTATTACAGCGAGCATAGAATTGTATTACAGCGAGCATAGAATAGTATTACAGCGAACATAGATTCGCCGAGGAAACGCATCATTCAATTCAATACCCTCATTAGCTTTGCCGTGGTTATGTAGAATGGAAGAAAACAGATGTTTTAAAAAAAAAAAAATATTGTAAAGCTAGTACTTTATAAACTTCCGGTCGTTTATAATAATTTATTGTAGTTTTGGCCCTATTCCTTTAAAATGTGTGCAACGCATGAGACTGAACAAAATAATATTGGTTATTATCGTAATGATTATTATATATACAAACCTCAACCTTAACGCGGGTGAAACCGCGGAGCTCACTTTGTTATTGTACATTTGCACCACTATTACTGAGTACATACTAACTAAAACAAAGCACTGCCTTCATACTGCTAAACTCACTCACGTACACGACGGAAGGAATGCTTCGAGGCTGGAATTTAGCTTAATGGAATCCAGAGGTAAATGGATTCCACAACCTATACCATTTTGGCTAAATAGTTTTTGGCTAAATGTTTTTTTTGCTAAAAAATGTCATGGAAGATTGCATTTATAAAATTCCAACTGTATAAAACATACTGACTTGAATTATTTCTATACTGATGTCAATATTTCAGTTTTCAACTTGTAATAATTTATACGTTAAAATTTTTATTACATAAAAAAAAGAAAATCGTGACTTGAGACAGAGACAATGCTTACCAGATCGGATTGATTTAATGTGTTATAATTTATTCTATACATATGGTTGAAGGATTCTCAAACATTAAATTGAGTTGTCGAATATCAGTAAATAATTTCGAACCAGGCAAATTTCATCATCAGGCATCAGGCATCATAAGAATTGGGGAAAAAAATAATTAATGCCAGACGAGAAATAGAACATCATATTCATACTTTATCATGCTTGCATTTATCGTCTGGCATGTATTACTGAACATACTGGCATGTATTACTGAACATACTGGCATGTATTACTGAACATACTGGCTTACTCCGACATTCAACTTACACGAACTAAGTCACTGATTTCATGAAAAAACAAAACGGATTATCAAAATAAAAATAAAATCATCAACAATACTGGTAGAGGTCTTAAAAAGGAGCTGGATGTGAGATCTACTTTAGGGGCAATAGATATGAAAAAAAGAATAAAAGGCATTACATTTACAATTTCTTTCCTTTTTGTTGATTAATGGTTCTTGAAAAGTTTATTATTTGAAGATTCAAAAAAACAAAAAATAATATTCCGAATTTCCGTCCATTTATGTCAAAATATTTTAAGGAAGACCAAAAAGCTGTGTCTAGCGTTGATAAAAATATTTTACATCCTCACTACCGAAGATCAAGAAGCTTTCTTCTCATGCTGGAAGTAAAACAAAAATATTTTACATCCTCACTACCCAAGATCAAGAAGTTTTCTTCTCATGCTGGAAGTAAAAATATTTTCCTCAGAATTGAAAATTTCAACTCGCGTTCAACCTTTTAGATATCAATGAACAAATATGGCTTCGTGTCTGTCTCTGATTTTAATGAAACTTTGTGCGGATTCTTACGGGTTGGCATCTAGATGGTCCATTAACCAATTTCGTCTAAAATGCATTTTCCTTGGCACGCCTATATTATATAAACAAATCGCCTGACTTGGTTTGAAGTTGCAGGAAAGCTGTGTATAAATGTAAAAATGATTCAGTATCAATTTCATTAAATTACCTTTAACGTTGAGTAAGATATGCTGACCTAATCACAGACATTTTTTAATAATTACAATTGACTGAGTTGTCAATATTCTCGAAAATCACAGAGGAATACGAAATTTATAAGAATAAAAAAATAAAAATTATAATTGTTATTATAATTATTAATTACATATTATTTTTAATTATAAGTATAAGAGTTAACTCTAAGCTGAGATATTTACATTTAGCTATGTCCATACCGTTCGACTTTCGATTCGACATGACGAAACAGGAAGAGAACGTCACCTCCGATGTCGAATCGATAGTCGAAGAGTGCGGACATAGCTCAAGGTAAACACAAGCCTAAAATTTCTGTGAACATCAGCTTTCCAAAAATTATTCTAGATCTATACACCTTAAAATACAGTAAAATGACTACAAGTAAGAATGAACTTTAACCATTTGGGACTGATGAAAAATAAATTTGTATAAAAAAAAAAAATATATATATCAATAATACAATTAAATAAATGAGTATGTTGCTATTTATACAACCATAAAATATTCCTAACTATATTTCACAACAAAATCCTTCCAGTATCTACATATTAATTTTGATTTCCGTTTTATGTTTCAGTTCACAGAATGGGTAGATGGAGATGATGATGGTGAGTACGTCTTTATTACCTGTGCATGATATGAACATAATTTACCTGATTTCTTAAGTGTTGCTGTATTCAGTAATTGAAAAGTAGCACTAACAACATTATTTGGTTGGAGATAAGTTCATCATAGCTACGGGAATACATCTTGTTTATTATTACGTATCAGCGCTGTTTGGTTTGATAATTCAAGGCTGTTTGTTTTATCAGCGTCCATTTTATTTCATGCTTGTAGTATTATTCGTTTGTTTTTCATCATAGCAGAGTTTTTTCAGAAGAAATACGTTCAGAAACACGCTTCGCTATTTATAAACATTCCTTAATATCGAGGGTAAACTGAAAAAAAAAATCTCTGAATTTCCGTTTTCAAATATAGTTGGGTAAATACTTGGAGACTGCACAGGCTTTGAACATAGGAATCCTGTTTTCGATTCAAACTTTTTCATATTACTTAAAATAAAGTGAGGGAGAAAATATTCTGTACTTAAAAAAAAAATATATATATATATCAGAAGTGACCTTTACAATAGTTTAAAATAAATGGTTCTTGTACAAAAGTAAAATAACAATAACAAATTATGATTGTAAAATAAAAAAAAATTGTTTGAAAACTAATTGAACAAATTATACATATTTTGTCTGTATTAGATAAACATTTTTTTGAAAACTAATTGAAAAAATTAAATATATTTTGTCTGTATTATATAAAAATTAAAAGAAAGAGATAAGAGTACAAGTATAAAAAGTGTCACGGCAGAAAATGAGATAAGTGATGTTACACCTGCATATATTGTTGAATTGTTGAAGTGATGTTGCACCTGCAGATATTGTTGAATTGTTAAATTGTTGAAGTAATTCCTTCATGGGACATTCTCCTGGAAAGGGCCAATAGATTCCGTTCTTTTTTTTTTTTTTTGTAATCTTTGTTAAGCTATTTATGAAAGCCTAAATAGTTTTTTCTTTCCAATTTTTTGCTAAATAATAAGTTTTAATTAAACAAAAATGCAATAAATACGTGCGAAATTTAAAATATCTAAGCGCAATGCTATTGGTTAGAATACAGTGTGAGGTCAAATTTCATGTCAGCATAGCTACGTCGTATGGGGTTTCTGGGAACTTTCTTTAAGTGATCGACGACAAATTGAATTAAATCACGGTTTCTTTCATTAAGCGTTGCATGAAATCATAAATTAAAATGACTAATTAAAATGAAGCGCAGGCGAATAATCTTTCGAGAATAAATGCGATTATAATGTGTTTTTTTTTGTTTTCTTCATATCCAGATTTTATATATACTGAATTTAAAGGAGTAAAAGTTTCAAGATAATTTTGTGTTGATTAATTCAGTTTTGAAGCTCTTTTATTACATGATTTCCCATATTAATTTGGAAAACTAATCATAACCTGTAAATGTAGAAAAAATAATTTTATCAACAAATGCGGTCAAATATTCGAATACGAATTTTCGTATCAAATCAATAGGGGTATATGTTTCAGCTGTTTTACAGTTAGAAATATTACATTTATTATTTTTGGTATAGATCTTAAAGGGAATCGTATGGCGGCTCATTATTTTGTATTTTTCATACAATTTTCTGTATCCTCATCTAACTAAACCTAAGAAAAATACTGATTATATTCACATGAAAACAACATGAAAAATGTAAACAAATATCCCTCATATAAAAAATATATAGCGAAAAAAATTCATCAAATGCCCAATCAAAACTTTTTGTGTTGATAATAAAATTACCTTCGATAAAGAAATAATAATAATAATGAAACATTTATGATACATATACTTCAACGCGGGAATAAAGAACTAAATATAAAATGAAATTTATCTATTTTATCGATATGAGAGACAGCCGTTACTTTATATCGATAAGGTATAATATCGATTGGGCAGTGAACTCTGCCCGCTATGGGCTAGACATTAGCAGACTATATAAACACCCTCCACTCTATTTTTAGCTACCCGTTGACGGAAAATCATTGAACGAATTTAAGCCCAGAGGCCTGGGTAGAAAGAACCGGCTGTTAGGAAAATCATTATGCACTCTATGAATCCATAACACATTTATACTAAAACCAACTTTATATGTTAGATAAGTACACAATATCGTACTCAATGACTATCTCCATTCATCTTTGACGTAGAGATCAATATTATTCCTTGCATTCCTTCTTTGCAACTGAATTACTACCATTAAACTAATCATATGGCCACACTGATATCACAACACTGTTTAATGATATCATTACATTGAGCTTATATTTATATGCTTACACTTATATTTATATTATACTAGGCTTATCTCACAACTCACAGCTATTGAGGGAATTATCTCGATTATGAACTGTTCATAAATTAAGTGTTTTTAACGTATAAGACTTAAGAATAAAGTCAACTAAAACATTATGTTCGTCTGAAGGGTTTTCTACGCGTATGTACAGTTTCGGCACTCTGTTTAATATTGTTAACCATCAGGGCCCTATTTCATACTGAAGTTCTACTACAAGTGGAAAGGTTAGAGGTCTCGTGGTTAGGGGTCACAACTTATTTATCATCATTAGATAATAACAATTTTATTCATTTTTTTTTAATTTTCTGTTTTAAAAAAAAAGTTAAATGTTACTGTTTCAACATTATAAAACTATTTTAACAATATATAACATCTTGTAATTTACTTTATTAATACCATCTGCAAGTACAAGTTAGCCTATGGCTTACCTATGGCCTATGGCTACAAGTTAGCCTATGGCTTACCTATGGCCTATGGCTACAAGTTAGCCTATGGCTTACCACGCCTATAACTTTTTAGCAAATTAGCCTGTGGCTTACCACGCCTATAACTTTTTAGCAAATTAGCCTGTGGCTTACCACGCCTATAACTTTTTAGCAAGTTAGCCTATGGCTTACCACGCCTATAACTTTTTAGCAAATTAGCCTGTGGCTTACCACGCCTATAACTTTTTAGCAAGTTAGCCTATGGCTTACCACGCCTATAACTTTTTAGCAAATTAGCCTGTGGCTTACCACGCCTATAACTTTCTTATTGTTCTGCAAAACTGTTTGGCATTTACTTTCTCAATCATCAGCGTATTTTCAAAACCTCTCATCGTCCTCCTGTCTCTTCTAAGTTTGTTTTTGCCAGCAGCATGATGATGTTAAATTACACAAGCTTGTAAAATTTGGAGTTTGACATGTTTTTTAACTTTTGATAACTGTTCTTTATGTATTTTCGATTTGTCGTAATTTTCGATGAATCCGCAAATTACCTCAATATTTTCACGGTATAACGTAACAAATAGCAAGAGATAATTATCCAATCCAGTTTCTGTTGAAAATTATTGGAGTGCTTTATCATCTCTCTTTGGTAAGTCTATTTTATACTGTTGATGTGAAATGTGCTATCTCCGTCCCCATTTATGCCATCTTGTTTTTTTGTTCTTGGTGATGCTTGAATTAGCGAAACATGACTGTTTGATTATTTACTGCTTTTGAAAGACTCAAGCCATAGTTCTCTAATCTTCCATTTAAACTTAATCATAGTTTTTCTCTCAATAATTAATACATATTGAATAATCAATAGTGGCTGTAAAACTTTTATGATTAAATTAATTTAATCTTATAGCAGTTTAATCTTATATCATTTTACAAATTTATCACTGTATTCATTTTTTATCATTATATCTTTTTAATTATTTGCTTTGTCAATTTTATTATCATTCATTGTATGGATCATGTTTTTTTTTTTTTGTATCTTGTTTATTCAGCCCTGATGAGGACCTGCAAAGTTAGTCGAAACTTCGGTTTCTAATAAATCGTTTTTATCGTCTCTCGGACCATCTCTTTTCTTAATGATAAACTACACTTGTAAAACTAGAGTTATCGGTTTCACTTAACTTTTTTTTAAATGTATTTATTTAAATTTTTTAAGAGGTTTAAAGTTAATAGTTTGTCGAAAGTAAGTGCAATTAATATGCTGTCAAACTTATTTACTAATATGATATTCAATGTGAAAACATGGAGGTCGGTGGAGAACCGAACGAAACTTGCTATCATTCCAAACACAGCTCGGTTTACCGACACAGTCAGGATTTACTAATATTTACAAAGACAATATCTGTATTATTCTAAGACGATTCGGAATAAGCTGAACAAACCCCCAGAGATTATAGAAGAGAGCAGACAAAGCAAGTGGATGTGCGGTAGTCTCTACAAACAATACTCAATATTTGAACAACGCTCTGGCTTTCAGCTACGTAACGCCGTAGTCTGCTTAACATTTACCTGCTTCAATAAATAAATATAAAAATATTAAACATTCATCAAGAGTATTGCGACTGTTTCTGGACTTGGAGTATTCACTAAAAATATTAAGATGAATCCCATAAATTTCTGACGACTAGAAGTGATTCAAATATATTTTTCAACTTTACTGGTTAGGTTTTGTAAATCACTTATTTTGTAAATCGAACCTCTATATATCTATATATTGAAAGAATGCAATTTGTCACCCTTTTTGGGTGACAATTAAAAACAATTACAGCTATTTTTAAGGTTAAAGAAGTATCTATGACAATTTTTTGGTGTTAATGATGTAACCAACATTTTTAGGGCTTAAGAAAAACCAAATTGAACGATTAATAACACTTATTTGAAAAATTGTACAAATTATATTGCAGATTGCAGATTTTTTTTACAAACGTACATTAATAATTTAATAAGAAGGTGTATTACAAATATACAAACATAAATAAAAATTAATTAATTGTTTTTTCGCGGAAATTGCTTTAATGTCTTTTTGTGCATAATTCATCACCGAAGTCATGTTTAGGAACAATATTCATAACATGAAAGACAAAGTTAAACTAAATTTAAAATGAAAATATCACTCCATATTAGGAAAGAGATTCAGTAAATTAATAAAGAGATATGCTAAATAATAGAACTCATTACTTTAGTCAATGTAAATTATTATTTCTGAAATAAGAGAAATGAATGAATAGCAAAAAAAAAAATTGTTCATTAATTAATTGAGAGTTTTAATAAGAATCGGCTGCATAATCAGGTTGCATAACTTTCTCCTCAAAAGTGGCGTTTTTTCGTCTTTCAGTATTTGCTTCTACCAAACTTTTAGTCCTATCCGCTTACCTCTTTTTTTAGTTTATTGTGAATGATTTTATCTAGACAATGAATGATAAATCATTTTGACATTTATCAAATCAATAAACGAAAAATGGCAAAATAATCGGTTGATCATGTAAAAATATTTACATTGAACTTCAGACTCTGCCATTGCTTAAAAAAGTTAACGATTATTTGTTTTTTAACTACTACTTTTTCAGAGAAATATCATAAAAATAAAAAAAAAAACAAGGAGCACGTAAATTGGACTTGTTATTCAAAAGAAGAAGGAAGATATTTCTAAAAAATCATAAAACAAAGCCGATTAACTTGGCCCGTCTGAAAACGTGTTTGTTAGTTTTTGCTGAAAAATAACAACAAATATATGACAGGGTAATATCTATCGAAATAGTTTTTTAAAAATGATTATGACAGTATCATTGCTATTGAAGATATAAGAAATTTTAAATAGCGAGTTTAATTTGATCTTCAAAATGGGTCATAGTCAGTGGCGTACGCAGAGAGAGGGATCAGGATGATATACCCTCCCCTCTCTCCCCTGAAATGTACGACAAAATATAATTTTCATATCTATCAACATGCAATTTATATTTGAGTAATATTTTGGGTAATTTTAACAACGGCTTTTGATCCGATTTTCACGCATGTCCGTAAAACGTATGCCTAATTTGGCAATTATAGACATTTAGGTAATTATTTGCATTCCTCTTATTAAATCCCATTCCGATAAAAAGTTATGCGCAACTTCCTGTTCGTAGTATTTTTAAATATGTTTTATTTTGTATTATGGTAATGACATTTACACAACATTGATTTACGATTCAGTGTACTTTGATTATGACTGCGTGGTATACGGTGGCTTCTTGGTAGATCTCGTGGACAGACTAAATATTAATGAACAGCTTCATAAGATTTGTTAATGGGATCCCGAGATCTTCCCGCGTTTCCCACCATTATGCCGAGTTAGGGTGGCTCTTCCCCTCCTTCCGTAGACAATATTTCCTTGGCACATTTCTTTGCCAAATAATAAACAACCTCTGCCTACAATCGTCTCCAATTTAGGTCATCTATCCATTCGCTTGCCACCAGATCTTGACCTTCTGGCCTATACCCTTCTGGCCTATACCCTTCTGGCCTATACCCTTCTGGCCTATACCCTTATGGCCTATACCCTTTTACACAGACCGGTCTCATTTCAACAATTCTTTATTACCCGTTTCACCACTTTCTGGAATTCTCCACTTCTTACTTAAAATCCGACATGCTTTCAGTACACATTTAAAACCATTCTATACCAGTTCCTCTTCACAATCCAGTCAGACGCTGGCTAATGATGTATTATGAAAGAAGGATTTGATTCCATTAATAAATTTGTTTGTGAATATGAGCATATATTTCGTTTCACTCTTCAAACACATTTTTTTTTCCCTATGTATTCTAGAAGAGTTCTTTTTTTTTTTTGCTACTCTATTTTTTCACCTACTAGTTCTTTTTACAAAACTATAAAAATATTTTTATAAAACAGTTGAATTTTTTTTCAATCTCTTTTCTTTGGTTGACTTTTTCTTATCTTTTTTTTACTTATTAGATGATTTTTTTTCTTTCCTATCCTTTTCATCATTGCAGAGAATATATTAGTATAGGATATTACTTTTATTTATTTTATCATATTATTAGTATAGAATTTATACCACCATCCTTCATTTGTTCTTATATATATATATATATATATATATATATATATATATATATATATATTTATTTATTTTTTTATAACTACGTATATATTTGATGTTTTTTTTTTTATCTCTTATTATATAGGTCTTTTGACCTATAGATCTAATATATATTATTTTATACATATTTGCTATTCTTAAGACTTTGTCCTAGAATAAATTTGTTTTTCTATTTCTATACAGTAGACTTACAAAAAGTACTATGTTTTCCATTATGTACATAAATATTAATAACAGAAGCTCAAAAATAATTGTTTTACACCAACCGTCGGTTCAGCGTTAATTATTTTTTGGAGAGAGGGGGAGGTTCTTTCATTGCTAAGCACCACAACTTCACTTGTTAATTTCAACCGCCGTGATGTTATTACTTCAGTTAAATGAAGAGAGAGTAAATTCCCGGCAATTTCGTTTTATACAGTATTCTAATGTTCCCATGGGGACTCATCCTCCACCATGATATTAATATTTCATTTCATTCTAGCCAAATATTCTTCATAATATTTACTTCGAAGGCCTTAAGGTGATGTATTTGCTTCTAAATATGGGTTTACATCCAAATGTTACCATTAACATTGTTATTAGTAAAATTTTGACCATGTTTCTAACTAAAATTCTAATAACATTCCGTCGGGCTGTCTGCATAGCCAATGACGAAATGTAATTAACAAAGTTATTAACATGTTACGAACTTCAATATCTGTACAAAAGAAGTTAATAACATCGTGTTACTGACGTTCTTTGATCCGGAAAGCTCCCAGTCGATCGCAACATTGATATTATTCACGGTGTTATTAAAATGTATTAAAAAAAGTAGCAATGTTAATAGCAAATTTTATTTGCAAGGTCATAAACCAAAATGTCATTGACATTTTCATCGAATTGGTTAAATGAAATCAAATACATATTACTAACAAAAGTCATTGACCTTTTATAGAGCAAACACTTTTGTTTTTAACAATTTGATTCTTACTTTTTACAACGGAAAATAACGAAATGTTATAACATTGATATTAACCACGTGTCTAAAGCAGATGCTAATAACATTCTGCCGGGCTGTTTGAATGGCTAATAAGGATGTACTTTACAAAATCACTTTGTAGATTTATGAAATTGGTACTCGCTTTGGAAAATGCGGTAAAATCATGACAAATCACAACGTGTAACTTTCACACTTCGACGAGACATGTGTCCACCAATTTATATCGGCGACCACTAAATCCCTCAGACAGACACAGTACGTTACCTTGGACTAATATTCGACCGAAGGATGACCTGGGACCGAAGGATGACCTGGGACCCACATGTAAAGTGAACAGAAAGACTCTAAAAAAAAACACTGAAATTACTGTTCTCTCTTTTTCTAAATCGTCCAAACTGATAATTAGGCAGAAACTTAAACCCATATTGACTTACGCCTCACAGATTTACGGTTCAGAAAAAAAAAATACTCATTTATAAAATCTGCAATATTTTCAATCCAAAATTTTAAGACTGATAACAGAAGATCCTTGGTACGTAAACAACAAAACTCTACATACCGATTTACAACAACCAACCATCGACCAAAACATACGTACTTTTTTTTTCCGTTTTTATAATAAACTTCACGGACACCACAACAGGCTGATAGGCGATATGGCTACGGCTAACATGACCATTAGAAGAAGATTAAAGAGGAGCTGGATGAGAGATCTCCTTTCCTGAATTAAAGGAATAATTCAAGACCAGGAAGAAGTGGTGCTGGGTACTATCCTTACATGTTATTAGGTCCAATATTATTAGTTGACACCCGCATGATGGTATAGAAGGATCAATCTGATTGGTCAGTTGACATCCGCACGATGGTATAGAAGGATCAATCTAAATAGGGATTGATAAATTATTTGTCACTTCTATAATTTTGTTTTTATTGTAAACTAGTTTCAACTGTTACACATTCATATTCAGTTCTAAAAACACACAAAAATTCATAAGATTTATATTACACTTAATTTAATATGTATAATAATACAAAATTGTATTTTGAATTGCTGTTTTTTGAATTTTTTTAGAACTGAAGATGAATGTATAACATTCGAAACTAGTTTTCAATAAAAACAGAATTATAAAAGTGGCAAATAATTTATCAATCCTTAATTAAATTGATCCCTCTATACCATCATGCGGATGTCAACTGAATATATCTATTCTATTCAAACATTTGCTTATTATCACACTTTTTCTTATACAGCTGCGAATATATTGTTGAAAGATAAAAAAAAAAAAAAAAAAAAAAAAAAAAAAAAAAAAGCGCTTTTTTGGCGGTTGCTGCAAGCTTCCTTTGCTTTGTGCTCAAAGAGCGACACTAGACCGGATCGAACACTAAGCGTGTGCAACCCAATCCAAAGTACTCCATTTATACGTTTTAACTTGTGGACACTTGCCATTGTTTCGCAAACATTTATCTGAAGTATGCAGAAGGATAATAGTAAATTTTAACTATCATGTTTCTGGAAATTAGAGGCGAAGTAAGCAAATTTGAAACTGAGAAATATAAAGCATTACCCGCCATTATATTAGTTTACAGAATAACAAATAAACTCATTCTATTAGCATTAAGCTGCATAAACTTTCTTTAAACAAATGCTAAATATATTCATGGGAGGAAAATGCATCTTTGAAGAGAGATCACATTTTGCAGTAGCTCTGTGAGGCACCATTTGTTACAGCTATAGACTGTACGTGCTCCCCCCGAGGGAACGGATATATCTGCATCTTTCTGGGGCCCCGCTGCCCGTACATCATGTAACCCCTTCCCCTTCGGTGTTGTGTTCTACATGGCAGAACATGTGTAGTCTACATGATCAAGAACTGAGCTAGTGGGAACTCCTTAAATTAGCCTTCAGTTTAATAAACCTAAAGTAAGAAAAATGTAAACTTTTTTCCAGTTAAACATCATGCGCAGATTAGTTATATTTATAATTACTGGATTGCAAACAAAGTCCGCATTTAAAAGTTTTTTCTAGGGACCGACAAGAACTGTTAACTTTTATTATAAAAAAGTTGTTATAACATAACAAAACTTTTTTATTTCATAACTTATTCAAAATTTTATTTTTCCACTTTTAAAATACAAGTTTTATAATAACAGTTAATAAAAAAATTATATTTTTCATAAATTTTTTAAATAAGTTATACTGCTTTTGACGCATTGAGGGTGGTGCTTTTATTGTAACAGAAGTTGCGTACCCAGGATGTAGCCAAATGCTATATACTTGAAAGTTTAAAAAAAAAATATATATTTTTCAAACATAAAAATAAAAGAAGATTTATAAATATATTTTTTCAAAAGGTGTAGGATAAAGTTTTAATAAAAAAATAGGTTTTTGATAAACATTTATTTAAATGAATTAATATTGAAACACTTTAATTAAATTTTATAATATTATTAAAAGTTTTGAATTTTTTTTTTTATTTTTCAAACATAAAAATAAAAGTTTCTTTATAAATATTTTATTTCAAACTGTTTGGGGACAAGTTTAATAAAAAAAGTAAATTGTTGATCAACATTTATTTATGTATATGCATCGCCGAAGCGAATGAATGAAACAATGAATGAAACACTTTAGTGTACTTTAATGAATTAATATTGAAGATGAAAGATAAAAACTGAATATGAATGTTTAACGATGGAAACTAGTTTTCAATAAAAACAAAACTATAGAAGTGGCAAATAATTTATCGATCCCTAATTAGATTGATCCTTCTATACCATCATGCGGATGTCAACTAATAATATTGGACCTAATAACATGTAAGGATAGTACCCAGCAGCACTTCTTCCTTGGTCTGAATCTCTCACCGTTGATAGTTAATAAAGGAGATCTCTAATCCAGCACCTTTTTAGTCTCCAATTTAGCTAAATTGGACTTAAAACAGTTTACCTCAGACATACAGAAACGTCGTCAAGGATCAGTATCGGCAAATCCCGCAACACAAGGGTGCAACTATGGATGGGTTTGAAGATGCGCCGTATCATAACATTTCTTCGAGCCAAGAAACATCCAAATGTTAAATTTATTACTTCATTATAAAATATCAGTAAAAGAAGAATTGTAATCGCGAAAATTTTCGGTTTTCAGATTTCAACGGAATTATCCATTTTGACATATCCTTGAATCCATTTTGACTAGTTTCGTTGTGACGTCTTTGCATACGTTCGTATCTCGCATAACTCAAAAACGGTTAGCCGTAGAAAGGAGCTGGATGAGAGATCTCCTTTCCTGAATTAAAGGACATTCGAGGCCGGGAAGAAGTGCTGCTGGGTACTTTCCTTCCTCATGCCTATCATGCCTCTTATGGGCATTATTTCCATCAAATTTGCTTATTGTTATTCTTATGTTTGATAGGTGTGTATATATAATTGAAAGATAAAAAAACAAAAATCATTTGGATCCTTCTTGGCTCGGAAAACGGTATGATACGGCGCATCTCCATACCCATCAATAGTTACTTTCTTGTGATACTGGATTTGCCGAAACTCATCCCTCACATTTCTGTACGCCAAATTGTAATCTGCTTTAAGTTTTATTAATTCGCTAAATTTGATTTTACTGTCGTATTTGCATTATTTTGGCCATATTTTCTAAGTACAAGTATCGTAAAGAAGCTAAAAAGGTAGTAAAATATGCAACACTTCAAATATAAAGATTGTCCGCTGTTCAGAACAAGCAATACTACGAGACATTTTTTTGGACTTAGAAAACGTTGCATACGACGGTTTACTTCTGGCGTATAGAGCTTTACAGTTCCATTCTAGTGTTAGGCGGTTTTCGCCTTAAAATAAAAGCCACGGCATCATCATTAAATTCAATTTACCGGTAAGCCGGGTTTCATCAACGTTGTATTTAGTTTTATAGTTTTCAAGTACTCACTTAAAAATACCAAATCATCCACGAACCATCCAAGCACCGAATCATCGAATCATCCAAGCACGGATATTTTACCACTCCTATCGGTATGCATCATCTTTCTAATGACATACTCTAGTGCTAAATTAAATAGAACAGGTGAAAGATCATTACCTTGTGAATCAGCTTTGTATCACCTTGTGTCTCACCTTTAAATTATTAACAGAAGAATAAATGTTTCTATGGAAACTCTATAGGATTTTTTTATAAATTATATAGTAAGTGGTAAATTAAGTGGTAAGTTATGTTATGAGCGCACCGCGCCAGATTTTTATAATTTCAACAATTAAACCCCAAAGAGCCCAACAGTTGGCAGTGAGATTATGCCCCGTGACTCGGTGTTCCTCTATTTCTAAAGGTCGGGTCCCGAGCGACTCTTAAGATTTATTTCCTCCAAAGCGTCGGCGATGGTGCCCCAGAGATTGCACCTGGGCCAAAGCCAGTCTTTCCTAATGAATACTCGGATTTCTTCACCTGTCTGGTTCTCGGCTTCGTTAGGGAACCGTCTCTTCTCTCTTGTGGATTGGTCTTGGAGAAGAAGGGTTCGGCGAGATTAAGTTTTAGCTGTCTCTGGGCTACCATTCTCTTAATAGTAATTTATACAATTTTCTAAATATAGTAAAACCTCCTTTATCCGTCCCTATTTTATCCGGATTAAATGTTTAGTCAATTTTTTATTTATTTAATGTTCACATTATATAATAATTGTTGACTATAACAGCAATAACGTAACTATGTACAAATTCGCCAAATATTCACTTTCATTTAAAGGCCACACGCGTTTGAAAGAGGAGATAGTGGACCAATTATTTGATAAGGAACGATGTGAAAAGTTCTTATATTTTTTACTTCCTTGCAAGCAGAAAATGAATGATTGAAATTCGTAAATTTTCTGTTCTCAGATTTCAACAGAAATATCCATATTCACCATCCCTGAATAGTTTTTAACTTGTTTCGTCGTGACGTCTTTACGTACGTTCGTTCATTCGTTCAACTCAAAAACGGTTTGTCGCAGAAAGTTGAAATTTTGTATTTAGGATTGTTGTAACATCTAGCTCTGAACCTCTCTATCAGGTTACTAAATAATTAGCGGAAGGGATACTTTACTCGAAGATCATAATAGATTTTTATCAAAATATATATATTAAAATAATGGAAAACTTTTCGAAATTCGTATATTTGACCTATA
The DNA here is from genome assembly GCA_948150685.1 of Rhaphigaster nebulosa. Classification (NCBI taxonomy): domain Eukaryota; kingdom Metazoa; phylum Arthropoda; class Insecta; order Hemiptera; family Pentatomidae; genus Rhaphigaster; species Rhaphigaster nebulosa. The sequence continues at coordinate 646,360 of OX411309.1, forward strand.
TAATTATGTGAATAATATACTAGATTTTGGTTGTAATTGGCTAACCGGAAGTGGTATTTTACTTGAAGTTCATAGCATACTGAAAATTCTCAAATTTAGTAATCTTTTATTAACAATTACATTGAAATATAATGCAAAACGTCTAATATTTGCTACATAATACTTATATATTAATGTAAATGGCACACTAGATTTTAATTATAAATCTCAAACCGGAAATGACAATTTACTCGCAAGTCATAATAAACTTTCATAAAAAATTATATTAAAATATAATGCAAAACATCTCAAATTTATTATATAAAACTTTTATATCAAAATCAATAACATAATGGATTTTGATTAAAATTGACCAGCCGGAAGTTGTACTTTACTTGAAACTGTTTTTTGTTTTTTTTTTTTTTTTACTTCCCAACTTTTTTTTTGAGCCAACGATTTAGAGTTTAATAGGTAACGATTTATAGTTTAATAGGCATACAAGGAAGTCATGTGGTGTCCAAATCAGATTTTTAACATCTTGTAAACAATATACATTATGTAATTTTGTAACAAAGCATAGCTTTAATCGTAATAAACACTAAAGCTGCTTATTTATGGATTTTGTTTTGCTTATTAACTATATTATCCAGATTACCTTTAGTCCCAGTAAGTACTGATGGAAGTTGTTGTAATGCATTTAAATCCCATCAAGACCTCAAATACTAAATTATAATACATATAAATAAATTAATCCATATGAGGTTATGGACTACAAAACCCCTTAATTCGATTTTTCACATTGTGATGGAAGTAGTTTGGCAGTCAATTGGTTGTTGGTTGAAGAGAGTTTTGCAAGAACAATTGATTTTTAAATGTAAAGAAATAAAGTAAGGAATCAGTTTAGACTCATTATTCAGACAGTAAACACATATATGTAATAATAACCATTTCTCAGGTAAATCTACCAGTAGTGGACATTGGGGTAATTGGAGTATGAAAATAAGACAGATAGGTTGTAATTCAGCTTCAAACTTGGAGCAAATCTAGTTGATACCATCTTGTAGTGGTTTAAGTACTTTTATAAATAGAAGTTTTTATGTTCTGAAGTTACGACTTTTAATTTGAAACTTCCTTATTTTCCGTCTATTCTTCATTTACGAGACCCTAAGCATTGTAAAATAAGAAATAAATAAAATAAGAAAACATTACATTAATGTGTTTCAAGTAATACAATTTGGACTTTAATTTAAAAAAAAAGTTTAAAAAATATTAATCCACTACTATTTCAATGAGGTGATATCCAAAGTGTCCACCATCAATTAAAATATTATTTTTCATGAATTCAAAGAGAAACATCTGTTGGAATCACTGTATATGTTCTATATCTAAAAAAGTAGAGAAACCATTGGCCAAAGAAAATAATGAAAACTTCCTTAAATATGTCCTCTATAGGTAGATTTAGCTTATCTCGATTTTATTAAAATACTAGCTGTACCCGCACGGCATTGCTCGTGAAAAGAATTACGAGTTAAATACCCTCCCAATTTTAAAGTTTTTCCTTTTTTTATATTTAACTTTTAAAATACAATGTGAGTAACAGAAGACAATTATTATTCTAATCATCATACTGTAAAGTTTGTACAAAACGTATAACAACCAACTTAAAAAAAAAAAATTCAAAGTTTTAACTTCTATTTTCATTTCATTTTTAACACACTAATTATATATTGCACATTTTATCATACTTTTTGCTTTATGAAATGAATGGGAAAATAAATAAAAATATTAGAGCGAACACATCACTTCATTCAATATCTACACTTTCTTTGCCGTGGCCGTGTGGAATGAAAGGAAAGGAAGGAAAAAGATGATTTTTTGACAAAAAAAATCATTTTATTATTGTAAAGCTAGTACTATTATAGATTTTATTACTTATAAAACCATAGGTTATCAGAATTTTTTTTTTTTTAATTAAGTCATATTTCTTAAAGATTTTTCAAGTTGAAACTTGAATTCTGAAAGCATTTTCTAAAAGCTTAGACTTAGGCTAGACTCAAGCTTAGACTCTTTTGCTTTTCTATGCTTCAATTATTAGAGCACTTAGACAGGAGAGGGGGGAGCTAACAGAACTTTCAACGAAACAACCGGTTACCACCAAAAGTCCTGACTGTAAATATTCCATGGCCAATGTTTCTCGGTAATCGACTGCATTGTTTAGCATTCGTCTCATTTCATTTAGAGGTTCTCTAGGAACAGGATCAAAATGATAATAAATTTGTCAAAACGGCAAAGATAAATTATTTGCCAATTCTATAAATTTGTTATATTGAAAACTAGTTTCGAATGTTATACATTCATCCTCAGCTCAAGGTTTAAATGGATTATATCAAACAGAAAAGTTTGTACTGGTTTCTTCTCGCATTGAACTAACAATGCCTTTTTCTCTTAATCTCCGATTTAATTAACAAATGACGCTTACACAATAATTTCACTCTTGTTGAAATGTTTTTGTAGTGAACTTGCTGCCATGAAAATGATGAAATATTACCCATTTTTTAAATGGTTTCCCCATTTCTCCTCTTAAGGGGAGCATTTCGTAAAATTTAGTGAAATATATAGATAGTGAAAACGGCATCAAAATCTACTTTTCGAGTTTTGCGAGCAAAGACATAAGCAGGCTGAATTTTTATATATTTAGATGGAAGTAAGTAGTTTTGCAATTCACACCCTCATTCATAAAAATTAAAATTTCTCTTCATTACCATAACCTTGATTCTAAAAAAAAACTAGGTGATTTCTAATTAACAAACAATTGAAAAATCTTTTGTGGAACCTATTAAATTAAATACTACTTTGTTAAAATCCGTTAATGAATTGGGTCTCGAAATAGATCATTAAAATGTTACCCGATCGTATATCTATTATTCACTGGTTCGGGTAAAATTAATGTCTTAACGAGCGTCCATTCCAAACAGATCGGTGTCCTATACTAAACCCCCGCCTCCCTTCTCTTCCCCCCAGTTCACTAATGATGATGGATGTGAGACCTGTTATATTCCTGGATTAGGGCAGGATGTCCCTCAGGGTTCAGGGCTTTTAGGAAGAGCCGCCTCTAAAGTCTCAGTGTGGTGATAAAATGTCAGCGCGAGGTTCTCTTTATACGGCTTCGTAGCAGAGGACTCGAGGCCATCTTTGTAGCAGAGGACTCGAGGCCATCTTTGTAGCAGAGGACTAGAGGCCATCTTTGTAATTTTTTTGTAACAAAATGTTTGTCTTTAACTTGTAGAAATTTACAAAAAAATATATAAATATATATTTAATTTAATATATAATTATATTTTATATTTATATATATTATTAAAAAAAAGTACAAAGATGGCCATTAGTCCTCTGCTACGAAGCCGTATAAAGAGAACCTCGCGCTGACTTTTTATCATATATATATATATATATATATATATATATATATATATATATATATATATATATTACATAAATATTAGAATGTGAAATTTCCAATATTCCTTTTTTATGATTTTGTTAAAAAACACAAATCTAATCTATGCACTTCTTATTTGCCAAGAATTACATCCATATATCTATTTCCTCTCTATTTAAAACTCCATATAAAAAAAAACAACTTCAAAGCTGTACACAAGAACCACTAAAAAGGATAGAAATAATTTTTAATAGAGATAACCTAATAAATTTTGCCCACATAAAACCTTAAAATTCATTGTTTATAATTTTTAATTCTGTTTTTAATAATTATCAATTTATGAATTTATAGATATTTATGTTCACAGACATGACAATTTTGACCCTAGTGGTAAAAAAATAACGTAAAGGACGGCAGTAGAAGAAATAAGGACCTTTTTAAAATTTCTACATGTGCCTGCATCAAGATGTATGAAAAAATTGTAGACTGTGATGATCAAAAAAGTTAGTTTAAGGTGAAAGGGGAGGTGAGGTGCGAGGGAGACAGAAACTATCAAATAGTTGTCCTCCTATTTCATAGAGAAAAAATAGTCCAATTTTTATTCAAAAATACATATTTGGAGCCAAGGACATTATTTGTTTGCAGTTTGCAGTTTTCTTTTTATAAACTATTAAATTACACTTTAGTTAATATTACGCATTGAAGGTAATATGATTCTATGATGTACAAGCGGACCTTTTTCTTTAGTTCTCTCTAGAGAAGATATACGCGCACAACTGAATTTAAATTTTTTTTTTTTTTTTAACTTTATTTTTAAATTCACACCTGTCTAGTAGACAACCAGTGAATGTGCTGGCTATGTACATGTCAACGTGGCATGAAAGGCATGAGAAAGAGTAGTACCCAGCGGCATCTCTTCCTGTCGTGATAATCGTATATAGTTAGTCTAGGAGATCCCTCATCCAGCTCCTCTTCAGCCTTCTGCGGGTGTTGTCAGGCATGTTGGTTGTCGCCATATCTTGTATGAGTGTTAGGATGTCCGTGTAAGTTATCGTGAAATCGTTTGTAGTGGGTCCGTATGTGTTCGTTAACTGTAGGCATATTGAGGTCTGTATGTAACGTAAAGTTGCTGATGTACCAAGGGGCTTTGGTGATAGTCCTAAAAGTTTTTGACTGAAAAATTTGGAGTTTTTGTACGTGTGTTTTTTTGGCTGTCCCGTATATCTGTGAAGCGTAGGTCCAGATGGGCTTGAGTAAGTAAGTGTAAGTGTTCAATTTATGTCTAAGTTTCAATTTTGAACGTTTTGAAAGAAGTGAATATAACAGTTTAAGTCTTTGGTTTAGCGTTTTTTGTTTATTCTTGATGTGTGGGCCCCATGTCATTCTTCTGTCAAATGTCAGGCCAAGGTATCGAATTTTGTCTGTCTGCGGAATTGCTACATTGTCCAGGTATATTGGAGGACAGGTTTCTTGTCGGAGAGTAAAAGTGATATGTTGAGATTTGTCTTGATTAAGTCTAATTTTCCAAAGTTTGCACCAATCCTGAAGTTTTGTTAGGTGATGTTGTAAAGAAAGTGAGGCAACTTTGTCTGGAAAATTATGCCCGGGATACCGGACTGTAATGGGGTCCAATCAACTGGGGGACCAGAAAGGGATCTTGGTGGAAAATGTTGCTCATTTATGTTATTTGGAGTGGTGATTATGAGTTGCAGCATTGTAATCTCGATTTTTTCCTGAAAATATAATAAAAATGTAAAAACACTAAAAAAAATGTTTTCCTCACATAGCATCAAAACCACGGATTTTCAGCAACATGGACATATACTAAATTTAACAAGAGCAAATTCCTTACATTTCTGCTTCTTTTTTTGTTCTGGGCATCAATAAATAAGTAAAGGTCGCCATACACGTTAGTAAATTCTCAAGAAAAATTCTCCAGGATTTCCTTCACCGCACATTCGTTCACACACACAGAGGATAACACACTAGTTCTGTGTTTCTCGCGGTTTCAGAATCATGACATCAATATACTATAATATTATAATATCAGTATACAGTGCGGTCTCGGTAAACCGAACTAATAGAAACCGTTTTTCAGCATTTTTTTTTTTCAGATAATATATAACTACATAATATTTAGTTATATTATGTTCACTTAACATTAATTATATTATAATAACACATTGGCACATGTTATATAACATTAATTATAGTATTATGTATAAATAATCATAGTCTGGCCAGAGACGGCAACCAGTCAACTTCGTACCTGTACTTCTTTTTCTTTAAAACCTCATTTTAGTTATTTTATCATTATTTTTTTTTGCCGCCTTCACGGACCACACAATCAATTACAAACCTGCAGTAGCCACGCACTTCAATATTCACGGTTCAGCCGAAATTAGCGAAGAAAGTTCGAGTTTAACAGTGCTACGGGCTGTGGAAGGAAGCTAATCCCCAAAGGCACAGAGGATTTAAGGCCATTGACGCTCACCACTGTTGACAAACACACGATTGTGAGTACTGTTTATTATTTATCGGTCATAATGGTGCAGTGCTCGATTTGTAATAGTGCTGTAACGAGAGAGGACAAATGTAACCTGAGCTGCAGCAATTGCCGCGTAAGTTTTCACGGCAAATGCTGTAATCTCGATGATAAGGAAATAGAGATGCTTAAGTTACAAAAAAAGACGTGGTACTGTAAGAAATGCGACCAATCGAAAAAGTCAGGCCCGGTAAGAGAAAAAACGCCTAGTATGTCCAGGAATTCTCAACAGCAAACCTCTGAACCGTCTGCGGCTGATATACTCGCGGCTTAGCGCTCACGTCAACGAGGACATCAAAAGCATTAAGTCATCGCTTGAAAAATACGGTGAGCTAAGCTTTAAGCTAAACGAGAGGCTTTCGAAAATAGAAAGCCATCTCGAGGGCCAATCGAAGCTGATGGAAGATCGGACCTCCGAAAATAAAGTTCTGAAATCAAGGGTCGGTGAACTGGAAGTCAGACGCAATAAGGCCGAACAGGGCCTACTATCCAGGTCGGTGGAGATACGGGGCATCCCGATCCACGCGGGGCAGACTCCTGCGTCTCTGGTTACCAGCGTGGGAGCCGGCCTCGGTATCGAGATTAATATAGAGGATCTCGAATTGGTTGAGCGCCGAAGACCCAAAAAAGAGGACCCCCGACCGCCGCCTGTCATTGCCCGTTTCGTCAGGCAGTCTGTTTTCTCGAGACGAGCTAGTGCAGCGGAGAAAAGTTAAGAGAGACTTCTCCACCCGGGATATTGGCTGTCAGGATAACGATTCCCACCGGATATATCTCCGGTATATATAGCCTGTAGTGGCTCGCTCGCCAGAAGTGAGCGGCGGGAAAATTAAAATATATATGGTTTGCGGCCGGAAGAGTGCGCTGCCGGAAGGATGACGGCCACCCCGTAATTTACATCCACGAAGCTCAAAACCTCGATACATTCTGCTGACGTTTTGGTACCCGTCTACCCACTTGTCTGATTTGTAAACTCTCAATGGACCCCAAGTGCTGTGTTTTCTGGCGAATTTATTTTTTCTATATTTTTTTTTTTTTTACTTCAACAGAAGCAGGTTTTTTATCTTCTCATGCATTTCTTTATTATATATCTCTTTGTTTAATTGTTACGTTCATTATTCACTTTTTCAGGTTTTATTCTACAGATCGTCGTAGTTATTAGCAACTTTCCGTCAAATACTGTATACAGTCTAATTTTCCATAATATCTAGTGTCCTAACCTCCTGCACGTTAACTCCCAATCCTTACCAGCTCATTATGATGAATTCCTGCAGTATTTTACCCATAACTTTTACCATACCATTTGCAGTCTCCGAAACATGGCTAAAGCCCTACATTCCTTCCTCTTCTGTTCCCCTACCTAATTATTCCTTTATCCGCCATGACCAGATGGGCCGGACTGGTGGAGGTGTCGGTCTTTATGTTCATAACAGCCTGAAATTCCGAATCCTAGATACCTCATCCCCATCTGATCATCCTCATATTGAATTTCTTGTCGTTGAAATTTCCTCCAATGCACATCCTCTCCTACACACTGTGGTGTATCGCCCTCCTCTGGTTCCTTTCGACTCATCCTTTGAATCAACTCTCTACAATTATGTTCCTCTCTACAACAATATAATGATTTCTGTTGATTTTAATACCAATCTCCTATCTGATTCCAACGACAGACTCTACCTTGAAAATCTCTTTTTCTCCCTCCATCTCTTCATCGTCCCATTTTCTCCTACCCATCACACTTGCCGGTCCGACACCTGGTTGGATCTGCATGTCATCGATTCAGAACGTAATCTCCTTTCCTTTTCTCAACTACCTGTCCCGTTTCTGTCCTCTCACGACTTAATCCAAATATCCTACAATATCGAAACCCCTACGATCCTCCCTAAAACCATAACTTTCCGTAACTTAGACGCGCTCACACATGAAAATATTTTACCTGACCTTGAAACGCTGCAGTGGAATGAAATATATTCCTGTTCTTCCTTTGATTCCATGGTCGATACCCTCTAATCTCATCCACATCCTTGATGCCCATGCCCCACTCAAAACCTCTACTTTCCGTCGGCCGCCTGCTCCTTGGATGTGTCAACAAATTAAAGATATGCAAAGAAGGCGTGAGGCAGCCCGTAGACGCTTTAGAAGCACTAGGCTAGCCGACGACTACCAAGCGTTTAGGGTACTCCGCAATTTGACACAGGCAACTGTTAGGAGAGCGAAATCCAACCACTATCATGAAGCCCTCTCCTCTGCTCCCAATGCTAAATCAAAATGACAACTCCTTCGCAAACTCTCCCTTTGTAAATCCTCTCCCTCACCAGTCTTCCCAGTTTCACCCGATGAATTAAATTCATACTTTTTATCAGCCTCCTCTAACACTTCTCCAACTCCTCCTTCCTGCTTTTCCTTAGTTCCATCATTCAACTCCGATAATTTTTATTTTTCCTAAATCTCCCCTACCGATCTTATTTCATCCATAATGAAATCTCACACCAATTCCACTGGGCCTGATGGAATACCTGTTAAATTGTTAAAATTATGTCTCCCCGAAATCCTTCCAGTTCTTCTCTTCATTTATAATTTCTCCCTCCAAAATTCAGTATTTCCTACCTCGTGGAAAAAAACCTTAGTCCATCCTATTAACAAAATCTTCAATCCTATATCTCCTAAAGACTATCGCCCAATTTACATCCTCTCTAATCTTTCCAAACCTCTAGAATGAATAGTCCAATCACAAATATCAAACTTCCTTGAAATGTCCAAACTACTTGATCCTCTCCAATCCGGCTTCCGTCCCAGTTTCTCCACACAATCCGCGCTAGTCAAAATCACCACTGACATACATACCGCTTTGGACCGAAAAAAATTAACTGTATTAATACTCCTTGACTTTTCTAAAGCTTTTGATTCCCTGGACCATTCTATCCTTTTTGCAAAATTAAAATCACTATCCTTTTCCAACAGCTATATCCAATGGTTCAAATCTTTCCTTTCCGATCGGACTCAAGCAGTTACCATTCCTAATCAACCCGTATCTTCCTTCCTTACCTTGTCCTCAGGAGTAGCCCAAGGTTCGAGTATTTCCCCACTACTTTTCAATACCTACATCAATGATCTTCCTAATTCAATCCACCACTGTCCCCACCACTTATACGCCGACGACTTCCAAATCTATTTATCCTTTCCTCCTTCTGAGCTATTAGTAGCGTTTGCCAGTATCCAGGAAAACCTAGATAGAATCAGTACCTGGGCAAACCTGAATAGATTAAGATTAAACGCTATGAAAACTCAGGCCATTGTCATAGGTTCCAATTCCCTCCGCAAATCCAATGACACCTTTCTTACTTTAATCCTTAATGATCACCCCGTCACGTTCAGCTCCTCAATAAAAAACTAGGGTAATACTATCAACCAAACCCTTTCCTGGAAATCCCACATTGCCCAAATTTCCCGACGGTCAATAAGTACCCTTAAATTATTCCATCGTTCTCGACATCTTCTCCCACAACCTACCCGCAAACTCCTTGTGTCCTCTATTATCTTTCCCCACTTGGACTACGAATGTGTGGCATACGGGGACCTCTCGAATGTGCTCGAGGACAGATTGAAGCGGATCATGAACTGCTTTTTAAGATTTGCCTTCGGTAACTCGAGACGGGCCCATGTATCCCACCTTCACGGCGAGTTAGAGTGGCTCTTCCCCTGCAACAGTAGACAATATTTCCTCGGATCTTTCCTATATCAAACTATCACCACCCACCATCCTTCCTACATCTACAGCCTCCTACAATTCAAATCCTCGGTCCACGCACTGGAAACAAGATCTCGCCTTTCTGACTCCCATACTCCCTCCCACAGAACCAAAACATTCGAACGCTGATTTCTCGCCCGCTCCTCTACCCTTTAGAATTCCTTTCCTTCCAATATCCGCCATGCTTCTTCTCTATCCTCATTCAAATCCCTCCTTTTCCAACACCTTCTTTCTCTCCAAAATGATGCTCACTAATTGCGAAATTTCAGTTTAGGATTAACATCTGGATCAGAAGTGAATAATAGTTTTTTAATGTACAAACTTTGCTAATCAATTCATTATTTTTGTATTTTTCATTTTCTCTGGGTTTTTTTTTTTTTTACATTTTTCTTGTTTTTTTCTCTTTATTTTTGTTTTGTTCAAATTAATTATATTTTTCGATAAAAAAAACTTATTTAGTTGCTTATTTATTTTACAGAAGATATTGTAAAAATTAATTGGTCTGTATTCTATAGTCTTATAGCCAGATACTGTTTTATTTGTTCCTTCATGTTATTCTTAAGGGACCTAGTCCCAGAATAAAGTTCTTTTATCTATCTATCTATCTATCTATCTATGTAATGGTGTTGAAGGCAATCCACAATACTAAGGTTGATTGTGTGATCTAATTCACAGGAGCGCTAATAATATACATTAGGACCACTATTCATTATATAATAATTATAAAATATATTACGATTCTATCTGATAAGAAGTGTTTTTCTCTTTGAAATTAGTGAGATAATTCCTATCAAATTCATTTCTGTTGCTATTAATATTCTGATTCAGTTATTGGAATTTATTACAATAGTAGCTCTGATAATAGAATGTTGTTGGTATACACAATATCAGAAGATGACCTCATGCATACCTACAATAGAGGAATTATATTCAAAAACCTAATGTTAACATAATCAGGTAAAAACAAAATTTTTTATAATAAAATATGTTTACGTAATGGGTATATGAAAAGAAACGAAAAAAATCTACTCGGGTTTTCTTTGAATCCAATCCTTGTAGACAGGTGACTGGCTGTTGGGAGTGCCTGGTAATCAAGAGTTTTCACAGGAATCCTCCCCATTCACAGGAATCCTCCCCATTCACAGGAATCCTCTCCATTCCTAGCAAAATTTGCTTCGTATTCACCCTTCACTTGCATCAACAAACCAAAACTTGCGATAATTATTGTTTAGTCTCAATCATCCAAGTCACGGTAATGGTTTCTTCCAGTAATACTTCTTCCAGTAATACTTCTTCCAGAAAAATGATACAAATAAAGATAAATAAAAGATTTTTATTTTTATTGAAAAATAATACAATCTGCCACACTCAAAGGCAGTAGGTATTAGTAATGTAATTATCTATTCACACCACGTGTACAGAATAAATAAGAACAAGGATTGATAAAAATAAGTAAAATAATATATGCACATCACTAATAAAAATAAATAAATAATAAAGGTTAAATTTACAAATGAAGGTTATTTTATTCGACAGGCTCCATACTGTTCATGTTCCTAATCTTCATGTTGCTAAATGTTCTTGTTCCTAATCTTCATGTTGCTAAATAATCTTGGGTCAAAAATTAAACATTTATGAAAAATATATTGCTATATTTCTATTATTTTTTCGTTTCAGAACCTGCGACCTCTGAATTCTTTCAACGTTCGTACTTTTTGAAGTCAGAACAATAAAATCGCAAATTTATTTTTCTGCTATATATAGTTGTCCTTGAACTATAAATAATTATGAATTTGAAATTTGAAAAATAAATAATTAAATAATTATGATTTTTTTCAGGTTCAAATTTTCATTTAGAAATGTAATTTTATTTTTTCTACCGCAAGTTCCACCGTCATGGCTTCAACAGACTTAGAGAACTTTACTTCGATAAGACAATCATCACTAATCATTCTTTCGGGTGATGCATCCAGGTATCCAAGCTCAAAATTCACAAAAAGGCCACATTTTTTTACAGAGTTTTTGATAAATTTTCATAGGCGGTGATAGCTCTGTTCTAATAATTCGGCCGTAAACTGCTGCAGGTATTTCTACAGAAGTTCGATACAACACTTTCCGTACAACCGGCTCCCATTTATTTATTTTTTTGCTTTGCTTATTCTGTTTTTTTAAACATATAAGAGCCTTTTCTACTCCTGTTTACATCCTTGCTATCAATGGATTTAGCAACCAGCGACGTAAAGTTTTCTGCTAAATTGCTGGTGTCGAAATCGGATTTGCTTATTAGTGGCTTCAGACACTATTAATGTTTGAAGTATCTTAATGCCAGAGTGATTTGAGCCAACGAACTTAAAAATTAGTCGTGCAATTCGCGCTAAAATCGTTGGATATGGAAAATACACATTATCAGTATTTTGAGCTAAAATTGTTTCAAAACATTCACGGATCACAAAGAATAATTGGAGCAATTAAACTTGAAAATCGATCTCTCAAAAAATCTTTACATAGTTACTAACGGTGAAGATACACACATTACCCTCCTTGTTACTAACGGTGAAGATACACACATTACCCTCCTTGTTACTAACGGTGAAGATACACACATTACCCTCCTTGTTACTAACGGTGAAGATACACACATTACCCTCCTTGTTACTAACGGTGAAGATACACACATTACCCTCCTTGTTACTAACGGTGAAGATACACACATTACCCTCCTTGTTACTAACGGTGAAGATACACACATTACCCTCCTTGTTACTAACGGTGAAGATGCACACATTACCCTCCTTGTTACTAACGGTGAAGATACACACATTACCCTCCTTGTTACTAACGGTGAAGATACACACATTACCCTCCTTGTGGTTCGCCGCAGTCGGGTAAAACATTGGATGACTTTGAAAATGGCAAATTTATTAAAAAGAAGGCTGAAATGTTACAATATAATCATAATGCATTATTGATAAAAAAATGAAATAATAAATTAATTTTGGAATAATTAGTAGAAAAAAAAAATGACTATATGACATTTAAAAAATTACTGGACTTTTTCTGCTTTAGGTATTAGTTGTGGCGAGGTATTGATGATATCCATGGTCTGTTGGATCTTATAGACGCGACTTATTATTCAACTGGATTTAAAGTTTTCTCTGTTGAATATATTTTAAAAATAATTAAATTCAAATATTTTATTATATTCGTAAGCAAGTATCAACGCCAATGCAATGTTAACGGCGCGTCGACGCTCCGTTACCTGAGTACTCTGCCACCACACTGCCCTATCCCATAATGCTTGTTGAATAATGCTGAGTACTTTCGCTTCGATCACCCACTCCTTGGTGGATCCCGCCCCTACTGCTCTTAAATCGACCATGGCTTGGACTACTTTGCCCACACTCCAGTCACTCCAGTTCTCCGGAGAGATAAGGGAGTAGTGTCCACTATTCGGGGGAAGGGAAATCGTTTGGAAAACTGCCCTCCGCTCTTATCTACCATTAGCACCTGGATCGATGACCTCTAGGCTCAATCGACCTTTCAGTTTGTCTCTTCTAATGGCGTCTTTCCTCCCCAATAACCAGAACGACAATCTCCTCTTCATTATTACTTATATGTTTGTGTTTGTGTACATATATATATATATATATATATATATATATATATATATATATATATATATATATATATATATATATATTTGTGTGTGTGTAAAACGGTTTTTACCGCCGACCTTCAGTTATTACTTTAAAAATTAAACTCCTTTCTTAAGCTATTTTATTCTAGCACAGACGTGTCACTTACTTATAATACAGCTGTACAAAGGAGTTCATCATAATATAATATACTGGATATGAGACCCTTACCTGCAAAAATAAATAAATAAAATTAGACATTAGGTACAATAACTATATAGATTACATAAACATCATAATTTTTTTTCTATGAGTTTATACATGTTGGTTTGTGAATTATTTCTAATTATTTTATATTTAACCAAGGACTTATTCTATATATATATATATACATATATATATATATATATATATATATATATATATATATATATATATATATATATATATACATATCTTATATCTAATATGTAAAAAATTAATGAGGGGTAGTTTGTTCATATTCTTTGCGCTGCTATACGGTTCATCCGATTAAACAAAAAATAAATGACCGTTTCACGGGTTAAAATTAATTTAATTTTTTTCTTACATCTCTGTTAATTCTAATATTGTTGTTATTGATATCTTTTTAATCCTAATTCTATACCGAATCATTTAGTAAACTTAATGTCTCTGTGAGGCTCAGGACTTGTTTAGCATTCTTTCAATAAAAGAAGACGTTGAAGTATGAAATTCAAATAATTCTGTGAAATTACTGGAAAAGGAAATTTTCATCCTCCGAAACCAGGCGTTTTATATGGGAAGTTGAAGCGGGATTTAACCTCAATAAGGAGATGATTCGCCAAATTTGAAAGTGACGATACAAGCTTGGAAAGGCAGCCGGGCTCAGGGGGACCATCTGTTGTGGACAGCGAGGTTCTACGAAACGCTATCCCACAAAAAGTACTCAGCAGTTATCCTCCGAAGTTGGTCTGTCACAGTCAAGTGTGAATCGTCATTTAGACCAATTAGGTAAAGAGAAGAGAGCAGGTAGAGAAGTTCCACAACAGCTCACCTGCCATCGAGCTCATACCGCACCCCTCTCCCCCCCCTACCAACAGCTCACCTGTCATCGAGCTCATACCGCACCCCTCTCCCCCCCCCCTACCAACAGCTCACCTGCCATCGAGCTCATACCGCACCCCTCTCCCCCCCCTACCAACAGCTCACCTGCCATCGAGCTCATACCGCACCCCTCTCCCTCCCCTACCAACAGCTCACCTGCCATCGAACTCATACCGCACCCCTCTCTACCCCCTACCCTATACCGCACCCCTCTCTCCCCCCCTACCCTATACCGCACCCCTCTCTCCCCCCTACCCTATACCGCACCCCTCTCTCCCCCCCCTACCAACAGCTCACCTGCCATCGAGCTCATACCGCACCGCTCTCTCCCTCCTCCCCCCCTACCCTATAGCCCTGATTTTACGTCTTCGTACTTTTATTCTTTCCAAGCAATGGCTCACTTTCTTAAGAAGAAAACATTTCAAACATTGGAGGAGGTAAAAACTGTAGTAGAAGACTTTTTCCAGTCGAAACCCAAAGAGTGATACCGACAGGGAATCGAACCGATGGCTTCTAGCTGGCAAGTAATCATAGAACATAATGGACTGTATTTTGAAAGTTAGAAATTTTTTTTCATTCCTGATGATGCCTTAATTGGCGCAATGTTGCCTATAAACAGAGATCCAATAATTCAGGTCTCGATAAAAATTTATTTAACCGATTTTATTTTATTATGCACCATAATCCATAATCCTAGGAATTATGGACTATCACCTGTATCAGGTAGTTAACTGAGTGAATACCTATCATTTATTTTATTTATTTATTATAATTATTGATTATTTATTTTTTCTTTAAATTATTTATTAAATTGTTTTTTATCCGTGTCTTTTTATTTAGTTATTATTTATTGTACTGTTTTTGATGCTCAGGTGTGCCTTTCTAAAATATAAACATTTGATTGGTTTTTGAATTTGTTTGTGTTTTTTTTGTTTTGCATGTATAAAAAAGAGAAAGCATTATTTAAAATTATGAAATGGCTGAGAGTCACCGGAAAAGAGAAATAAGGGATGGATTATAGAGTAACAGAAGGTCTATAGCAAATAAAGGCAAAGAAAAAAGGAACAGATATAATATGTGTAATGTAGTGATAATTATTATGTATTTAGAGCTAAAATGAAAGAAAAAAAAATGTTATGAATATAATGTATAATATTATTGTATATTGATTTGTAGCTATAGATTGATTTGTATGCTGTATATAGCAACCCAAGGTATTTTGGTAGCATTGCTGTAAATAAAGCATTTCTCTCTACCTCCATACTAATCCACAATAAAGTACTCCTGCACTGTTACCATCACACTATTTTATTAGGATTTTTACTTTCAAGATTTTATGCATATGTTTATATGCATAAAAAGATGAGTCACTGTGTCACTGTGCATTCAAAGATGAGAACACAATTTTTTTTTACTGAAAAAAGCTTTTGAAATGGAAAATATTAAACAAAAAATGGTACATGTAAATTAAAGGTTTTATAAGCAATTATTGAAATAAGTAAGATACGCGACCCTTGGGTGACTATGCTAACGCCCAGCTGTCTGATCCTTGAACAGAAAATACAATGCCTCGAAACTTGATATACTCCACAAAGGGAGAGAGGAAGAGAGGGGTAACCTCTTCACTCCTGTGTCAAGAGGGGCCACTTCCTGGCACTTAAAATCGATTCATAGCTATCCTTTATTGTTATCGAACTGTATTCCATCCTCAATTAATGTCCTGCATTCAAATATAAGAAAACAAAAAATAATATAAAAATAAATGCATGCATGAATCAATATTGTATTTGAGTCCATTTTACAATAGCCACACAATTTGCCGAAACCTTTAAATGATTAGTTTTTAAAATCACTGATACCTAACAATAAAACATATGTTCGTTATTTCAATACTGAAATAATTTTTTCTACAGTTTATCCATCCAACTAGTGAAAATGAATTTAATTAAATTAATTTATTAAATATACAATAACCTATTTACTATACATATATATAAAATTTGCCTATTTAATTTCTTTCTATAAATATCTAATTTATATAGCAATAAAGCACATTTTTTTTCAGAGATACAGTAACGGCTATTATTAAATAAATCACTTTTACTGGTTTCTATCAAATGTGTGCCTATTGTAAAAATAATCCTTTACAGGGCTCATTTCAGACATAATTTCATTAAAGACATTTTATATTTACTTAATACTACGATAGGCAATAAGTGAACCAAAAATAGTCCCTAACTATCTATAAATGTCTAAGTTGCTCTATGAAAAATTTATTAAAACAAAATTATTAAAAAATACATAACCACCAATGAATCAAATTTAAGGAAAATCAGGTAGGAGATGAGATAAAATAACGCTAAATTGCTTTATTTCGTATATTCATTTTGGAAAATGAGTTTTTTTTCAAGATTAAGAAAGCCATCCATAATTCAGGAATTCTTTGACCGATTCAAACCTACTTTATAGCGTCCTTAAAATTTCTTAAACTATGAGTTTTAATTTAATCGGGATGTTTCTAGATGCTTTAGATGCAACGTTAACAGTAAAAAACCTCAATATGGTTTTTATTTTGTAATTATATATTTTTACGCAGACCTTCTTAAATAATTAAACAGCTGTTTATACGGATTAGGAAGAAAAAACTATTCTCTTTAGAAATAAGAGTTATTTCAAAAATTCTCTTTGTAGCGTCGAAATCGTATAAACTGAAGAAGAGATTCAGAACTTCAAAAGGAACCGTAACTTCGTTCTTTGAAACAGGTACTTTTTGTATTTCGATAATATTTCACCTTAATGATTTTTTTGGTGTGCCGATTCAAAATCTACCTCCATTTTTGGTGTAAAAAATACATAAGACTAGTTTACTTAATAATTTAAATATTCTTAAAAAAAAATTATTTGACCAAAACACTGTTCTTGTTTAACTTTTCTATATTTACTAAAATATATTTTAATAATTATATGATTGGGTTGAACAACCATGCCAATATTATTTTCCAAACTCGAGATATAATATAAATGAAAAATAGTTTCAGAGTGTTTTATTTTATTTTTTTCAACTCAGAAAAACCATGTCCTCTAAAGAAGCTGACAAACAATTTAGTACAAATTGTCTTACATGTTTCAACAATAGACAGGCTTGCGTGCCCTACTTATTATTTCCTATTGTTCATTCTTTATTTTCGTCAACAATTTAGATAATTGCATTTTTTTTTAAATTGTGATAATACCGTTTTTGTCTGAGACACTGAGTTTGATTTCCTTATTTTAATAAATATGTATTGACAATGCTCTAATTTTGGCCATTCAAAAAGGGTGAAGAAAGATTTAAAAAAATTATGTTATCATTGTTCTTAAAAAGAGGGGGACGAATACCACAAAATGGCCAGTCATTCTCCGATCTCTAAAATTTTCATAAAAGTGAGGAAAAAAATAAAATAAAATGAGAGAGGAGGTATCCGTATTACAACTAAAATAATTTATTTATGAGTATAATTTACATGAGATTAATGAACTTTTATATGAATCAATTAATGGCCTGCAACCGTGGTATAGTGGTTTAAACCTATGGGATGCAAAATTAAATGATTTTTTTTTTTAATTTAAATTATTCAATTTTCAGAATGCTAAACACGTTTTAACGAAAGAAACACTACGGGGTCAATTGAATCCGTGCCGCTCTTGTGGCATCATATTTTTTCTTTTCGTACTGAACGTGTTAAGATTTGGAATAAGAAGGCACCAAGGAGGTATTGTCGTCGGAATACCAGTCACAGTTCTGAGAGCGTCGGAGAATACAGAAAATGAGTCTTGAAGCAATTCAATAATCTTTTTAGCCTGGGGGAGAATGAGGGAAGATACTAGGAGATCACGGAAACTTGGGAGGAATGAATCAGCTGTGAATCAGCATGAAGAGGGCTGTTTGAGGATTGAGGTGGATTTTCTGGTGATTTGAAAAATATTTTTATTCCATGTTAGTTTTTGGTCAAAGATAACTCTGAGATTGGTTTTATAGATTTTTGGAACTGGATAGAGATCTTTTTGATGTATACAAATGGTTAGCAGGGTAGGACATTAAGGGAGGAAATGAACCATTGAGAATGGTCTTAGCTTTTGCCCTATTCAGTCTTAGCTTATTTTTCGGAGATATATACAGAAAGAGATGTCGCGAGCATAATTTGATTGTGGATCCCGTTGGATCATGTCAAATATATAGTATCCTTCTTGAAACTAAGGGACCCTTTTTTCGGATTCGGGCTTGTTTGAATTTTTTAATAGCAGAGCCGAGAACTCTGTTTTTTTCCAGAAGCAGTAAGAAGGGGGGGAAGGGAGTTTAGACTTGACCCTTCAAGTAGCCTTTGTTCCAGAGCCTGGAATTAAAGCAATTAGGAGCGAATTGACTCAGCTCGTCCAATTGCCAACTCTCGCTATGTAAATTTGAACAGCCCTTCCTAACTGCCCTTCTATTGACTTTAGCGGGAAAAGTACAATAGTCGTTCAATAAAAGGGCATTTCCTGCATCGGTTGCTTTGATCTTTTGTACCTAATGGCGATATAATGCAATTTCACTTATAAAATTTACAATTGTGTCCGTCTTGGTAGCAAAATCAATTAGCCGGTGCCGATGATATACACAAATGGGATCCTATACTATAATTTGAGCCATTTTTTTCGTTTATGTCCCTAAAATAGATCTCGAAATCACGCGGAAGGACTTGTTTTAGGAAAATGGTTTTTTGACCACAGAAATGGATTGGCCTAATCTAAACCACAGAAAAAGTCTTAATTAGTAAAAAAAAAAAAAAAAAAAAAAAAAAAAAAAAAAAAAAAAAAAAAAAAAAAAAAAAACTTTAATGAAAAAGAATGTAAACTAACAAATAAATCGCCGTGAATTATCCAGTTCAATTACATTCAAAATATGTTTTTTTATAAAATAATTTGCTATTAATTATTTTAATTTCAATTTTATTCCCCTTGAGTTTTACTATAATTAGTTCAGTTCATTAAGGCATGAACATTAAAAATGAAGAAACCCAGTTACAATAGTTACAATAGACCACTTTTTTTTTTTATTGAGTTTCTTAAGCCAAGAAGTACAAAGCCAAGAAGTAGAAAGTATACAAAGTAAAAGTTTCCGAATTTCTTTTATTTATTTATGTTGATTTCTACACTCTTAGGAAATAATTAAATTTTTAATATTTCTGGAGCATACCATCGGATACTCATTTTATAAAAATAAAATATCTTAGAGACTACTAGCCGCGTTTAAATATCCTTTTTAAAGAGAAGTAAATCTGATAAAATTTGAGAAGTAATAGAGCTGTTGGCGTTAATTAGTTCTCGGGATAAATATTAAAAAGAAACAACAAGAAATGACCATGTTGTGAATTTATTTTGGCAAATATCATGGAAATTTTACGAAGATAATCACTATATATTATTATGTGGTGCAAATAATTAGCTCCAATTTGAGTGGTAATAAACATCTTTACGCTAAATAGATCCCGAGATAAAGTATTTAAAGAAAGCACGTTGTACACAAGTCACATCATGAGACAAGTTAGATATCTCCAGAACTATTAGACTACCGCTCAAATTAGAGCCAGGTAAATGTTTCATAAAGTAGTTAATTACGAATTTCTTCGTAAGAAGTGCAGTTTTCCTGATATTTACACAAATAAATTCACAAAATAGTGATTTCTTGTTTTTTATATAAAAATGTGTTATTTTTAAATCTTTATCTCAGGGACTAATAAACTTTAACCTCTTTTCCAGCTCAAATTTTTAGCATATTTTACTTCTCTTTAATAAAGGTATTCCTATTATGTTTCTCGTGGTAATAAGATATTGGGCACTGAATGAAAAATGAGCTAAAATTTTAGATTTTTTCTTGCATAAAATGAAATTCCGACGGCGTGCTCCTCAAATAGTTCAACATCTATTTTTCAAAGACATAGTACATTAAATGTACATTTTGTATAGTACAAGTAAAAATTGAATTATTTTCTAAGTGTGCAAAAAAATATATATAGATAAAAAAAAAAAGAAAAGCAGAGACGTTTAATAGTTAAACTTTTTACTCCATGATGTAAAAAATCCAATAAAAAAGTTTTTAATTGGGTTTTTCCATTCAATTTTCATGCCGTAATGCACTGCACTAATTATGTATTGTAAAACTGGAGGGGCAATAAAACTGAAACTTGGAGGGTTAAGAAACCAGAGCAAGTATTTTCTTTTCAGTTATGAACTCCTCTAATGATTATAAATATCATATGTTATAAATTTGTTGTAATAAAAGTGTTTTATTTTTTGTAGTTTATATTAATAATGGGAAGAAGCAGAATTCTAATATTGTATTAGTGGAATAATTTCTTCCTTAATATCTCTGCATTCCTTTATTATTTTTTACTACATTGTTTCACCAACGTTTCGGGATACTCCTCCGAATGATTATAAATATCACATGTTATAAATTTATTGTTATAAAAGTGTTTTAATCTTTATTTTATTTGTATTGCTGTATGTTATAGTCAGAACATTGTTAGACATATTAAAGGTGATGTTTCAAATAAGATCAAAACACTCTAAAATTGTGTCAACAGAAGACTCGAAGGAAAGACCCTTTTGTTGTTGATATCAGAGGGCAATGACATCAGGCATTTGAGGGGTAATTTTCTTGTATGTCTCTTGATCTCTTCTTGTTTTTCTCTGCATTTCCTAGAGCCTGTCTGGAAATGACTTATAAACTATTCATTGTAATTTAATAAAATCTGAAGCGACTGTTTACTGTTTCAGAGAGAGAAATGCTTTATTTACAGCAATGCTGCCTAAATATCTTGGGTGCTACATGCACAGCATACTAATCAATCTATAGCTAGACATACAATAATATTATAAATCATATTCATAACAATTTTTTTCTTTTATTTTAGCTCTAAAAATATTATAATTATCACTACATTAGCCATATTATAATTATCACTACATTAGCCATATTATAATTATCACTACATTAGCCATATTATAATTATCACTACATTAGCCATATTATAATTATCACTACATTAGCCATATATATGTTCCTTTTTTTGTTTTCCCTCTGCTTGCTATAGATCTTCTATTACTCTCTAATCCATCCCTTATTTCTCTTTTCCGGCGATTTTCAACCATTTTATAATTTAAAATAACGCTTTCTCTTTTTTATACATGAAAAACAAAAAAAAATTCTAAAACTAATCAAATGTTTACATTTTAGAAACGCACACCAAAACATCAAAAATAGTAAAATAAATAATAAATAAATAAAAATATATTATTAAAACATTTAATAAACACTAAATTTAAATTTAATACTTTATTATTAAAACATTTTATGATAAATTAATAAATAAAAAGCAAGTCATTTATTTTTTTATATACCTTTCTTTGAAATATAATTCAAAATGCAAAACCAATCAAAAACTGAAAAACGGTTATAACGTTATTTTTGAAATTTCGTGCGTGCTATAATTGCTAAAAGGTTTATTTATCGCCCTCAATTTTAAACAATTTAAACAATCCATCAAAAATATTTTTGAAGAATATTTCTGGTTCAGAGTAATAAAGAACTCGAATTTCGAAAAATCTTTCAGGACTGAAATATTCAGTCATAATACAATGTGATATTGTTAATGTAAATAAATCCAAACTTAACCTAAGTGACATTTTCAATTATCGTTGCTTTTGGTTTATTATTTTCAATTATGAATCTTTTTAATCGACTAAGAAAAGAAAATCTTTTAGATACGTAGAATTTAAATATCTAATAAAAATCTGTCCGCCGTCCGTGGCTTTTCTTCCAGACTACATCACCGATTTCCCTGCGATTTGGCACTAAAGTAATCCCAGGATGACTCGAAATTACCATGGGAACTCGAAATTACCATCCGTTATTTCGTTTAAAAATGGCGGCCGATTAGGCATTTCATAAACCCACAGCTCGGCCACTTATGACGATAGAGGGAAAATAGAATCAGCATACCAAGACCAAAAAAAAAAAAAATCTTTATAATCAACCAAGAAATATTAATTTAAGCATCCCTCAAAATTTGATGTATTACGTTTCAAGATACGTAGAATCCAAATATCGAATAAATCTTAATAAAAGAAAATCCGTTAATTTATGTAAATAAATCGGAAGGTAATAAAATTTTCTACAAAATAAAAAATAAATCATCGAAATCGGACCAGTATTAGCAGAGATATAACATATTGAACTTTGCAGACCGCACCTCTCTCCACTTCATCTTCCACATCCACCAGCTTCTTGGTCTTTCCTTTTTCTTTTTCGCACTGAAGTTCGCCTCCAACATTTTCCTCTGTGCCCTTTCACCCTCTATTCTGACTTCCTATGTTAGGCTTACTTCCTTTAAGGAAAATCGTGTGATTGGACACTCCAGATATTTTTTAAATATAAATATTTGTAAATAATCAACCATTGTGCAATAATTTTCAGTGTTTTTAATAAATAAATGAAACGTAATTTTCGTTTGGTTTTTTAGATATAAAATTGTATTTTACTTTAACTAAAATTTTGTTACAATGATCCTCTCAAAACGTGGTATTATAAAAATATGTTAGTTCATTTATATTGAAGCTGATACAATAAAATCATACTAAAATATTCTATTATATTATTTCATAAAAATTTGTCATTATTTTTTTTCGCGTTTTCGTAAAATTAAATATTTTGTAAAATTATTGGAAAATTCCAAAACACATCTTGATCGGTTTAAAGAATCGACTATGTTCCTCTTTACTCATAAGTAAGTCCAATAATAATAATAACCATTTGTTATAATAAACAAGAACGATTCTTTTTTCTTATTATAATCAAATATGATCAAGAACGATTCCTTTCAAATAACATTATGGACCATGAACTAATCCCGCCGTGCGAGCTAAATCCCTGGCAGAGACCCAACAAAGAGTGAATCCATTGTCCGGAACAGTATTGTCGCCCCTGCCAGAGAATACGCCCGATGGTTGGCCCCTGATGGATAGGGCGACAGACTCTGGTTAAATATCGTCTCTGCGGCTTGGTATAAATCACTGAGCAACTATTAATCCAGGCATTTCCTGTGGTTTCGGTTAACAGGCGTGAAGGGAACGGTAAAATAAATGAAATAAGTTAAAACTTATGAAGTAGAATAAACAAAATAATAATAAGAAAAGGCTGAGTGAACCTGAACGGTTCGACGCCGATACTACTTATGGTAAATACCTCCGTCCACCAAGTCCCGTTAAAGGCTGAGTGAACCTAAAAGGTTCGACGCCGATACTACTTATGGTAAATACCTCCGTCCACCAAGTCCCGTTAAAATCATGCTCCGAAATACCGCGTTGTGAAGCCTCCTTTATTCTCCACTGGATTCAATCTTCCTTGGACCACATCATTCATTTGGAAGGAGAATGCCAAAATAGGGAAATTTAGGTTTTTATTTTTGTTGGTTTATTATTTTCAACAATGAACCTTTGTAACCAAATTTAATAGGTTTTACGTTTCAAGATACCGTCTGCGGCCCACGGCTTTTTTCCGAGACTACTGGACCGATTTTCTTTAAGTTTCGCAGTAAAGTCACTGGTCACCCCAGGTTGATCCTCGAAACTTTATCATCCGTCGTTTCTTTTCAAAATGGTAGCCGATTTGCCGTTTTAGAGCCCATAACTTGTTCATTTATAATGTAAATAGACGGAAAATAAGTTTTTTAGTTTAGTGTTAAGGGATTTATAATATATATATATATATATATATATATATATATATATATATATATATATATATATATATATATATATAAAAGCTTTTGGATGATTATTCAATAATAAATCTTTGTAATCGACCAAGAAATGTGTTTTTAACCGTCCTCAAAATTTGAGGTTTTAAGTTTCAAGATACGTAGAATTCAAATATCGAATAAAAAAACCCTTCCGTCCGCCGTCCGCGGCTTTTTCCTGTTTTTTTATAGGCCCATAATATGGCCATTTATAAAGATAGAGGGAAAATGTAAAGTGTTTTGGAATTATACCAAACCAAGGAATTATATATTATATATATATATATATATATATATATATATATATATATATATATTTATATATATATATATACACACACGTATAACATAGACAGATTTTTATTTTTTTTTTTTTATTCGATATTTGGATTCTATTTATCTTGAAACGTAAAATCTGAAATTTTGAGGGTGGGCTAAAACGAAATTTTTCTTGGTCGGTTACAATGGTTCATTACAAACAATTTTTTATCCTACCCTAAATATTTGAGGTTTTACGTTTCAAGATACGCAGAATCCAAATATCAAATGAAAAAAAAAATATTTCCGTCGTAAAATTCTCTACAAAATAAAAAAATCGTCGAAATCGGAGCAGTATTAGCAGAAATATAGCGTAGTGAACGTTATCTACCCTCGGCGTCGTGACCCTTGGCCCTCCTTTTCCCTATCTTCCAATCCTCTACTCCTCGTATCGCTCTCCACTTCAATTTTCCTTGGACCCATCCTCCACTTTTACTAGCTCTTTGTCATTCCTCTTCCCTTTTTCCCACTGAAGTGCGCCTCCAATATTTTCCTCGTTACCGTTTAAACTTCTATTCTGACCACATACCTGGCCATCTTAGCTTACTTGCTATAAGCAAAGTCGTGTGAATGAACACGCTGGATATTTTTGAAATATAACTATTTGAAAATAATTAACTTCTTCTTCTTCTTCTTTTTCTTCCTCTTATGCCATTAGCTAGCGTCGAGGAGCCTCAATCCAGCGTAACCACTCCTCCCGGTCCCTGCTTAGCCGCTTCATCTCATTGAGCGATTTGCCTCTTTTACTTCCAATTCTTTGGATATATTCTTGGTACGTAATTCTGGGACGTCCGCGTGGTCTCTTTCCTGTGGGTCGAGCCTCTAATACCTTTATTGGATTCGTGTCCTCGTTCATCCGGCAGACATGACCAAACCACTGGAGTTGCCGTCTTTCTAGAGTGGTTTTAAGCTCTGTAACGTCTAGTTGCTCTCTAATGCTTTCGTTTCTAATGCGATCCCTTCTAGTTCTCCCAACAGATCTGCGAAGGAACCTCATTTCCGCTGCCGTTATGCGACTAGAGTGATAATTAACTATTGTGTAATAATTTGGAGCGTTTTTTTTCTTAAAAAAATAATAGTAAAAAATGTCAGACTTTTAGTTCCAATGTTCACCGCAATAAAAGAATATTGTTAGGTATTTTAGCATTTTTAAGTTTACTAGTCTAAAAAATAAAGACTTCCTTCAAACTGTTATTTGAAAGTAGCTTTATGAAGACTGTCCTGAGAAAGATAAAAACAAATTATTTTTAATAATATTATTCTTATGGTAGTTAGGTAGCTAGAAAGTACCAATATTTTGCTTCCGTATGAAATATTTAAAATATCATTATTTATGTTAAAAATATTTTTTCTATACTTTAAAACATTCAATAAAATATTTGAGTTCATTTATGTTTAATTATATTTAATGAAATGACAGCGAGCCACTTTAGGATTCACGGATCTGTCAAATGAAAAACTCTAACAACATTTTGCTTTTGCTTAATTAATATTTAATTTCGTTCCTCCAGTATTTTTATTTATCTTCAATCAAGTAAATTAAAAGCAAATTAAGAGTGAATTAACACATGTGGCCTGGAAATGCAAAAAGGCAATAAATCGGAAGTCAAAACATTTTTAGGAAACCCAAAAATATGTATGATTCAGGTTATGGTTCTTTTGAAACAATTATTATTGCATCAGAATTTTATGAAGTAAATCAGAAATAGATTTCTAAAATATTGTTTGACTTCCAAATATTAAATACAGAAATTGGATTTATCCCATTCTGTAAAGGAAAATGAAATGAAAAGTCTATGAACAATGAAAAAACTCAAGACTATTAAGGCATTTTATTATTTTAATTATTTTACGTTAATATAAAACAAAAATGTGAAAAGGAAACAAAACAAATATGTACATAATTTCTCGAGATATTACTTTTTTTTAGTATTTGAAAAAAAAAAGAAATTAACAAGCGCCAAAAAGTACTTACTTAGATAGTGAAGAGGTTCAAACCTCATCAGTAGTAGAGTAAAACTTAAAAAACAAAATAGTAATGACCGATGACGGAACTTTGTAATTGTTTTTGTTTCCATTCCAACATCCGGGCACAATTTCCAGGAACGGTATATCTAGCAATTTTTAAATTTATTAATTAGATTGGAATTGGTAAATGTGAAAATGTTAAAAAAATAGTAAATGGAGATTGTACAGTCCTCTGATGTTTTAACAATTTCCGTTTCCAATTCGTTTCATTAAGAGATTTTTTTTTCGATTCTGTCGTATTTACTTCAGGATGTTTCTCCATTATTAAACAAACCAGATTAAACACAATAACGTAACATAAACTTTTCCTACAGTTCAATGTTACTTTCTTACGTGGCGCTCCAAGCGGTCGTTCTGAGAAACAGGGATATATCCTCTTATGAAACTCAACCCAAACTTTGAAGGTAAAATAAAACTGGATTTGATACGTTTTGGGGGATTAGAGATGTACCACTTTAAAGAGGACGTTTAACAGAGCGGAAAACAAAAATATAAAAAATGACAAAAAATGGAATTATCCTCTTTTGCATCTCCATGCCTCACATAATTCATAAATGCTTGTATATATTCAATTGTTTTCTTTGAGATATATAATATATAATATTAAGTTATAAGCTTCATCTTATAATAATTTTAAAACACTGGTGAACTCGTTGTTAAGGATGTACTTAGAGGTTTAGTAAAGCAAATGAAGAGCACTGTTTACCTCCTGTATATTTTCTATATAAAGTGAAATGGTGTGAACAAAATAAACAATATTAGACAAAGATTTTGCAGATGTAAATTCACATTGTCTTGTCGAAGGACATTAATATTTTATTACTGAAAACTTGAAAAAATGCAGTTGGCTAAACGTAATTTAATGTGTATCATATCAATAGAGAATACAATAATAGCGAAAAATCTTTGACATTTTAATTTTTTGGACTCGAGTTGAATAAGCAGGCCATGAAGTGAATTTTATAAACTAAAAACATTCCAAAATTTTTTCAGCTTTAGTTTTATTTCGAGATTTTTCAAAAATTTTAATAATTGATGGTTAAACAAAAAAAAAAAATCTTCGTGAAAGAATTTACAGAAAGAACGTCAAAGAAGACTAAAACTAAAATTTCTGAAGTAATTAAGGAGGACTTGGCAGATTTCGACTGAACTTGTATAACATGTTGCTTATTGGCTTAATGCATCCTACCATGTGGTGGAAGTCATTACCAAAATATCCTTAAATCAAAATACAGATTTATATGCTTCTGTAACAAATATATTTATAAGGTATTTCAGAGCCAGAACTACGATTTTTTTCTAAGGGGGGTGCACTAAATTTTGCCGGTCCTTCTTCCCTCAATAAACATCTGTTTTATAACCGTATTTTAGGTGATAAATTTTGAATTAAATATCATCTATCATAACATTATCATATCTTATTTACTGAATTAAGGTCAAAAACAAAAAAAAACATTTTAGACAAAAAAATATAACTTCAAAACTGTTGACAAGAACCACTAGAGAGATAGAAATAATTTTTCATTCATAAGTAAATTATTACATAATATTTGTAACTGTTCAAAATCAATCTAAACTGTACAATAAGTTAATATTTTGTTATGTTGGTGCCAAGCAACCAAGAGTTTCAAATGTTCCTCTTCATAATTCTCAAGTTATAGAGCGGCTTTGCACCGACATAAAAAAATATTAAGTTATTGTAATGTTCAGGTTCATTAGGAACAGTTAATAATGTTACTTAATAATTTAGTTTTGAAAGAAAAGTTATTTTTATCTCTGAAGTGGTTTTTGTGTACATTTTTGAAGTCGGACTTTTTTTAATTTTTTATTTATTTATTTTCATTGGTTCTTGTGTACCATTCCGATGTGTTTTTTCTTTCACATTTCTGGGTGGGTAAACTTAAAATACGAAATGCATTAGTAAGGCCTACTAAACACGCTGCATCTATAGTAAGGCCTACTAAACACGCTGCATTTATAGTAAGGCCTACTAAACACGCTGCATCTATAGTAAGGCCTACTAAACACGCTGCATTTATAGTAAGGCCTACTAAACACGCTGCATCTATAGTAAGGCCTACTAAACACGCTGCATCTATAGTAAGGCCTACTAAACACGTTGCATTTATAGTAAGGCCTACTAAACACGCTGCATTTATAGTAAGGCCTACTAAACACGCTGCATCTATAGTAAGGCCTACTAAACACGCTGCATTTATAGTAAGGCCTACTAAACACGCTGCATCTATAGTAAGGCCTACTAAACACGCTGCATCTATAGTAAGGCCTACTAAACACGTTGCATTTATAGTAAGGCCTACTAAACACGCTGCATCTATAGTAAGGCCTACTAAACACGCTGCATTTATAGTAAGGCCTACTAAACACGCTGCATCTATAGTAAGGCCTACTAAACACGCTGCATCTATAGTAAGGCCTACTAAACACGCTGCATTTATAGTAAGGCCTACTAAACACGCTGCATCTATAGTAAGGCCTACTAAACACGCTGCATCTATAGTAAGGCCTACTAAACACGCTGCATATATAGTAAGGCCTGTAGTCTATTGAGAAGTCCGTCTTTCTGTCTCCAACAGTATTTATAATATTTTATATAATAAAATATTTTATAATGTTTTAAGTATTATGGAATTTTTGTTTGCTGTTTAATATTATATCACGTTTAAGTTCGTGATTATATGTAATAAAATAAAAATTGTAAATACTTGAAAAACTAAAATATGCTTTATCTCAAAAAGTTTTCGTCTGATGCTAAAGAAAATTTATACGGAACCATCCCCAAGGTGCATCCTTTTGATTCAAAAGGAATCACAGAACTCGGTTTAGGAATTACGAAGTTATGAGAGAGATTTTTTTTTAAATAAAAAAATTACGAATCCTGATAAAATTTATATTGAACCACCTTGGGTGTGTATCGTTCCAAGAATGGCGAAGTTATGAGAGAAGTTTTTTTTTCCAGGTAGATGTTTACGATCACATCATTGTTAATGGAAGCAGCTGGATCCATTTCTCGAATTTGGGCAACACTAGTGTGCTTCCAGTGGCTCAAGTAGTTCTCAACCCCATTATCATTCTTTCCATTATTTCTAACGGTGACAGCCTGAAGAATTTTTTCTGTGAACGTTTGTATTATACATCTTCACAGAACTCTTGGCACATTATTTTCAGTAAGACAATTAATAATGTTTTATGTGTGTGTTTTTTTGTTGAGAATTCCACTGGTATCTCATTTTTTTACTTTTACGACAGAAATAGCTTTGGAGGTGAAGAAGTCTTTAGAAGCCTCGGGTATGAATTCGTCTTGAAATTGCATTTCCTATCAGAAACCGGAAAAAAAAAAAAAAAAAAAAAAAAAAAAAAAAAAAAAAAAAAAAAAAAAAAAAAAAAAACCATTCCCATTGGAAATTCCAGAGATAAAATCGATGGAGATATACCCTGGTATATTACAAAATCGGCTTCAATCTAACTTCAAGCTAGCCAATTAGGATCCCCCTAATTAATTCTGATATTCTAAACATTCTAGAATCTAATGGGAGATAGGGTAGGTTATCTGCAACATCATTTGAATGGATACTTA
Source organism: Rhaphigaster nebulosa (assembly GCA_948150685.1). Lineage (NCBI taxonomy): Eukaryota > Metazoa > Arthropoda > Insecta > Hemiptera > Pentatomidae > Rhaphigaster > Rhaphigaster nebulosa. The sequence goes on from OX411309.1 coordinate 676,572, forward strand.
CAGTTCTAATGCCTAATGCCCTCCCTCCCAAAAAAAAAATCATCTGTGTATTAATTTTATGTGCAAAGGGAACCAATGTATGTATTACTTGTTTTTATATCTATATAATAAAATAACATAAGAAGGTAGAGAAGTATGCAGGAAGAAGTCCCCGTAGTCAATAAAGCCGTTGAGTATTGCGGGTACTGTATGCGCTACCCCGTGTCCGAAACCTGCAGCTCATTGTCGTTTGGACAACTTTATTGACACTTTTCCTTGAAAATGGGAAGTATTAATAAAAAAAGGCTACACAAATAATAAATTAATAAATAAATTAAGACGAAGTAAATAAATATTGTTTTGTATTTTTTCCCAGTGATTAAAATCTCCCACTCTTTACTTCATAAATACTTCGTTAATATTAATTTAGGTTCCTCCTCATTCTTATTCTTGTTTTTTCTTATTTACTATCTGGGAAGACCTCTCGCTTCTTGAGTTCGAATCCCACCCGGTGAAAATGTTTCTATCTGAGCAAGTTAGGATCTTGGGGACCAGAACCTATCTCCTCCAATAAGCGGAATATCGATATAAGCTGCTATCTGTAGCCACGAACCCTCCTCCACGTGGCTCCACCAAAACAAGCTCTCCCCTCCGGACCCTAACATCATTATGGATCGTGACTTTTCCTCTTTCCACTCCAATAATTTACAACTGCCAAGGCAATTTATATTTATTTGCAAGAAATATTACCACCATGTCGACGGGAATTAACAAAAGAGCTCTAAGAAAAAAATAATGGCCAACAAGTACGACGACCTTCGTTAATCGTGTTTGGGAGTTTAAAAGAAACAAAACAAATATTTTATCGTTGAATCAGACATCTTCCAGAAAAAGAATATTATTTCCTGAGACTGAGAAACCCTCTGGTGATTTTCTAAACGTCTTGAAGAATCACCTCTCTAGTGTAAGATATATAAATATATATATATATACAGGGTGTACCGTGTAAGATATATACAGGATGTACAGCGTAAGAACTAGGAAATTTCAGGGGCTGGTTCTTCACCTCAAAAACAACAAAAAAGTTTATATAAACTATGGTCCGATTCCCCTTAAAAAAGTAGGAAATTTAATTTTTGTGTTATTTTACGTTTCATGTCGAATAGGAAGCGATTATTCAAAAACTATTCAGAGTAATTAAGTTCCAATTACACTATCGTAAAATAAATAAAATTTTACTTCATAAAATATGGTATAGTTAAACAATATCCATTGTAGAGGGGCTTTCGGGAGGACCGGTAGCGAAAAGTTTTATTTATCTCATTAAACAGTTGACAGTTGTATTTTGAATTGCTGATTTTTAAATTTTTGTGTGTTTTTGCTTGTTTTGTTTGAAGCATGAGGCTTAAAAATCTATTGAAATGTAGTATGAATTAGCTGTTATTACTAAGAGAATCACAGTTACTGTTAATTACTGTTTTTCACAGTACTTAGGCAGCCAGGAATAGCGTAATTGATCGGTTTTTAAAACTAATTAATTTTATAAGTATCTCCTAAAAACTGGCTTCTCCTGGAGAAGTTCATGCTATGTAAATTCAGCCAAAAACTATCCATAAATCCATTATCCTCACAATTATTTATATTTCTATACATTTTTCAACCTTATGTTTCCAGCCAAACATTTTCTGATGCTTCTAATTGCTTGTTTCAATTTCTCATCCCTTCCAATCATCATATTTCGTAAAGCACCATTTCTGGATGAGATAGAAGATTTTTTTTCATAAAAAGGTCGAGAATAAAAAAAACAAAACATTTCTCTGCCGAGAAAACTCAATTCCACGCCAAACTTTTTGGCAATGCAGGTGACAATTCCAGAGCAATCCCCCAAAAAACTCAACTTCATTTATACGAAAGTAAAGCTTTTTAAAAGGAAAAGTTTTCCTGAAAATTGGATATCTGTGGCCCAGCAGGGATTGGAAAAATATTTACAATTAAAGTGTGATTTGAATAAAATAAATAAAAGTTTTCACCATTGGTCCCCCTGAAAGCCTCCATACAATGGATATAGTTAAACTAAACCATAATTCTTAAAAGAAAATTTTGTCTATTTTAAAATGGTGCAACTGGAACTTAATTAACTTGAATAGTTTTTTAGTGATGGCTTCCTACTCAACATAAAATGTGACTTAAATTTAAATTTTCAGCTTTTGTGTGAGGAATGGTTCAAATGAACTTTTCTGATAGGCTTGAGATGCAAAATCAGCCTAGTTGCTTGATTCTTACGCTGTACACTCAGTATTCATACATAAACTAGAAATAAATGTACAATAATTTATTTTTACACAGCCATATCCCATTTCCTTCCAAGCATATGGCATAGAATAAAGCACTTTTTTGGCTGTAGGCGTTGTTTTTGGTCCAGTATCTTCTTCACTGTGCTCCTTTTCAATTGGTTGTTTGACACACCACAGAGTTTAGGATTAGAAGGCCTTGTTTCAAAAGGGTATTCCAATCTAATAACACTTCAAAGGACTCTTAATTTCATTGTTCTGACTTTATTCTACAAGGGACTGACAATTTGAGGAAAATTTTGACTTAATTAATTAAATTTAGGATGTATCATTTTTGCTGAGAATGCTTCCAAAACAAAAATTATCAAATATAAACGAAAAATTGAACATGAATAAATACGAGAACGCAGATAAAAAATAAAGACGTGGCAAAAAAAGTGCCGTTTTGTACGCTAAAATTATATTTGTTTGTTTCACTGGAGAAACAAACAAATGTAATATTATCATCCTATTTTAAAACTAATCTGAGATAGACCCGCGTTATATCCGAATCCGCAGTAAATGAGCCGCGTTATAAAGAGGCTCCACAGTATTTATTCACACCTGTCTAACTGCAGACTGACAAAAAAGAAATTTTAGGGATATAATTGATATACAAGTGGCATGATAGATATGAGAAAGGATAGTACCCAGCAGCACCTCTTGTCGGTCTTGAATTAGTCCTTTAATTCAGGAAAGATCTCTCATCCAGCTCCTTTTTAGCCTTCTCCTAATGGCCATGTCAGCCGTAGCTCAGTTGTAATGTTTTATCCTCTATCAGTCAGTTGTAATGTCCATGAAGCTTATAATGAAAACTGCAATAAAGAGTGCGTATATGTTGATCAATAGTTTGTTGTTTAAGTCTGTATGCAGAGTTTTGTTGTTAACTTACCAAGGAGCTTCTGTTAACAGTCTTAAAATTTTGGATTGAAAAGATTGCAGATTTTGAGAGTCTTTTTTGCTGAACCGTAAATCTGTGAGGCGTAAGTCCATATGGGTTCAATTGGGTATGTGTATGAATTTAGTTTCAGCCTAATTTTCAGTTTTGACGATATGGAAAAAGAGAGTATACTAATTACAGTCGTTTATTTGGAGTCTTTCTTTTCATGTTGGTGTGTGGACCCTGGGTCATCCTTCGGTCGAATATTAGTCCAAGGTATATATATATATATATATATATATATATATATATATATATGTGTGTGTATCCGTCTGATAACTGTTTTATTTAATAAATAAATAATAAATTAGATACAAAATTATTTGTTAAAAATGTTTGTATTAATATACCACGGAAGATACTTTTATTCTTCTAAAACAGAAAACAAAGTTTGTGAATGAGAGGACTGGTAGAGTTTTACTTAATGAAATGACAACCAGCCAGTTTAAAATTCACGACATCTGTAACTAAATAAAGCTAACGCAGGCGGTAACAAAACTTGGCTTTTAAGTCGCTCTTATTTAATTTCGTCTTTCGGATGTTTTTATTACTTTTGTCTCTTGAATTTCACTTAATATTTTATAATTCTTTTTTTTTTCTTTTTTTTTTTGTAATTTAGAAAATAATATATTTACGCGATTATAACACCGCCTAAAGGTTTATTTGAAAATAATACATTATGTCCCAATTATTTCTTTCCAGCTTCTTTTAAGATGAATTGAAAGAAAAATTGAAATAAGATTCCGTTATTCTGAAATAGCTATGATAAAAAGGTTTCACAAACCTACTACTATTTATATTTAGAAGATCCGTCTTAGAATTTGAGAGGAGAGAGTCAGGATAAGAAAGAACAGGACAGATGTAAAGGAGAACAGGAATAGCAGATGTAAATACAACTGTTGCGAGGTGCTGAGAAGCGATATGAGAAAAAGAAAATGGAATATATGCGAGAAGCGGCTGAGTTATCTCCTAGTCCTGGTCTAAGCCTGCAAATTTATGGCTCACGGTTTAATTCTGCTTTTCCTACACGACTGTACAGCTCCTAACTACTACTGTACTACTGTCCTAACTACTACTGTACTACTGTCCTAACTACGAATGTACAGCTTTTGTACTGTGCTAATGTAATTTATACATTGCGTTTAATATATATTATGCATTTATTTATTTAAAATTATAAATAAATTTTAACTTGTATACAAGTAGGCATAATTTAATAATATTGGGATTATAATGCTTAAGATTACCTAACCTCTACTCCAGAAGTGGGTCCACCTCGATTACTTGGTTTCACAGATTCTGAGAGGCCATGGGGAATTCCGGGAGAAACTGCGGAAGCATCGATTCGAGGTGTCCCTCCCCCTTCCCCTCTGTGGTTTGCCTGATAGTAGGATCCTCAGGAAGAAGCTGAAGTCTAGAGTCGGCTCCTGACAATGCACAGAGGAGTCGAGCTCTGACCACAGGAATCAGGAAGGAAGAAGAGACCCATCAGTAAAAGGTGTGGCGCCGCGCACCGAGCTACATCTTAAAATAATACCCATATATTGTTTCCATAATTAAAGGTCATAAAATTATGTACAGAAATGGCCAGATATAGGTAATTAAAAAAAAAAAAATATATATATATATATATATATATATATATATATATATATATATATATATATATATATATATATATATGTATTAAGCGATCATCACCATAGATGTGTTTTTTTTTCACCACCATAGATATTTGTGAGAATCTATATAAAAAAATTAAAATTAAATTATATTTCACTACTAAAACTCCTTATTAAAAAAAAAATAGAATAATCCCAGAAGTATAAATTCATGTGGCAGCGTGAAAAAATCGTATTCATTGGTATTATAAATATGATTACTGTCTTTATTATATCACAGCTGTCCACATCCGCTCTCAACGCTCGCTCAAGAGATAAGCAAATCATTAACGGGTTCTTTTCAGTTGAAATCAGGGCCTTATCGTAATTTAAATTTAGTTATTTCTGTAATGGAAATATATATCATACCCATTCTCACAGACTTTCTTTAATGGAATAATCCTAAAAGTTTGAAAATACTTTATTGTATTATGTTCTGGAGAAGTTAATGGAAAAAAAAACAGTAGATAAATATCACAGAACTGATGTCAAAGTTTATAGTGTATGTTATAAACGAAGCCAATAGAATATATGGTCGACCAGTTAATACCTAAGTACAAAAATGACTTATTAATAGAAAACAATTTTGGAGAGCTTGATAAAAGCCAAATCCAATTAAAATAAGCTATTGCAGAGATATGTATCCCAGTACTTAGTATTAATGCACAAAGGCGATTTCTTTATAGCCTTACACATCTTGATAGTAAATAATAAATCGATAGTAAAGCCTTACACATCTTGATAGTAAATAATAAATCGATAGTAAAGCCTTACACATCTTGATAGTAAATAATAAATCGATAGTAAAGCCTTACACATCTTGATAGTAAATGATAAATCGATAGTAAAGCCTTACACATCTTGATAGTAAATGATAAATCGAAAGGGTTCTGTAACGCCTTTAAGAGCCTTTAGTGAGTTTACAAGTTATTTATATAGTTGTTGAAGTTGCGCTATGATACCGCTTCCCCTGTAAAGTCGTGAAAGTAACTTTATCCGGTCGAGGATACAGACGAAGACCTATTTGAGATTAAGTCCGTGTTCGATATCAACTATATTTCGTAATAATCAATAATCGATAGCGTGAAAATCACTATCGATATAGCTTCTCGCTTCACCAATAGTGACATTAAGAGACACTCAATAACTGTTCGAGTATTGAATTATTGTGTACTGCCATCGTCGCAGTATGTAAGTACTCTTAAGGTTCGTTTCACGGTGACAGTTTTCTATCGTGGTAGGATTGTCACGACAGTGAGATACTGTAGCAGTTTCCTATACACTCTGACATTAACTTGGATGAATCATGAATGTTTAACAGCTGACATTGAATACTATCAATTTTATTGGCCACAATAAAAACTAAACTAAACAGTGTTTATTCCTCCTCCAAGAATAAAATGCTGTCAAAGCGTTGGATAAAATCGATTTATAGTTCAGAAATGATCGAAACGTACAGTCCATAAGTAGGTAAGGTAAGGTTGATAGGCAGATAAGGTGCGAAAGTTCACCAGGGCTCCAAAATAACTGTGCACTTTTATTTTAAAAAGTTCTTGTTCTAAATTAAAATTTTTCTTAGGAACTTTTTTGAAACAGTTCATGAAAGAAAATTTATGTTAAAACTTTTATTACAAGTTCTTACCAGAAATTTCTGCGCAGAACTCATCAGTTCTTTGATTTTTTAAGTTCTTTGAGAATCTTATTGTAAGAACTTTTATAATAAAAGTTTATTACTATTTAAAAGTTACTATTTTAAAGTTTATTACTATAAAAGTTTATTACTATCTATGCTATTTGTTAGAATTTTATCGTAAGAACATTTACATCCAAGTTCTATATTACAAAAATTTTCGTTAGAGCTTTTTAGTGAAATTATAATAAAACTTCTGATTATTAAAGTTCCCAATTAAATGTGGAGAACACTTATGGATTATTTCTTTAAATAGACGTTCTGTGAGTGATTTAATTAAAATTAAAGCAATTTTTCCATTTGAATTAAAAATTAAATGTTAAATAATATAGGTATATAAACAGATATTTGGTTTTCAATTTGTTGTTTTATTTCGAATTTAATTTACTATCTATGATATTTGTTAAAAGTTTTTTTTTTTATTTTTTCCACACACTGCTGTTTCCTGAGGTTTCCCTCACCTCCCGAAGATCCTTCTCTAACTTTTCCTCATAAGTATTTGAAAACTTATATTTAAATTGTTCTAGTATGAACTTCTATTAACAGAAATTTTATAAAAAAAAGTTTTGGCAAGAACTTCTTACTAACAGAACTTTTATCTAAAACTTTTAATGACACAAGTTCTCAAAGAACTATTTATCAGAATGTTCTCTTGTGTAGAATTTAAATGTTAATACTTTAATAGTAAAAGTTCTTGTAAAACTGTTAAACCAGAACTTTTTGAAAAAGTTCAATAACTGTTTGGAGCCATGCAGTTCATTGTTAAGGCGTATACATGTGGCAGTAGCTGGTACTCGAGTACGACAGGTACTGCTATCACGTCAAGCCTGATAGTACGACAGGTACTGCTATCACGTTAAGCCTGATAGTGCGACAATACAACCATGGTCTTAACTGCTGTCATATTGGCAACTGCCCTAAACTAATAGTGCGACAATACAACCATGGTCTTAACTGCTGTCATATTGGCAACTGCCCTAAACTAATAGTGCGACAATACAACCATGGTCTTAACTGCTGTCATATTGGCAACTGCCCTAAACTAATAGTGCGATAATACAACCATGGTCTTAACTGCTGTCATATTGGCAACTGCCCTAAACTAATAGTGCGACAATACAACCATGGTCTTAACTGCTGTCATATTGGCAACTGCCCTAAACTAATAGTGCGACAATACAACCATGGTCTTAACTGCTGTCATATTGGCAACTGCCCTAAACTAATAGTGCGACAATACAACCATGGTCTTAACTGCTGTCATATTGGCAACTGCCCTAAACTTTATAGTTCATAACCTGTATGAACTATTTGAGCGATGAAATGAACTATATTCTGATATATTTCAGCCGCAAAATATGATTTTTCTGTGTGTTATTACATAAAATCAGTAATAACTTCTACAATATTGACTGTATCATTGACAGTTGTCTACTCTGATTCAGAAACAAACAGAGTATAAGAAAGGAAACCTCACTCGATTATATTATAGCAAATTAAGTTGTTAATATCCCTCCCACCATTTCGACCTCAGAGAGAGAGAGAGAGACTTATTTCCTAACTTAGGGTGTATCTCCATAACGATTATTTTTAGCAAAGTAGTGTATAAAAATATTTTTATAGAGAATTCAAAGTACTTTAATTTTGTATAGACTATTGTTTGCAGTAAACCTAAAAGTTTTTGAGATATTCACAAAAAACTGAAAATAAATAAGTTATCTACCCTTCTCTCCATTACCAGATATTACAGAAAACCTAATCAACACTTTATGACTAGTTTCAGTTCTTTTTTTTTTTTTTTTTTTTGGATGTTCGGGTTAAAATCTAATTTTGCTGTACTATTTATTTATAATTATTATGATCTTATATAATTCCAATAAAAAATTAGATTAATAATATTTATTTTAACAAACTATTTTATCTAAATTTATTTTTTTATTTGAGAAATAATACAATCTGTGCCACACTTAAGGGCAGTAGATATTAGAGCTGTAAGAAACCATTCATACCATACAAAGTGAAAAAACTAAAATAAAACAATTAAATAAAAAAGTAAATAAATCAAATAAAAATAATAATAATATAATAAAAATAAACATAATGCCATAAAAAGAAATTGACAATAATTTAAAACAATATGTACATTACAATGGAAATAAATAGATAGATCAAATAATGGCAGAATAACAACCAAGATAAGAAAATTTATGCTGAATAAAAATAAAATATTATCTAATCTTTTCAAATGTATTTATTATTAAGTTATACTATAGTATATATTATAAATATATATAAGAACAGATCTATTCTGCTTGATATGCGCTCAGCTGTATAATATATAAAACTCTTGAAGGCAGGATATAATTGAAAGCGAGTATAAAATGTGAGTAGCAACATCACCTGCCGGATTCCATTTATCATTCGCTATTGACGCCATATTTCAAGGACCTCGGCTTCAATCCTCTTTCTGCTCTAGCTCCATAATATCCAAGTTTTTTTTTTTTGGATAATTCCAAAATATTTCTCAACTCTTTAATATATTGATAATAAAATTATACTTCTAAACTCTTGTAGGGTTGTTAAGCCTCTTTCACACGATAACAATTTTATCTGACAAAAAAAAAAAAAAAAATGAATAGTCTAGCTTCCTACTGTGAGTTAATACGGAAAAATTCTATGACACAAGGTATAATATATTCTATTACACAAGACAGTTTTTACCGTACACTTTGCTCCTGTGCCCCAGCTCCCATCCCAGGAACACCCCAATCACGTAAACAATTTCCCGAATTTCCGTAAAGATTTTTTTCCTGGATAAGAAGAGAACGCTCTCTTTTTAAAATAAAAATCAAAACCCAATTCCAGTAAACTGTTTGTTTGATCATTCATTATAAATTCTAGAGAATAAATTCGCTCAATTTTAATGAAATTTTAAATGTATATCCTATTTTTAAAGTAGATTTTTAGTTACAAAATTGATAAGTAATAGTCAGGTAATAAGATAACATTTTGAAAACCTAACTTTCTGAGACTAAAATATTAATTGAAATCACAATGACATGAAGATGAGTACAATTTACAAAGTTTCCATAAAATTAGAAAACTTTTAACTATATTCAGGGTTTTTTTTTGTTTAAAGAAATCAATTGAGAATTTTAAATATGTAACTATTTAATAATAAATAGTACGCTACATTGGACTAACATTCGACCGAAGCCTTGTCTGGAGCCCACACGTCAAAATGAAAAGAAAGAAACTAAACAAATGACTCAAATTACTGTACTCTCTTTTTTCCAAATCGTCAAAATTAAAAATCAGGCAGAAACTCAATACCTACAGATATCTACTTAAAACAATATGAACTTACGCCTCAAAGATGTTCGGTTCAACAAAAAAGACGATCTTTTCAATACAAAATTTTAAGACTGATAACAGAAGCTCCTTGGTACGTAAACAACAAACTCTAGATACCGACGATCGACAAACACACATACGTACTCTTTATTCCTCTTCCTCGTGCCTTTCTTGCCAACTATATATCTATTATATCCATAAAATTTTCTTATTGTCAAAAATAGAACAAACAAATTCTAAAATAAATAAAATAATTGAATAACAATGTTTCAACTAACTTCTGAAGAAACTTCTAATATGTAATTATAATCAATAAATATATGTTTATTATATGCTAAACCAACAATACACCGGCACACGGAAAAATGACGTGACACCTTTCACGCGTTAAGAATTACATATATCGGAGAAAATAAAACCATTCGGTTTCCTAGTCGTTGAGAAGGCTACAACTGTACGGTTTTCCACCATCTAGTAAAATTCTTAGTGTATGAATGACACAATTCATTTCAACGCCCTGCTGAAATGTAAACACGGCTTCCGTCGGCTATAGTACTAGCGTGCGAAAGAGGCCTGCGCTTTTTTGTTCAGTTTTCATCAGAAATCGGCTGAATTGATGTGGTCGAAACCATTTTCTGTTATCATGTAGAGCCCTAAATAGGTTTTACGCAATGCAAACCTTCCAACCGCCATCTTGACACAATATGGCGAACGATCAAAAACTTAGATATTTTGTCCATTCAACCAAATTCGACCGAACTTCATCTTGTAGTTATTCAGAACCGTAAACGTTTTGTAAGCAACATTAAATTTTCATTCGCAATCTTGAGAAAAAATGGCGGACGAACTAACATTTTATCTTATTTATTAAAAATGAAATCATTAGGCTTAATACAAATAGGGAGTGCATTGTTAAATACATATCCACGACCATCTTATGCCTGCAATGACCGGTCATCGAATGAACGTAGAGAGATGAGCTTCTGTACTTCCTAGTAGGCTGTAGGCTTAGAAATGAGTACGATATTTTATCTTTATTTTTCGTGCACAACGGACACCTAACATTTATTATCAGAAGGCTATCCAGTAAAAAAACTTAAAAACTTTTTTTCCTGACTCTTTAGAGCATGGAATAGTTATGATATAATTAATTCGTTATTTATTATTTCTATTTACTACAAAAATTCAATATTCTAATAAATAAAAATCTCTTATGGTGTTTCTGTAGTATAATATGGAGTGTAATGATTCCAGTACGAAGGGCAGGTAGCCAGGTAGTAATATTTTTTTTTTAAATACGAGATATGCTGTATCTTCATCAGTCTGGAAAGTAGACATAGTTAATCTGGAAGTGTAACTCACGGTGTTAAAATTTAAGAAATATTTATTATAATTATTTATCTGATACATTTTTAAGACCATATATTTATTTTGGACAGACCTCTTATATAAATGTTGGTCAAGCTACAAAGATTCCAATCAAACTCCAGTACGGAAGACAGTACCCATGGGATATCTGCTCTGTCCCAGCCTAACCTCTCTAAGAGTCTTATTGGATATTTTCAAAAAGTATACAATGTTACTTCCTCAACTCACTAAGGAAAATGATGTTTAGCTCTCTAATTTTTTTGTTGAAATCTTAATCTGAATATATAAATACAGTCGACGATATCGAACTTCCGTATATCGAAAATCTCAAATCTAACTTTTTTTAAGGACTTTGAATTTTTATTAGAAAAAAATATTCAGTATATCGAATAAAATTTCTAAATATCGAATGAAAAATTCCAATTTAAAAAAATATAAAATGTGATTGTCATAAAAAAGGGTTCTTAGTTTACCTACATAAGAATGGGTAATAATTAAATAAGAAAAAAAATGTTTCACTGGTTTTCAAAGCAATGGAAGATGTTGTTTCAGAAGAAGCACAGGAGTTAGGAAACATATTCATTTAAGAATATTTAGGCTCTTGGATGAATATCTTTCCTAATTTTGCCTTTCTTGTTGTAAACATTGCTCCAGTTCTGAACATATCTTTGGTGATGAATTATACACAAATAGATATTAGAAACTATTTTGCGCGAAAACAAAAATAAATTAATTTTTATGTATGTTTGCATATTTTTAATACGTGTCTTTATTAAATCATAAATGTAAGTTTTTTACAAACAAGTGTTATTGATCTTTCAGTTTTGTTTTTTCTTAACCCTAAAAAATTGCCTTTGTTACTTCATTAACCCCCAAAAATTGCCTTTTTTTACATCATTAACCCCAGAAAATTGCCTTTGATACATCTTTAATCCTAAAGAATAGCTGTAATTATTTTTGGCTGAAAAGGATGGAAAAATACAATCTTTCTATATACCGATATAACGATTTTTTTCCAAATTTAATCTGACAATAGCTATCACTATCCGGTATAACCTAATATGAAAGTCATCTAGAAATAAAAGATAATATTTTTGAACAGATAGCACAAGAAAAGCTGAGGAAGGTTACATTTTAACAGCATATCCAAAACAACATATCCTATGTAACCTATTGTATTTTCACCTCCCTTTTCTTTAAAGTAAATATTTTTTTTTTTATAATAAAATAAAAATGTGCAAAATAATTTCTGTATTCAATGAATAAGATGCATTTATTCTGAAAACGTTCATTCATATTAACAATAGCGAGTAACATGTGCATAGCTCAGCCAAGGGCACAGGTCGGCGACGAACCTTTGAGTCTGCCCGTCCCTAGCTCTGGCTAATAATGTTCATCAGTGGAATAAAGGTCTCCTAAAGGGCAATTCATTGTCCTATATCGCCCTTACTGTCAGCTTTCTTATTATCTAGGTCAGTGATCTATCTTCAGAAGGGAATGAATTTACATTATTATAAAATGTAAGTAATTATAAATTCCCTCAAGATACATTATTGTAAAAAAATACAAGGTCTCTTGAATTAATCTAGGAGTATTTTAATTTAAAATAAATATACAAGTGAGGAAAAGATGTAATACAGCATTAAAAATTTCTTAAATGGAGATGGGCATACCTCTAGCAGCAAGTAATGATGAAAGATAGAGCCCTCAAAGTTCTGGACCCCCTACCAATACAAAAGTCGGGTGGGAACACTTCGAAAAAGATGGATGGATGAAATTATAATTGAAGAAGGCACCACAACACGGATGAGAGAAACCCAAAATAGAACTGAATGGGAGAAGAAATTCCCCTTAGTAATAGCCCTTGCTACTCTCTTGAGGGAACGCCTGTACCCTAACGATAAAATATTGAGGAAAAAACCCGTCATAAATAATAAATAATGAATAATTCAATATAAATACAGATTGTATTGAATATATAAAATATAATATCTGATGTAAATATTGCAAATATACGTTTCACCAATTCACACATCATCAATATACTATGTATCATAGAATATGTACATAGCATGTGTTGAGATGTCTTGAAATACTGTCATATATAAAATACTATCTCAAGTTTATGGATCATTTTTAGAATGTTGATGTGAGAACTGTCTTAGTCCTTGCATCCTTAGTCCTGTATTTATGTGATCTTCGTTTTTTCTGTTCTGCTGATGCCTAAATTAGCAAATGTTTTACTGGGTAGTTATTTACTGGGATTCGAGTGACGTAAAACTTTGTTTTTGGAATCATCCAATTATTTTCTAACAATAATTTCTTGTCCCATTTTGACTTCTTACTCTTTTATAATAATAGATACAATCATTATAAAACTTTATGGATAAAGTTCGCATACAGTTGAGTCGTTACACATTAGAAAAATAATATTTATATATTTATTTATCACGATAATTAAATATATCTTGATAAAGTAGATGTATATAAAGAGCCAGTAGACATAGCATTCTAAAGCAAATTCTAATACAATCATGTATTAAAAAAAATTGTAAACTAAATATATATTTTTTAAACTATGAATTTGATAGTCGAAAACTATGAATTTTGAGTCAGGCTGAAAAAATAAAAAGGCAGATTGGCAGGCCAAACCACGCGAGAAAAAAAAAAAATTAGTCCAACTGGTTAAAATTTGTGATGCAAAAGATAAGTCTGAGATTAATGAAAAAAGAAAGTGAATGGCTGAATATTTGGAATAAAATATAAAATAAAATATTTTATTTGTAAAATTTCCACAAATATTTCATTTTGGCATATATTTTATTTGATTTTTTTGGAAACCTTTAGAAACCTTCCAGGAAACCTTGATGGAGAGCCCTCAAGGTGAAGGCACTCCTAGCGTGGTTATTAGATCTCATTCTAATCTAGTAGATCCCTGCTCCATGGACCTTTCAGTCTCATTGTCGGATTCTATGGTAATTTGTCTTTGTGTTATCATTTGTTAGTTATGGAGAAGGGACAGTAAGCAATATAGCCGAGAAATTTTGACTAGAAGATTTTGATGGTCTGTAACTGTGATTTTTTGCATGAGCCCTACAACTGATTGGTGTAAGTCTTCTCGTATGGGTTTGAGTAGCAAGTTGTATACAATCAATAATCTTTTAGTAATTGATAGCTAGTTTTTATGGCATAGCAGTCCTCACAGTAGTGAGAATCAATGACTCGATCCCCGGAAGTCACAGGCGATTTAGAGATCATTAATCTGTCCATTATTTAGAGTCTCAGTATTTTTTGTATTGATAAAGGAGTGTTGTGAAGTGTTAGCGGAGGCAGTAGCGTACTCAGGAGGGGAAAATCAGGAGGATATATCCCCTCTCCGAAATGTACGAAAAATAATTAATTTCGTACCCATCAACATAAGATTTGTATTTTGAGTAATATTTTTAGTAACTTTAACAATTGTTTTTTACCCAATTTTCATGCTTATCCTTAAATTAAATCTTACACCAAATTTGGCAATTATGTACATTTAGGTGATTATTTGTCTTATTCGTATTAAATCTCCCCCCGAAAAAAAATTGAAATGCTGTTTCGAAAAATATTTTTGTGTACGACCCTGAGTGGAGGGCAGTCTGAACATTGAAGTGCAAATGTTAAATTATGTTATTGATTTTTTGCTATTTTTTATACGCCGTTAATCAAGCCAATTTCGTAGTAAATCTAACTGATTCTATACGCTGTGGGAAGGGTCCGCTCCCCAAGTCGGGTTCGTATTTGTCGAAGATAATACGGTGTCCTTGCGAATAGTGTGTCTGGTGTCTATGAAATGTCGAAAGTGTATATAGAGTACAGACTAGTGTATAGAGTACAGAACTAGTGTATAGAGTACAAAACTAGTGTATAGAGTACAGACTAGTGTATAGAGTACAGAACTAGTGTATAGAGTACAGAACTAGTGTATAGAGTACACAACTAGTGTGTAGAGTATAGAACTAGTGTATAGAGTACAGAACTAGTATATAGAGTACAGAACTAGTATATAGAGTACAGAACTAGTGTATAGAGTACATAACTAGTATATAGAGTACAGAACTAGACCTAAAATGATGCTCTGAGGCACTCCTGCATTGATTCGATAATAGTCGGAATATTTGCCATTCTGGTTAACAACAAAAAATCTATCCTTAAGAAATGCCCTTAAGAATAAATAATATGTTTGCGGTGGAATCAATTTAAGTTTACAGAGGAGACCATCATATATGTTTATAAATATGTGTATGCATTGTTGAATACTGAGGTGGGCAAAATAAAACTGAGGTTGGCAAAATAAAACTAAGTCCAAAACGAAGGGATCCAAACCCTCAACAATCCGGAGGGGAAGCAATAAGAAATCTGACAACCGTAAACTGACAATGAATTCCATATTTAATGCCATAATCGATATTTCACAAGGGGAGAAGAGGATCCGGAACAGAAACAATTTATTTCCAGCTGTTTCCTCCCACCACGAAGACCGCCTGTTCCAGAACTTTCATCCTCCAGGAGTGATATTCCCTCCCTCCTCACTCCCTCTCTTTCCTCCCTTAATGACAGATTTATCACACCTTTCTTGTCCTTGGGTCGTTAATTCACCCAAGTCGATGTTTCGACAAATTTGAGATGTTGTGCATTATATTTTAATATAATTTTTGATGAAAGTTTATTAAAACCGACTAGTAAATTACCATTTCTGATTGGTGAATACAAACCAAAATCTGGTAGTATATCTTTGTATATGTGTATTATATAGCAAATTTGAGAAGTTTTGGCATTATGTTTTAATATAATTTTTGATGAAAGGCTACTAAATTTGAGAAATTGAAATCCGGTTATCCAATTTTAACAAAAATCTAGCAGGTTATTTATATTGACATAAAAGTCTTATTTACGAAATTTAAGATGTTTTGCATTATATTTTAATGTAATTTTTTATTAAAGTCTAATAGGTCCTGCAAGTAAAATACCACTTCGGGTGATCACAGTAACCAAAAAGGGAAGTGCACAACTAGATGTTACAATGATCCCAAATTCAAAATTTCAAATTTCTACGGATAACCGTTTTTGAATTAATACGAACGAACGAACGTACGTACAGACATCACGACAAAACTAGTCGAAATGGATTCAAGGACGGTCAAAACGGATATTTCCGTTAAAATCTGAAAACCGAAAATTCCCGCTAACAATACTTCCTTTACTGCGTACAAGGAAGTACGAAAGAGTAAGACAATTGTATTAAATTTTCGCTCCATATTATGTATTAAATGTCGTTCCAAGAATACACAAGTTATAGTAATATGTATTCTACATATTTAGTTCTATAATTTAAATGCGTTCCAATTAATCCATAATAGTCCCCTGATGTAAATGGCTGCTCAAGAGAGGCGGCTTTAAGTACGCCCTCAAAAGCTTATTAACGCACTAATTGACCGAGAAACTTAACGAGACTTCATTATGTAATAGAGTTCGTTAGCATCGGCTCCAGTTTATGGCTTCGATTTACGATGATTTTCAAGTCTACTCTACGCATTCAGGTTAACAAAATAATAATATTAGGACTCAATAAGCTCAAATATTTAATCCGATTTTTAGAGATAATTAATCTCTGCCTAAATATCTTCCTCCACATATATATATATATATATATATATATATATATATATATATATATAGATATATATATATATATATATATATATATATATATATATATATATATATATATATATATATATATATATATGCATACACATATATATTAGGGTTGGAATATGGACACGCGATATATCGATTATCGGAGTAAAAAACCGATTTTTTTCTATCGATACTCAACATCCGATATATCGGTCATATCGATATTTTACAGCGATATATCGATGATACCATATGTTAAACTATATTAGAGTAAAATCTCGATAATTCATATCCCTGTAATTCGTATATCCCGGTAGTTCGTTTGGATTTTCTGGTCTTTTTAAAATCTCCCTTTGTTTCCTATAAAAACACTGAAATCCGGTCCCCTCAATAATTCGTATTTATTTTCGTCTTCCAAGTAATGTACACGTCTTATAATTCGATTTTCCAAATAAAAAATCTGGTTAGCTCTTAATATTTTCAAGAGGAGAGGTGAGTGAGGGAGTGAGGGAGGAATCGTCTCTATGAATTCCGGTCGGTTTACCCTTTTTGTTTCTATTTCTATTCAGTTCTCTTTAAACAAAATTGTAAAAAAAAACCTGTAACCATACTGTTAACCGTCAACATGGATTTATCTGAAAAATTAAGTTCGCTCATGACTGGCCAATCTGCGAAAGCAAGGTGTTTTATTAACAAAAACGTTACCGATAGTCTATCGTGAAAATACAAAAGCATGTGCCGTAAGCGAAATTTTCATCGAATGGGTACAGATAGGGAACAACAATTTATTGATAATTGTACGGCCCACAACAGTACCACGTCACTCAACGATATTAATGTTCTGTTTTGCCCCCAACACATTCTCTAAGCTGCAGTGTCTGGACTTGGCCATAATTAAATGATTTAGGACATTTAACGCAAGGAAATGGTGATGCAACTCTTTGAAAACATCGAGGATGGGAATCACCTACCTCAAAATTAAGAAACTCCCATAACATGTTCGAGATTTTGTCTATTTTTACGTGGATTTAGCGGTGAATTAAGATTTTGTTGATCTAACTATATCGTTTGTATGCCCATTCATATTAATACAATTTTGTATTAATTTTGTTATTTCCTATTTTTTCCACTGATTATTGGAAATATCGATAATTTGGAAATCTCAATAATTCATATTTAGCTTTCCAATCATTGACCATATGAATTAGCGAGATTATACTGTATTTTATTTTAACAATTTCCTTTATTCGTTAAAACTCCAGAATCGTAACCTCAACATGGCGCAGGTTTCGATTTCTAAGATCAGCCAGGTCCTAAAAATCTAGATGTCCGCCATGTTGGGGTCACTATTCTGGAGTTTTACCAGTAAATATAAGAATAAACAATATTTAGCAATCTATACCAAACAATAACTAGTAGATAAGATTTACATACAAATAATGTTAATTATCCTATGTAAAGACAAATTGAAAATTATATAAATGATGATTGTACTGAGATGTAAATCAAATTAATTACACGCTTTTAGATGAATGTTTTGAGAATGCACAATATGGTCGGAAACGTTATATATATATTATATTATAATATTTCATAAAAAATTATATATTTACAAATTATAATTCTATTTTTCATGTTTTGGGTGTTACGGCAGTTCTAAGTTCCTCTCTCTTTAAATCACCCGAACCTTCTAAAAATAAAAAAAATTTGATGCTGTGCGCACATCACATCTTTCTCTTACCACCCTTTTAACATAATTTTAAAGAGTTCACATAAACACTACTCGAAATGAACACAGCAGAATGAACTACTTCAAGTCTTCTCTCACAAAAGTATAATAAATTAGTTTTTAAACATCTTCAGAGCTACACTTTTGTACACTAAATATTTTTGGTGTGCCAAGCTGAAAATATATTTTAAAAGTTTCGGTTTAGTTACAATGGAAATTCCATTTTGTTTCCATTAAATAATATAAAATTAGAAATTATTAAGTTAATTTCTACTTTTATGTTATTGCAATACATTATTGCAGAGCGTTTCATGAACCCATGAACCCATTCGGTCCCATCCGTCTCCTTCCGGATGCGTTCGACTTTCCGTCTAGGGTCTTATAGTCCTTATGAGATATGCTGTACTTTACTAATACTGGTCCGATTTTGATGATTTCTTATTTGTGTTTTAGATAATTTAATTACCTTTCATACAATTGTTTACATAATTTATCATAAAATGCATAGTTTTTAAGCTATACGCAAATAAAATTTTCTTTTCATCTTAACTTTTTTCCCTGCATTTCTTCGGTGATGTTCTACATAGATGAAAAGTTAAAGGGCTTTAAGGAGAGGACTTTCAGAAAATTTTATCAAAATCGTTAGAACCGTTTTTGAGAAAATTGTTAAAAAGTTCAAATTCGATAATATAAAGTAGTACTTCCGGATAGTCGATTTTGACGAAAAAGCTGCAGTAAAATCCTATGTATATTAAATACGTATTCGTAGGACTTTTTGTTTTTGCACACACACACCTTTTCCGTTAAAATTATTAAAGTCATGTTATTGCCTATAAAATCTTTTGTGCAAAATTTTGGGATGCTTCCATCGTGTGAATTTTTATTAATTAATTAATTAATATATTTTACAAAAATATTAGAAGAAAAAACAAAAATAAAACCTGAAAGCTAATTTCCGAACAATGCTTCGCCTTAAAAGCTCATTTTCCTCTTTTGGAACGTAAGATAATTAATTTGGAAACAAAGATCCTTATCTTAATTTATTTATGAGTGCCGGATGTATTTACATTCCACATTCCCCGCTAACATTTTACATTTATGTTCCCATTCATGAAATATCCCAGTGGTAGAACTGAAATTAAAGGAATCTGAGAAGGCAAACAATATATTCCAGGCTCTATTGTTAGCCGTAATAATATATCCAATTTTTGTATGTTTAACGGGTAGTGTGTTTCAGTTATTACTGCAGTCATCTCTATACGGAGTATTCTTTACGTGAAAATTTCATTCATTTATTTTTTTTTTTTTACATTTTTTAAATCTGACATTTAATCGATGAAATATAAAATTAATTTATCATCCCATAACCAATTTCATACATAGCTATACATCTGTTGCTTCTCAATTCTAGATTGAAGTATTTTGAGAGAATTTCAGATAGAGCTTTATTTGCCACCTGTAAGATGTGATGGGAAATTCCTTCAGTGAGTCCTACCTGAAACGCTTATCCAGAATACTTCGAATCCCACGATTCTCCTTTATGTCCTTTGCAGGAAATCAATTTTAGATATGAACACAAAATTTATTTTTCGTGTTATGAAATGGATTCGCATATCAAATAAGTTATAAAGAGACTTTTTGTTTAGACTAAAAACCAAATTACATACCAAGGTATAACTACAAAATTTCGTTGAAATAACAATTATATTTGTATTATACAATAGCTGCACGGAAAAAATAAATAAATAAAAATAACTAGCTATTTTTACACCTACATTGAATGAGAAATGAAGAATGAATTTAATTGCAGGGTTATTACACTATTATGCTATTATTACACTGAGGGCTGGGAAGCCCTTCCTCACCATGACCCGTTTGGTGAATACCGTACCTGATCTTATGATATTAGTATTAAAATCAGTTATATAATTTTTATTACACTTAATGTGATATGGATAATAATACCAAACTATATTTTGAATTGCTTGTTTTTGATTTTTTTTGTGTTTTTAGAACTGAAGATGAATGTATAACATTCGAAACTAGTTATCAATAAAAACAAAATTCTAGAAGTGGCAAATAATTTATCAATCTCTAATTAGTATTAAAAGTTCGTCTTCACAAAAAAATATTATACAAACTGATTTACAAAAGTTTATTAAACAAACTAAAAGATATATATATATATATATATATACATATATATATATATATATATATATATATATATATATATATATATAACCGTAAATGTGCTTAAGAATATAATTAATTGAAAATAAAGCTAAAAAATCCAAAATAAAAAGTGAAATTGTTATTATATAACAACAGCAACATACATTTTACAACGAAAATTTTACTTCCAAATTCTTATAAAAAATAAGAAGTTGGGGCAATATTTTTCAACAGAAAGCATGTTGTAGTTTATTTACAATGTTATGCTAAGTTAAAAATGTTAAGCTTGATGGAAGTCAACTTGATTGCTAAGTCCTCTTCAACACTGAGTGTATTTTTCTTTACTATGGTAATCATCCTGAATTAGTTTTACTTCCTTTTACGCAGTAAAGGAAGTATTGTAATCGCGATAATTTTCGGTTTTCAGATTTCAACGGAAATATCCATATTGACCATCTCTGAATCTATTTTGATTAATTTCGTCGTGACGTCTGTACGTTCGTATCTCGCATAGCTAAAACGATTAGCCGTAGAAAGTTAAAATTTTGTATTCAGGATTGTTGTGAACCTCCCTTTTTGGCCACTACATGATTACCGGAAGTGGTACTTTACTTAAAGATCATTATTGATTTTCATCAAAAATCATATTAAAATATAATTCAAAACTTCTCATATTTGGTAAATAGGACTTTTCCTTGTTTTAAGTGTTAAAATTGAGTGTAAAATTCTCGCCATTTCCTCCCCATTTGTGAGATGAAGTCTGCAGCAGGAGAATAAGATATAAGTTGAATGGTTTTTTCTGCTTAAAATGTCGAAACTGTCGATTTCCAATGCTTTATCTAGTGTCATTGACAGCTCCATTGTTGTCACGAAACATTAAGACAACTCTTGGGAACTTGTTACCTACTGGAAGAAAACGACATATAATAAAGGAATGAGACCTCCAGAAACAAGAGTATGTTTGTGCGTGTCAATAGATGGATGTCGCGACGCCGATTGTCGTTTTTGAGATACCACCAGTGGAACGCTTTAAACCGCCTGGGGACCCCTGCTCTTGGCACAGACAGCAGGTGGAATCTTAGGCACAATTGCATTTCTTTTGTACATAATTGTTTATATATATATATATATATATATATATATATATATATATATATATATATATATATATATATTGTATTTTTTTTAAAATTTGACGATATTTAGCTTCTTTTTAGTTTAAATTATTTCATTTTTGCAAATGTATATTTGTTTCTTAATAGATTTGTAAATTAATCATTATCATGTTGAGCTGAGACTAACTCTATTTATATGGAGGCTTTCCTTAAAGACGACTAAACAAATAAATATAAATGTCCCTCTTCTCATCCCAACTCACTGGTACTTTCATCACACGTTGATGCCTTCAGTAGTGGATAAAACGAAGTAGTTAATTTCTACCGTTGATTATAATTATCAAACAAAAAAAAACTTGAAACAATATAGATGCTCGTGAGTCGGCGAGAACAACAGGAACACATTAGAGAAGTTTCATTTCGACAACAGGAATGTTTTCAACTACAAAGAAGGCAGCCATCCCGCCCCAGTACCTGAGAGGAAAATTAGAGTAGGGGGGGGCCTTTGAGGGCACGAAGGTATTACATTTAGAAATGGCCTCCTTCCTCTGCCTGCTGTATCCAAGATATTATTGTACTATCTATTCAGCACTGCACGTATCCAATTTAACTATATAATTACGGCGATGATAATCAGCAACGATTATATTACCTTTTATAACACATAATTATCATATAGTACTGAAACGTATCATATAATATACATATATAATAAATAATAAAATAAATAAATAATAATAATAAATAATATAATAAACGTATCATATAATACTTACAACAAAAAATATCGTTTCAAGACTAAATATAATTCAAATTAAGAATATGGAAAAAAAAGGTTATCATCTGAAAGTACATTAGGTGCCATTTCAGTTACAGTAATTAATTTGGTACTACCTTACAATCGGGACGCATTATCCAGTGAATACCATTTTAAAAATGATATCAGATAAGTGAGTGCCATTGCTCACTTATATGACATACATAAAGTGTCAGTTAATTAATTAATTAATTAATCAATTGCTGAAACTAAAGTGGCACTTTATGCACTTTCAGATGAAAATAATTTTGTTTTCATATTCTTACTTTTTATTATATTTGTCTTGAAATGTGTTCGATATTTTTGCCTTACCCTGTATATTCATATATAGGTATGATATATAATCATTATAATGCGCAACAATAGACTAAGTATTTCCTTGAAAAGATTTTAATTGGTTATTACGGATCCTCTAGAAAAAAGGACGAAAGATATTAAGGATGCGGGCCCACTCTGTCAACCACTGGCTCACACCACTTTCATTAAAACTTCTGCCAATCCAGGACATGTTTCAGTCCTCAAACTAAGTAGCCGCCTAGGATTCTGGGTCACCAGCATCCTGAGAAAAAATCTCAACTTTATCAAACAGGATCAGCCTTTTATCTAAATCAGGATAATAAAGGAAGTTGAAGATGTGAAAGAGTAAAGAACTGGCAGGACATCTTAACTTCTTTAGAAGTGGATTAGTAAAAGAGAAAATTTATTCTGAGTGAGCTGTCACCTTAAATCCTTACAAATGACAAGGAAGTGATTCTATATTTACAAAATAGATTAAAAATAATACTGAATATAGTTAAGTAAAAATGCCTTCATTAGCATTGTATCCTTTCAAAAACCAGAGATATTCTATGTAATTGTTTGCCATCTTCGTAGATTAAATAAAAATAACTAGTTTTTATTGATAAATGTTTTTAAAATCTTAAGTGAAAAAATAAATAAATATGAAAAAATACTAGAGCTTAAGGATGGTGCCTAAGGCAGCTGGGGAAGGGTAAGCATCTTAGCATCTTATTTTTTCCTTTACAAAATTAAATTCTTTAATATCCTTAACCCCTCCTTAGGAGGGCTCTTTTTTTTTATTTTTATGGAATTCTAGGTATCTCTGGTGTTTTACATTTTTTTTTAAACAGTGGCAACCCAGCATGTTCTTAACGATTATTATCATTCGAAATCTTCTTTTTTAGTTAAAAAAAAAAAGAAACTTTCATAAATTCATTGTCGAATACTACTTCCATTTAAACAACTTTATTCAATAAATCAAATTGTTAAACATTTGTGACGTTTCGAGGACAATCTCTCCGTTCTTTATATTATATTATATTATATTATATATAATACATTATATAATATAATATATATTATATATTATTATATATATTATATTATCTTTAAATATTCTCTATAAGATTAAGGTTGTTATAAATAAATCTATTTTTTTACATTTCGTCTTATTGGTCCAGTTGGAACTTACATAATTAACGTAGAATGTTAATTTAAAAAAATTTAAAACCAAAAAGACGAAATGTAAAAAAATGGGTTTATTTATTAAACTTTAATGTTATGGAGAATATTTAAAGATGATGTAATGCCTGAGGAAGGAGAGATTGTCCCCGAAACGTCACAAATGTTCAATAATTTGATTTATTGAAGAAAGTTGTTTAAATGGAAGTAATATTCAACAACGATTTTATGAAAAGCTTATTGAGAACATTCTAGATAAAATTAGAAAACAATAAGAAAAATAAATTAAAAATAATTTTTAACATTGTTTTATTAGATTTTTTTATATATACTATTTTTTTGTACTAAATAAATATAAATTGACTTTAAATAATCTTAAATTCATTTAATAAATCGATCACATAAGCTCGTAAATGACGTTTTTGAATTTATTTATATATTTTTGTTGAAAATTTAAATGAATGTCTCTTTCATATCTTATAACTCTGTGGCTTAAAAATTAACGAAAATTGATATTAAACTTATTCGGAGAATTCTGCATTATATTAGAACGATCGGATAAGAAGTTTTAATTTAAATAGAAAAAAAAATCTGGTGCGGTTCGAGCATCGCACACACAGCTTTCACTTACCTAGCTTCTTGAAACACATTTTAAAATTTTATATTTAGTTGCCATGGAAACATTTATTTTTCATCAAATAATATAAAATTAGAAATTATTAACTACAACCATTTATGCGTTTTTCGTCACTCTCCATTATCTTTTACGACTTTCTATGTGAGATTTTTTTTTTTTTTTTTTTATATCTTAAGTTTTCCAATGGTATATTAAACATCTATAGTACTACTATTATTTCCGGAACTTTGCTTTGTTTTCAGCCTGGAAAAATATTACTGTTTTCTCCGTTAGTTTATTATCAAATTCCTTCATAGTTTATATTTATCAATTTTTTATTATTAATAATAATGATAGAAGGTTAATTATTTCAAATAATCGAAATTTATGGTACTTCAAAGGAAGCCATTTTGAATATTTTGCCTTTGAGATAAATAAATTTAAAAAAAAGGAAAAATGAAACCAAAATTTTCGGATTGTGGAACTCTTCTTTCAGATGAACGGTTTGTAATATTATTTATATGTATCATCACTGTGTAATTTATTATTTTAAAGAAATATAAGAATTATTTAAAAATCAAATTTTATTAATTAAAAACTACCTATTATTCTTCTAATAGAATCTTATTCTCAGTGACTGTTCTTCAAGTGCGCCATCTTTATTCCAGAATTCAAGATATCCCGTTGATGCAGTCATCGCCTATGCAAAGTTTGTTTGCTTAGGGCTTTTCAACTCAAATAAAATTTAAATTTTTCCCTAATTTATGGATATATTCAAGCTATATAATCTGGACTTCTCCAGCTAGGGTGAATATCTGTCAGCTGATTATGCTTGTTTAGCGTTTGAGAGGCGTTTTTAAATCAGAAATTCGGAGTTTGCTGTCGCCTTTATAACCAGGTTATTACTATCTTGTACTATATTTATAGTATAGTAATCATAATATATTGTATTAAAAATGTAATATGTTTCAACATATCGACTTCGTTTTTGAAAAAGGCGTTAGCGCCATTTAGCAAACTTTACAGTAAACACATGAAACGATTTTTCTCCAAATAACAATGTATTTGTTTTCAATTGTATTCTTTATTTTATATTGTAGGAGTTTATTAAGGTGGCGAAACCTTTATAATTACAATATATTTTAAAGGACTCTAGCACTGGTTAAGGCCAGAGTGACTACCGAGTGTCGTTAGTATTTGGTGCTTACGTCATCAATAGTCGATTTTTAGACCATTTCCAATTTTTTTTCGATATATCATGAGCGGGAATCGATACAGGTGGTGTTTACGTCGTCGATGTGTAACGACTATGGGGATGGAAAATGTAAATTTTTGAATAAACTCTTGTAAATTTTTTAATAGACTCTTCTTTCATAGTGCTGGTATGTATGGTAGGATAAGAAAAAATCTAATGATTATAATTTTTTTCTCCTATATTTCTTTATTTTCTTATTATTTCAAGTAATTCGCTGTGAGACAAATTTTATAATTGCTCCAAAGTTTGCTATTTCAAATTGCGGACGCTAGAATCCAAAAATACATCGATGTTGAAAATATAGAAAGTCAAAGATCGATGTTAAGATACATCGTTCGTTTTAAAAACATCAATGCCACCCTTAACCACATCAGAAGGCTATTCCAACACGAGTTTTGACTATCATCGAACTTTACGTTGAGCCATCTTTTAGCAACAGGCATGCTCAAGCGATGGCGAAAATTGTTTGAAAATTAAGAAATAAAAGACGTTCGCTATAATTTTATTATTAATTGGAAATTATTATAAATAAACAAAAAAAATGATAATAATAATAAGCCTAATAAAATAAAATGCTGCAGAGAGAAGAAAATGTTCAAATGCATGTAATTATCAAAATAAAAATTATTTATTTATTAAATTGGCGGGACGTTATTGTTCGTTATTTCAAAGAGACTCCTAAAGCAAACAGATAAATATGCTAGAAGGAAGTACTTTCAGGCTCTGAGTGGTCCGACGCCCAAAAATTCAATATTAACAAGCCCACCCTGACTTGAATCTTAAGTGACATCTGACAGGAGAAGTTAAGAAAGCATTGGAGAATCTAAACCACTATTGAAGTTGAGGAAATAATCGAGACAAGCAATTTTCCCCTTATATCGCTCCGTAGAGCAAAGAATGAGTTAATTACCATCCTTAACTAAAGGCTCAATCACACTTGAGAGAATAGAAAGACAATGGCAGTGCCGTTTGCTGTTAACAGCCCCTCTTCCTAGTCTGGCCGCCCTTCGGCAGCTCGAATGTGTCTCTTTTGTAAATAAAGTCATTTTAAATTCCTTCGGTAAAATCGTCTTGTCTTTCCAGCCCGTCTAGTGTGGCTGAGCCTTAAGATATCTACAATAAGACATCGTGACATTCCCAAAGGATGAGGATGGCATGGATAATGAATCTAATCCACCGTAAGTTTTAAGAGCAGGACTTAGCTCAGCAGGTGGAAGGATATATCAACTGTATACCTGCAAAGCCTCGTAAATCCCCATATTCACTACAAGATCACTGCAAGTGGAACTTTACTTGCAGGTCAAAATATATATTTTCATAAAAAAAGTATATTCAAATATAATGCAAAACTTCTCGAATTTAGTATATAAGATTTGCATATTAATATTAATAACATAAGAGATTTTGGTTAAAATTGGCAAATCGGAAGTGGTGCTTTACTTCAAGATAAGAATGGACTTTCATCAAACATTGTACTAAAATATAATACAAAATACCTCAAATTTGGCATATAAAACTATTTTATCAATACAAATAGTCTACTAGATTTTGATCAAAATTAGCTAGCCGAAAGTTGTACTTTACATGAAGGCCGTAATCAACTTTCATCAAAAATTATTTTAAAATATAATGCGAAACATCTAAAATTTAGTATATTGGACTTTTATATCAATGTAAATAATATAATAGATTTTGGTTAAAATTGGGTAGCCGGAAGTAGTAGTTTATCTGAAATCTGTTTTGTTTCCTTCCGCCTTCTTAGAATGGAGGAATGCAAATCGTGCTAAATATTACAAATCGGGATTATCATGGATAAACATGTTTCTAGGTCCGTACTAATAGTTTTTATAGTGGCCTGTGTGTGGGTTTATAGTTTAATAGGCGTACAAGGAAATCATGCGACATCCACATCAGATAGTTATTAAAATTAAGGTATTGCATCTCCATAGCGAAGTAAAAGGTTCTGAATCATTTTTACGTCATCAGTGCAAGTGATAACTTGTCTATGACCAGTTGTAATAACCTAAAAGTTTAGGTTCTATGACCAGCTGTAATAACCTAAAAGTTTAGGTTCTATGACCAGTTGTAATAACCTAAAAGTTTAGGTTCTATGACTAACTGTAATAACCTAAAAGTTTAGAAGGCTCCAGGGCTTATTTTATTTTCATTTCTCTGTCTTCTGAAACATTGTGTCAGAATCATCTGGTTTTGAAGTTTCATAAGTAGGTACATAGGTTTATGTACTGTCGTTATATTAAAATTACATCCCTTTAAAATTGACCTGTAAGACGTTTGGTTATACAGACTTTATAATAAGATACTTCTGGTTCGGAACTGGTCATATATATTAATCTTGAACCCAGAGGACCCACCACAATATGCATGGAAAAACTAAATAGATAATTTCGATACTATGTAGCTTTTAATAAAATGAATTATACTAACTTAGAATAATAGTCATTGAAGGTGTACTACTAACAACAATAATAATAATACAGTTACCTGTACGTTTTTTATTTACACTGGATATGTACCTGCAATGCGAATCTTAACATTAGCAAATGATAATAAATGAATGCTATATTATCAATAATTAAAAGTTTTAAAACTCTACTACAAATATACGGAATGAAAAGTCTAGGAAATCAAAGGCAAAAATAATTTTAACCCGAACGCAGTACAATTTGAAATATTTGAGGCGTAAAATCCCAAAACCAGCCTCGTCAATTATTGTTTATTTATTTGTTTTTATTAAAAAGTTTTCGCATTACATTATCATGAGGTTAAAGCATTTCTTCCAAATAGTTAATAGTAGTGAATTCACAAGCGATTTAACCGAATTTGGAAGAAATAATCTCACCTCGTGATAATATATTACAAAGACTGGAAAAAAAGTATTAAATCAAAATAATAATAAACAAAAATAAGAACACGGACTCGGTTGGTTTTGGTAATCGACGCCTCATTTAAAGAAAAAATATATATATATTTTATTTAAATACTTTTAAACCGAATAGAAACGATCAATGATTAAGACAACCCTGCAATAAAACATTCTTACGACATCAGAAACGAAACGAGGCACAATTAAAAAAAATTTTTTTATTAGAACTAAGCTAAGGTTTACCAACTTCGTCTTTTGGTTTGGTCCGATATTTGGGGAGGGGCTCATTTTTGGGATGATAGAGGCCCAACTGTGTTAAAATTTCTGACGCTTGAAATTTTAAGTTGTGACTCTTTCATTCTGTATATGTGATACATTATAAACATATATTACAAATATAAAAATAATCTAATAGTATATACAAAGTATCTCTGTCTGCAAATATAATACAAATGAGAATACCCATCAATTCATTGCATAATGAATCCCATAAATGTCTCTTATGAAAAAGGCAATACTTCATTATGTATTCCTACTGACCCAAGAACTCTAAGAATATTTATATGGGAGGCATAGGCATTGTCTAACTCAGAATCAGTGGTTTTCTAAGCGGGTGCCGCGAGTTTTTTAAATAACGAAGTAAATTAGGAATTACAGATTCAATAAAATAAATAATTAAAATATTGATAAAAAAATAATATTTTTTTAAGGCCAATTCTTTGTTTTATGTGTTACGATTTAATTTACTTCTATGGTTTATTATTTCATTTATCAAAAAAATAAAATAATTCTATATATTTTATACTAATAGTGGGAAGAAGGAGAATTCAATTGTTATATTTGTGGAATAATGATGATAATGAAAATAATACAACAGATAACAATTTATGTAAATTTGAAGGAGTAAAAAAGAGACAGGATAAAGAAATAAAGTACCGCAAAATTAATTATGTACTAGTTCTAACAGAGGAAATTAGAAAAACACTAATAGATTACGACCATTTAAATGTAAAACTCGGTATATATAATAATAACAGATTGGACAAATATTTGACCAATAGGAGAGAGTGAGTGCCATGGAAAAATTCGGGATGGTATGTAGGTTGAGGTGGTATATAGGTTCGGGGTGGTATACAGGTTCGGGATGGTATACAGGTTGGGGGTGATATACAGGTTGGGGGTGGTATATAGGTTGGGGGTGGTATACAGGTTCGGGGTGGTATACAGGTTCTGGGTGGTATACAGGTTGGGGGTAATATATAGGTTGGGGGTGATATACAGGTTGGGGGTGATATACAGGTTGGGGGTGGTATATAGGTTGGGGGTGGTATACAGGTTCGGGGTGGTATATAGGTTGAGAGTGGTATACAGGTTGGGGGTGGTACATAGGTTGGGGGTAATATATAGGTTGGGGGTGGTATACAGGTTCGGGGTGGTATACAGGTTGGGGGTAATATATAGGTTGGGGGGGGGTATACAGGTTCGGGGTGGTATACAGGTTGGGGGTAATATATAGGTTGGGGGTGATATACAGGTTGGGGGTGGTATATAGGTTGAGAGTGGTATACAGGTTGGGGGTGGTACATAGGTTGGACTGCAATAACTGCAACCTAATGCACATAGGAGAAACGTCAAAAAACTTCAAAACAGAATCAAGCAGCATATAAGCAACTGTAAAAATAATAAGAACAAGAATACAACAGCATTGGCACAACATAGCATTGAAAATAACCACAGCTTTGATTACAAGAATCCCAAAATATGGGAAAGATAAAGATACACAAAAAACAGAAGAACAATGGAAGCAATCCACATAACAACAAATGTAGACAATGCAATAAATAATAAGACTGGCAAAAAAAATCTAAATTGTCACAATGCTGATATTATTAACAAATTGAATATCAAAAAACAACATTTAAAATAATCAGGATACATACAAAATAGATATTAAAAGAAGGCAAGAAAATAAAATATCAGGAATAAGATCCAATAGTAGATATATAATTTATATATGTATGATATAAAAAGTAAGTTTATAGCAACAGCATAGAGGTTGATGCATGAGAGATAAATGAATAATAGTAGGGATGGATTAATTATGGATTAGGCTAGAGACAATAACAGAGCATTTGTGGCAATGATAAAGATAGATTTAGCAATATCACTATTTGTAAATATTTAAAACATAGTTTATATGGTTAAAGTAAATGTAATAACTAACAGACAAAATCAATAGATACAAGAGTACAGAGGTAATTATAATATGATATGAATTGTGTGCAATAATGTTAGATGATTAATTCTGACTGTTGTATACGTTGTGTGACATTTGTAGTGTATAATAAAAAAGAGCACCTTAAGAATGGGAGAGTACACCGAGACGTAGGCGTAACGATGAGAGTACACCGTAATGGGAGAGTACACCGAGGACGTAGGCGTAACGATGAGAGTACACCGTAATGGGAGAGTACACCGAGACGTAGGCGTAACGATGAGAAAAAATGAATGAAAGAATATAAAGAGATGAAAGAAGAAATTATTCCACAAACATAACAATAAAAATAATTTTATTTTATTGAAAACTATTTTCGAATGTTATAAATTCATCTTCAGTTCAAGGTTTAAATGGATTACATCAAACAGAAAAGTTTGTTGACCGTAGATGTATATCCTGAGAAAGAAATTAGTCGGGGAGGGGGAAGGGTGTGTGGTCAAAAAGTAACACTTTAATAAGTAAACTTATATATTTTGTGTTATGCCATATTCAGGGATAAAAGAAAAAACAATGAAAAACTACAGAGGCAGTACCAGTAACAGTAAAAAATGATAAAAAACAGAAATTACAAGTAAGATAAAAAAGTAAGAAGTATAAAAAGAAAAATATGACACTGAATTACATAATACAAGTGACTAAAAAATTAAATTAATAAAATCACAATGTAAAAATTAATTGAAATTAAAATAATGCGTTGTTTACACAGGGAATAGTAAAATATATGAAATATATTAATTAAAAAGACAAATAGTATGAAGATTTGGTAATATTGAAAGCATATAGAGATAGTTGTGATGTGACAAGTTATGCAAAAGATGATAATGATGTTAAAGAAGTTGACATTGTTGTAATTAAATAATTATGAGATGAAGGAGTAAAATATAGAGTAATGTAAGCCCCCAAAACAAAAATAGGTCAAAATCCTATGTGGTGAAGAAAGAAGAAGGATATAAACAAGGAGGAAGAGGAAATGTAAAGAAAACATAATAATTACATAGAAGAGAGGCCTGTGGTCCAGCGCCAACTGAATCGTAATAGATTACCGGGAATTAGAAAAACCGTTAAACAATGTCACGAACTCACTGATTTGACATAAACTAACATTAAATTTAAATACTCTGTGATCAAAAGGCATAACAATTGATCTAAAAACTGGTAAAACGTATTGATTTAAGGCCAAAAAATAAATAAATTAAAATATAAAACTTAATCTTAAAAAAATAAAATAAAATTAGAAATTAATATATCATCCAAAAAATATTCCCTCTAACTGATGGGATAAATGACAATGGAAATAAAAATAGATGGTGGGTTAAATTTACTAAGAAAAATAATTTGTATGAGGAGTTGTCCGAGGGAGAAAAAAAAAGTGATGGGAGGGGAATGAAAAGTTAGGTTTTTTTAAAAAAATAAATTGAATATTTAAGATATTTGAATATAAATATATTGAAAGGTTTTGTATATCAGTTTTTTGATCGACGGGAAGGAATTCTAATTGGGTAAAGATGCTTTCTGAGAGGATTCGTTTGTCCTGGTTAGGGATTGTGGCGAGAATTGAAGTATTGTCAAAATCAAAACTGTGGTTTAAGGATAAAGCGTGTTCTGAAAGTTTAGAGGCAGTCTGGTTGCGGGGAGAGATGTTGTTATTTTGTTCTTTCTTTTAGCTCTGAAGATGGCCTAAGGCTTAGGCCGAAACTTTGGCATAAAATAAATAAGTAATACTTATTAAAGTGTTACTTTGTGACCGCACCCTCCGAGCAACTTCTTCCTTAAAATAATAGGGATGCCTTGAATTTCGTTTAATAATTTCAGTGTTTCGTTAGATAAAAAAGTGCGAGAACTGAAACGAATTGAAATTACAGTTTTGCTTTGATCTGCGATGGAGAGGCAATAAATGCTCCTGCGATGTCATAACGGTCACATGATTTCGTGGTTACGTTTCTTTGATTAATAATGAACAGTTGCTTTGATTCTATGATAGCTTCACAACTTGTTGCGTTCGTACACCTTCGTTACAAACTGATGGATAAATATTGGGTTTTTTTTATCTTCCTTTTTTTTTAATGTTTAGACTAAGTTTATCGAATAGGGTCGCTAATTTAATTTGATAAATTATATTAACTCACCAAGATTAAACATATAAAAAACTTTAAATCAATTTATTACAGTAAAACTTTTGGATAAAAATAATCTCCCTGAATTTGTACTAGCTCACACTTTTTTAATGAACGAAACACTGAAATTATTAAACGAAATTCAAGGCCTCCCTATTATTTTAAGGAAGAAGTTGGTCGGAGTGTGTAATACTTCAATAAGTATTACTTATTTATTTTGTGCCAAAGTTTCGGCCTAAGCCTTAGGCCATCTTCAGGGCTAAAAGAAAAAACAAAATAACAACATCTCTCCCCGCAACCAGACTGCCTCTAAACTTTCAGAACACGCTTTATCCTAAAACCACACTTTTGATTTTGACAATACTTCAATCCTCGCCACAATCCCTAACCATGACAATACTTCAATCCTCGCCACAATCCCTAACCATGACAATACTTCAATCCTCGCCACAATCCCTAACCAGGACAAACGAATCCTCTCAGAAAGCATCTTTTCACTATCTCAATAATATATATTATAGTATACCCCTTAATTATACTTCACTGTACTATACACAACTGTTGCGTTATAATCTGTTGTAGCGTTGTCGACTGTTCTATAGTAACAGCATTTTATAATGATTTTGTTATATACACTTTTTTTATTATTATCAAATATATAAAAATAACTGAACTATATAAATACAAGATAATACGGCAGAGAGACATATTAAACTGACACGAGTGAATGTTCTCTGCAGTAGGCGTATAGTTATAGAAAATAGAATATAACATTGCAGAATATTGTATTCTATGTTCTGTGCGTATAGCGCAAGTGTTGTGTATTCTATGTTCTGTGCGTATTGTGCAAGTGTTGTGTATTCTATGTCCTGTGCGTATAGCGCAAGTGTTGTGTATTCTATGTCCTGTGCGTATAGTGCAAGTGTTGTGTATTCTATGTTCTGTGCGTATAGCGCAAGTGTTGTGTATTCTATGTTCTGTGCGTATAGTGCAAGTGTTGTGTATTATATGTTCTGTGCGTATAGTGCAAGTGTTGTGTATTCTATGTCCTGTGCGTATAG
This sequence comes from Rhaphigaster nebulosa, assembly GCA_948150685.1. Classification (NCBI taxonomy): domain Eukaryota; kingdom Metazoa; phylum Arthropoda; class Insecta; order Hemiptera; family Pentatomidae; genus Rhaphigaster; species Rhaphigaster nebulosa. The sequence goes on from OX411309.1 coordinate 711,072, forward strand.
CGCAAGTGTTGTGTATTCTATGTTCTGTGCGTATAGCGCAAGTGTTGTGTATTCTATGTGCTGTGCGTATAGCGCAAGTGTTGTGTATTCTATGTTCTGTGCGTATAGTGCAAGTGTTGTGTATTCTATGTTCTGTGCGTATAGTGCAAGTGTTGTGTATTCTATGTTCTGTGCGTATAGTGCAAGTGTTGTGTATTCTATGTTCTGTGCGTATAGTGCAAGTGTTGTGTATTCTATGTTCTGTGCGTATAGTGCAAGTGTTGTGTATTCTATGTTCTGTGCGTATAGTGCAAGTGTTGTGTATTCTATGTTCTGTGCGTATAGTGCAAGTGTTGTGTATTCTATGTTCTGTGCGTATAGTGCAAGTGTTGTGTATTCTATGTTCTGTGCGTATAGCGCAAGTGTTGTGTATTCTATGTTCTGTGCGTATAGTGCAAGTGTTGTGTATTCTATGTTCTGTGCGTATAGTGCAAGTGTTGTGTATTCTATGTTCTGTGCGTATAGTGCAAGTGTTGTGTATTCTATGTTCTGTGCGTATAGCGCAAGTGTTGTGTATTCTATGTGCTGTGCGTATAGCGCAAGTGTTGTGTATTCTATGTCCTGTGCGTATAGTGCAAGTGTTGTGTATTCTATATTCTTTGCGTATAGTGCAAGTGTTGTGTATTCTATGTTCTGTGCGTATAGTGCAAGTGTTGTGTATTCTATGTTCTGTGCGTATAGTGCAAGTGTTGTGTATTCTATGTTCTGTGCGTATAGCGCAAGTGTTGTGTATTCTATGTGCTGTGCGTATAGCGCAAGTGTTGTGTATTCTATATTCTTTGCGTATAGTGCAAGTGTTGTGTATTCTATGTTCTGTGCGTATAGTGCAAGTGTTGTGTATTCTATGTTCTGTGCGTATAGTGCAAGTGTTGTGTATTCTATGTTCTGTGCGTATAGCGCAAGTGTTGTGTATTCTATGTGCTGTGCGTATAGCGCAAGTGTTGTGTATTCTATGTCCTGTGCGTATAGTGCAAGTGTTGTGTATTCTATGTTCTGTGCGTATAGTGCAAGTGTTGTGTATTCTATGTTCTGTGCGTATAGTGCAAGTGTTGTGTATTCTATGTTCTGTGCGTATAGTGCAAGTGTTGTGTATTCTATGTTCTGTGCGTATAGTGCAAGTGTTGTGTATTCTATGTTCTGTGCGTATAGTGCAAGTGTTGTGTATTCTATGTTCTGTGCGTATAGTGCAAGTGTTGTGTATTCTATGTTCTGTGCGTATAGTGCAAGTGTTGTGTATTCTATGTTCTGTGCGTATAGCGCAAGTGTTGTGTATTCTATGTTCTGTGCGTATAGTGCAAGTGTTGTGTATTCTATGTTCTGTGCGTATAGTGCAAGTGTTGTGTATTCTATGTTCTGTGCGTATAGTGCAAGTGTTGTGTATTCTATGTTCTGTGCGTATAGCGCAAGTGTTGTGTATTCTATGTGCTGTGCGTATAGCGCAAGTGTTGTGTATTCTATGTTCTGTGCGTATAGTGCAAGTGTTGTGTATTCTATGTTCTGTGCGTATAGCGCAAGTGTTGTGTATTCTATGTGCTGTGCGTATAGCGCAAGTGTTGTGTATTCTATGTCCTGTGCGTATAGTGCAAGTGTTGTGTATTCTATATTCTTTGCGTATAGTGCAAGTGTTGTGTATTCTATGTTCTGTGCGTATAGTGCAAGTGTTGTGTATTCTATGTTCTGTGCGTATAGTGCAAGTGTTGTGTATTCTATGTTCTGTGCGTATAGCGCAAGTGTTGTGTATTCTATGTGCTGTGCGTATAGCGCAAGTGTTGTGTATTCTATATTCTTTGCGTATAGTGCAAGTGTTGTGTATTCTATGTTCTGTGCGTATAGTGCAAGTGTTGTGTATTCTATGTTCTGTGCGTATAGTGCAAGTGTTGTGTATTCTATGTTCTGTGCGTATAGCGCAAGTGTTGTGTATTCTATGTGCTGTGCGTATAGCTCAAGTGTTGTGTATTCTATGTCCTGTGCGTATAGTGCAAGTGTTGTGTATTCTATGTTCTGTGCGTATAGTGCAAGTGTTGTGTATTCTATGTTCTGTGCGTATAGTGCAAGTGTTGTGTATTCTATGTTCTGTGCGTATAGTGCAAGTGTTGTGTATTCTATGTTCTGTGCGTATAGTGCAAGTGTTGTGTATTCTATGTTCTGTGCGTATAGTGCAAGTGTTGTGTATTCTATGTTCTGTGCGTATAGTGCAAGTGTTGTGTATTCTATGTTCTGTGCGTATAGCGCAAGTGTTGTGTATTCTATGTTCTGTGCGTATAGTGCAAGTGTTGTGTATTCTATGTTCTGTGCGTATAGTGCAAGTGTTGTGTATTCTATGTTCTGTGCGTATAGTGCAAGTGTTGTGTATTCTATGTTCTGTGCGTATAGCGCAAGTGTTGTGTATTCTATGTGCTGTGCGTATAGCGCAAGTGTTGTGTATTCTATGTCCTGTGCGTATAGTGCAAGTGTTGTGTATTCTATATTCTTTGCGTATAGTGCAAGTGTTGTGTATTCTATGTTCTGTGCGTATAGTGCAAGTGTTGTGTATTCTATGTTCTGTGCGTATAGTGCAAGTGTTGTGTATTCTATGTTCTGTGCGTATAGCGCAAGTGTTGTGTATTCTATGTTCTGTGCGTATAGTGCAAGTGTTGTGTATTCTATGTTCTGTGCGTATAGCGCAAGTGTTGTGTATTCTATGTTCTGTGCGTATAGTGCAAGTGTTGTGTATTCTATGTTCTGTGCGTATAGTGCAAGTGTTGTGTATTCTATGTTCTGTGCGTATAGTGCAAGTGTTGTGTATTCTATGTTCTGTGCGTATAGCGCAAGTGTTGTGTATTCTATGTGCTGTGCGTATAGCGCAAGTGTTGTGTATTCTATGTCCTGTGCGTATAGTGCAAGTGTTGTGTATTCTATATTCTTTGCGTATAGTGCAAGTGTTGTGTATTCTATGTTCTGTGCGTATAGTGCAAGTGTTGTGTATTCTATGTTCTGCGCGTATAGTGCAAGTGTTGTGTATTCTATGTTCTGTGCGTATAGCGCAAGTGTTGTGTATTCTATGTGCTGTGCGTATAGCGCAAGTGTTGTGTATTCTATGTCCTGTGCGTATAGTGCAAGTGTTGTGTATTCTATGTTCTGTGCGTATAGTGCAAGTGTTGTGTATTCTATGTTCTGTGCGTATAGTGCAAGTGTTGTGTATTCTATGTTCTGTGCGTATAGCGCAAGTGTTGTGTATTCTATGTTCTGTGCGTATAGTGCAAGTGTTGTGTATTCTATGTTCTGTGCGTATAGCGCAAGTGTTGTGTATTCTATGTTCTGTGCGTATAGTGCAAGTGTTGTGTATTCTATGTTCTGTGCGTATAGTGCAAGTGTTGTGTATTCTATGTTCTGTGCGTATAGTGCAAGTGTTGTGTATTCTATGTTCTGTGCGTATAGCGCAAGTGTTGTGTATTCTATGTGCTGTGCGTATAGCGCAAGTGTTGTGTATTCTATGTCCTGTGCGTATAGTGCAAGTGTTGTGTATTCTATATTCTTTGCGTATAGTGCAAGTGTTGTGTATTCTATGTTCTGTGCGTATAGTGCAAGTGTTGTGTATTCTATGTTCTGTGCGTATAGTGCAAGTGTTGTGTATTCTATGTTCTGTGCGTATAGCGCAAGTGTTGTGTATTCTATGTGCTGTGCGTATAGTGCAAGTGTTGTGTATTCTATGTTCTGTGCGTATAGCGCAAGTGTTGTGTATTCTATGTTCTGTGCGTATAGTGCAAGTGTTGTGTAAATGTCACAAAATCGAAACCATTCTTTACATTACAAATTACAATCAATTATTTCAATAAAGTGCTGTAAATAGCTTTCGTAGGTAATTATTTGGAAATTTCATTTTATTATAGTATTTTTATTTAAGTAATTCAGCTTTATTTTCACACGAAAAAACTGTTTCCTGTTTTAAATAACTTTAAAGCGGACTTTGCATTTTATTTTTATATTAATTTTCTTTGAAATAATTTTAATTCTCCAACAGTTATGGTGCAGCAGCCGGTTTTCAAATGTCTGTCTAATATTTTAAAAAAAAATCTGGTGCGTAAGTGTAAAAACGATGATATAAAGTGGCACTTCCAGTTAGCCGATTTTAACGAAAAAGTTGCTATAATATCACAGGCATAGCTAATACCCAATATCTAACACAGGCATATAATATACCTACTTTAAACAACTAATTTCAGTTTTGCACAACTTTTCGTTTACATACACACACACTCAAGGACCATTTATGGAGACTTGGTTATTTAAACTCAGAGAACTTTAAAACGTGTATTTTCGTTGGAAATTGAATTCGAAATTTTTCACGATCGCAAGACTTTCCCTTACTATACGTTTCATATATAGCTAAGTGAAATTAAAAAATGTATTTTTTTAAAGTATGAAATATAAAAGGACACATGCAGATATCTACCCTGATGAGCTAACTCAACCCTGATAAGCCCTATAAGATCCTAACTCCAAATAATTTTTCTAAATTGTTATAGCGTACCCGAATCGGTTTGAAATATCCACCTTTTTATGATGTTAGAAAAGATTAAAACCCAAGATGTGGATACAAACATTGGATTTAGGGGTTTCTAATTTTCTAAAAAGGTATAATTTTTAAACTAATCAGGGTACAATAAAACGATGTGTTTAGAAAATTGATTTTTTTTCCCCTTCCAAAGTAACTCTATGGGAGGGTCGTATATTTATAAAACTTACAGGCTCCATATCGCAATAGGCATCCTATCTGTATAGTAATGCTTTAGTTACATTCTATAATAATAATATTGTATATTGAAGAAATAGAAACATAGCAAAACACAATAGAATACAGTATGAAGAAAAACAAAATTGAATCTTAAAACTAAACTTGCAAATATTGACAATTAAACAAAATAATACAGATAAACAATTTACAAAATACGATAATTTTACGATTAAATTAAAAAATGCAATTAGATAGTATAAAGATTCAATAATTTTGCAATTGATATGAATAAAATACAAATATAAAATAAAATATAAAATATAAAATTATATAACATACATACAATAAACATATGTTATAAACTATACAATGAAGAAAAATTATTTGGATTTAGGGCAGCAGCTTATCAGAGCAGCTATGTGGCATTACACAAACACGGCAAGCCGTTTGATAGAAATTGTTAACCAATTGTTTTTGTGAAATTATGTGGTTTACTTAAAAAGCATACCCCTAATGGATTCCCAAGGACAAACTAGCTGTCACTGCGTTCACACTAGCAGCTATGTACACCATTGCAATGAAGCACTACGAAAAAAACACCAAAATTTTTAGTTTTGTAAAAAGTTCGAATCACGAAAAGTTAATTCAATTAACTTAAAAGTTATCAAGTTAAGAATCATTGATAATTTCAATATTAACTTTAAAATAACATAAAATTTAAAGTACATTATTTGGGTTGAAATGAGGAACTCATTGTGAATTGGTTCGTCACATGTTTGGATAGCCTGAAAATATTGGGCAATAGGAGGAGGAAATCCTTTTGAAGTGTGAAAGATAGCGGGAGGGACCCCATCGGGAATGGCCAGTGTATAAACGTCACGACGAAAGTTGTGAAAATGGATTCAGGGATGGTCAAAATGGATCTTATACCTGATGTACCTTTTGATTAAAGTTTATTATGATCTTCAAGTAAAGTACCCCGGCTCTTCGATTTCAACCAAAATTTAATATATTATTTGTATTGATATAAAAATATAATTTTTCAAATTTGAGATGTTTTACATATTTTAATATAATTTTTAATGAAAGTCTAATATGGAATTCAAATAAACTAACACTTTCGGTTTGCCAATTTTAACCAAAAATTTATTATGTGATTTATATTAGTATGCAATTCTTAAATACCAAATTTAAAATGTTTTGCATTATATTTTTTTATAATTTTGGATGAAAATCAATAATGACCTTCAAATAAATTACCACCTCCGGTAATCAGGCACTGACCAAAAAGGGAGGTTCACAAGTAGATTTTACAGTAATCCTACATACAAAATTTTAACTTTCTACTGCTAACCGTTTTTGAGTTATGCGAGATCCGTACGAACGAACGAACGTACGTACAGAAGTTACGACGAAACTAGTAAAAATGGATTCAGGGATGGTCAAAATGGATATTTCCGTTGAAATCTGAAAACTGAAAATGTTCGCAATACTTGCAGTACTTCCTTCACTGCGTAAAAGGAAGTAAAAACATATTTTACAAACTTTATAGCAAAAGTCTGAAAGAATTCTGATAAAAATATGTAACAAAAAGTATAGTGCATATATGTTTTAAATATATATATATATGTATATAGGCTCATGGCTAAGTTCATTGTTTCACAAATTTCCGCCACAGTAACTAATTATTATATGTACTACACCTCCTCAGTCTTGGTCGACTTTTATATAAAATAAATAATAAATAAAATAAGCAGAGTAAGACGGGCGTCGGTCACTGGAAGCGAATAAAACAGAAAACTAACTCATTCCTGTAACTAGCAAACTAAGCAGCTGCTCAGATTCCAAGTGAATAAATAGAAGTTACACAACCAACTACTTAAATACTCTATTATAATTTATTTAAAGCCGATTTTCGTCCAAAAATAATTTTCTTTATTATTGACTATATGTATGGAGCAGGTGCTACTCAAATATGAACTGAATATTGATTTGGAGTGCCTGCTCACTTTTTAAAGTACATAAAGCGTGAAAATCATACTAAGGGAGTAGGTACTCAGTAAAATATTAAGTCTACGTAAGAATAGATCGGTATTTTACTGAGTATCTGCTCACATAACATGCATTCTCACGTTTTATTCACTTAGAAAGGTGATCAGGTACTCCGAATTAATAATCAGTCCATATATATATATACTCCATGCATTTAGAAAAATAATAATTAAAAGTATTGTAAAATAATAATTATTTTACAATAATAATAAAGAAAATTAGTTTCGGTTTATCGGTTTTAAATAAATAATAATAGAATATTTAAGCATTTCAATGTGTAACTCCTATTTATTAAAATCGAACTAGAGCACCTGCTCAGTTTTTGAGGAATGAGTACGTGCTCACTTTTATTCACTTCACCTTCTGAGGATGACACCCCATGATGCATCATTGCAAAATATGTATTGGAGTACGTATTTCAGCTATGGTCTATTCTTGTAGGTGCTTCTTATTATGAAGTTCTACAAAATGTTTAAATTCAGTCTTTTATCAAATTTTAAAAACAGAATCATCTTTCGGGTCAACCCATAAGTAATGTTTTTTAAAAATCCGTTTCTTTATGTTGATGTCACTAATCTCTCCTTTACAATTGAATTATGTTTACATATTTTGTTTATTATAGCATTACATATTCTTCTATTTATCATGTTTTTGTTGGAGAATGTTAGTTAGTCTGTGCTGAAATTTCAATTAAAATAGATCTCCTCAAAAAACTACTTACGCCATATTATACCTTAGGAATTCGATAAAGGAGAAAATGCTACTTCAACTTATCGGAAACTTGCAGAAATTGTGAAAAAAAAGCCATCAGTGAACGGCAAGTGCAGAGGTGGTTTGAAAAGTTGAAGACCAGCCTCGGATAGATCCACCCATAGAGCTAGACGACCAACTTCTGCAGGCTACTATTGAAGAAAATCATATTGTAAAAGTTGAAGAATTAGAAGAAAAACTTTAAAAACTTAGAATTAGATCGACACATTCTACTGTCCCTCGTCATTTGCCATCAGATCCATTTTAATTGAAATTTCAGCACAGACTAACTAACTTTTTCCAACAAAAACATGATAAATAGAAGAGTACGTAATGTTATAATAAACAAAATATCTAACACAATTCAATTGTAAAGGAGGTATTAGTAATATCAACATAAACATACAGATTTTTAATAACCGACATCACTTATGGGATGACCTGATACAATAATAGCAGGAATCGACGAAGAAAACAATGGCGCTCTAAATTAATTGGTTCTTATAAATTAAACCGAAGCAAGGACTGACATCTTTTAAAACATAGGCTATTTACTATCGCTCCCAATTGCCTTACATAAATTACCAGAGGACATCAGACAATTCCAACACAATTAGAATCGAAATTGTAAACTGTTTATCGATAAAAAAAGGTTTTATAGTCGCTGATTCTATTTAATGAAACACTTTAAAAAAGACACAGAACACACATCCTTAATGTGGCGTAGTACTTGCTACTTAAGAGACTTCCAGAATTAGAAAAATAAATAAATTAATCAAAGACCGAACCTCCATTAAAGCTACAATACCAAAGGCCATCTTGACATTTTTAAACAAATATTTTTTTCAGCAATATTATGTAAATTAAAAAGATTATTCAGAGTATAATACAATCACAAACAAAAATTAACGTAATAAGAAACATAATTTGAAATATTAAATTCTAATATTGTGTATTTATGTACAAACCGTAGTCTGTAAAAAAAATAAGCATCATAAAAAATAATTGGGAGTTATATCTTAAAATGATCATTACAATCATTTCTTATCTTGAATTCAAATCATTTTATCTAGAGCATTAAAAAAAAAGTATACTTGAATATTTGATTTTGGCATTTCCAAATCATATTAGGCACTAGAATAAATTACCAAATTATACATGTTATTATTTACATATAATATTGGGCTGGAGCAAATGAAACGCCAGTTCCTAGAGCATGAGCAAAATCAAAGAAAAACAAACTTTAACGATTTTTTTTAAACGTTTGCCAATTAACTTAATCTGAAAATTGAATTTCCACCATATCCCAAATTCTTGCTTTTCTCCCCCAAAAGCTTTTCTTCAAATGACTACCATATTTTAAAAGTGCTTGACGCATTTTTAAATAACTAAGTATTCCAAAATGAAAAAAAGGGTAAAATTATCATTTATCTAGTTTATTGATTAAAAGATAATGAGTTTCTTCGAACAAGTATAAAAATAAATTGTACAGATGTTTTACGATAGAATGTGGGACAGGCACTAAAAATTAAAAAGAAAATTTTCATTTCTTAAATCAATAATATATAGAAAACCAAAATAGAACCTCAGCATAAAATCTCTATTCGGCCAAATCTCAAGATAATCGGTCCAATTGCCTCGGAGAAAAGCCGCGGACGGCGAAAGGCGGATAGACGGATTTTTTTTTTTTATATTTAGATTTACATACTATAGAGAAACATAAAACCTCAAATTTTGAAGGAGGTAAACATTTTTTTTTACTTGGTAGATTACAAAGGTTCATTATTGTAAATAATAAACCAAAACACAAAACTTAAATTTCCTGCTGTCCTATAGGGAATCGAACTATGGTTCATTATGAACATTTTTGTTGCTCTTGAGGGGTAGAATCGGCACCTGAAGTGTCCAGTTTTTTATCTTGTACACCTTGTATAAATAAGTAATATAATAAATAAATAATATAGTTTAAGAACTATTTTTTCCTGATAAAATACAACTACGAATACTTGCTATAAACTAAAATTTGCGCAATTTAATTCTTTAAATTTTACTAATTTACATATTTAACCTAATTGTAATACTTTGGTACCTATTGGATATAAACCTAAAAATATAAGGCGGCCATTTTGAAAAATTAGCCGTATGAAGCCTACGCACCTTCTGATTTTTCATCATCGTTTTTTTCAGACATTTTTGAATAAGAATCTAACACCAGATTTTTTAGTCCAAAAGACAAAAGATTGTCCAATGGGGAACAATGTGGGACAGGTTTCGATGTGGGACGAGGACACGAATGGGAGACAGTTTCCCATAATGTGGTACGTTTAGTCACTTTAGATAAAAACCTTTTTAGGGATGGTATCTTGAATAAGTTTTTTTTTCTAATTTAACAATAAATGTCTGCTATTGTCCGACAAAAATTATTCCGAAGAGTTTCAACGGATCAAATTCTTAAAATTGTGTTATTTTATTAGTATTGAAGATTGCATACTTAAAAATAAAATAAAAATAAGCTAAATTTCGTTTTTTTTCTAAGAAAAATTAAAATATTTCAAGTAAATATGTGTCCAAAAAATTAACAAATGCCGTTTGACGTTCAAACAATGACGCCATATTTCCTTATTGCTTAGTAATGGAAAAAATATTTTTGGCATAAAGCTTTTCTAAATGTTTTAACAAGATGTTAAATGTCTTACAGCTTTTAGTAATTATACAACTAACAAAAAAAAAAGTACTAGTGAAAGTATTCGAATAGTTAATGACATTTTAATCATAAAATGAATAATACGAACCTTATACAGAGGGCAAGTGAGGTGAAGTATTCTCATCTAGAAGCAGATCCAAAATGGTCAGATGAGATAGTCTGGTCCAAATATATAGGTAAGTTCTGAAAACTGATACGTACCTGATACACTTGGATGTACATGAAATAATAAGAATGTTTTATTAATTACTCAAATAAGAAAGTATTGTATTTAATAATTTCTAGTCCGTAAAAACAGTTTATTAAGCAAAGAAAAATCCCGCCATTACAGAGAATATTTTAATATTTAGACTTTTTAGAAGCTCAGACTGTCCTAACCGCCAATCGAGTACAACTGAAATCGAATTAGCTTCCATCCGGGGCCTGTGCCCGTTGCTATTTCACTTTCAGAGTTTATTTAGTATTGTGTCGTTCGAATCTATACCTGGAGTTGTTTCATTTTAAATATACGAGTATATTTAAAAAAGTATTCATAGACCTATTTTATAAATATGTGAAAAGTGCCTAAGTGCATTAATTTTAGTTAATTAGTTCCTAATATAATCGGTTGCTATTTATCGCTGTTTGGGAACCAATTCAAGAAAGACAATTTCGCCATATTGGAATTTTTTTTCTGTAAGTTAAAAAAATTCATTAATTTTTTAAAAATATAGCACACGTTTAAATGATTCATTTTCTAATGCATTACTCTCAAAGCATCATATTAATATTTATTAACTGCAGGTTAACAACTACATAACACTTTAAACACCATTTTAATAATTATTAACAATTGCGCACACATATCTTATAACTCCATATTGGTAATTATTAACTGTAGTTATAAAACTGAATGCATTAATTGCATTTAATTGACATTTAGATGATAATTCAGTATTGCTGTTTTCTGTCTGAGTTAATATTGTCTATTCTATACCTTTAGCCCGCTTATGATTTAATTTTGTCTTCTTAAGCATGTATCCACAATATTTGCTCAAAATAAGTTCGATCAAGTTTAAAAAATTAAATTTTACAAGGAAGTTATGTCCATGCAGGAATCGTACTGACTTCGGTTGATATAAATAATAAATATTTAAAATATTCAATAAATACTCTTGCCAAAAACATGCATTCATAAATAACCTATCAGTGATCAATCTCAGATATATTGTAATTTCAAATTATATAGATTCGAGTAAAAAAATATTTAAGATTTGACTGCATCCTGTTGTTCTTTATTGATTAATTCTCTTTGACTTTTTTTATTTTTAGCTAGATTAGATATTTTCCAACAATATCCATCTCTTAATGCCGCAAAGACCAAATTAGAACTTATAACAATGAAGTTGACCATCGATTTGTCCTTAACCATTCTAAATTGTTATGCTTAAGCTAAACTATTTCAAAAAATCATTTAAAATTTATAACATCAAACAATATATTTAAGCTTATTTGTCAAGTACTTTTTGATATATTTGCAATTTATGTTTATTCTGTTTACCTTTTGTGTGTTTTATGTATTCATACAAAATTATTAAATAAATTAACACTATTATGGTTATTTGTGACCTACTATTGCTAAATAGTAGAAGAAAACTTAGTATACTTTTTCCTATCAGTAAATAAGACAGAATGATTTTTCCTGTCTTCATCCTTTTATTCAATGTTTCAAACCTACTCAAACTTCTCTTATTTTGGAAAGAAAATAGATGCATAAGAAGAGGTAAAATTTAACTATATAATAATTTCTAACTGATGCTGACTGTTTTATCATAGTTACTAATCTTGCAGTTTATTTATTTCAAATATGTGAATTTGCATTAATTGTAGACTAGGTATCAAAATGGCTGATTACATACATTTGATTAGTTGTTTTGTAGGTATATTTGTTGTTTCTGACTTTATGAAATGCTTTATTAAAAACTGCGAGGAACTAAATTATGCATTATTTTGATTGTTTGAATTCATTATAATTCCTACTTCTTGGTAGATATTAATTATTTTTGCGCATAATAGATTGTTTAGATTATTTAAATCTAAAAAAAATGAAAAGCACAACCCTATGGAAAACTAGTTATAATGATAAACAGTTAAGAGTATAATGATAAGACTAGTTATAATGATAAACAGTTAAGAGTATAATGATAAGACTAGTTATAATGATAAACAGTTACAATGATAAAATTCCTTTTTCTAAGCAACGCAGTAAGGTTTTACTTCATTTCTTCAACAATTGAGTACAACGAATTGAAAACAATTACATGTAATAGCTTTATTATTTACTAAATCAATCAATATTAAAATAACAATTGCATATATTAAGTAGTTTGTTTATACAAGTTATTCTCATTATTCGAGTAATATTATCCTAGTAATCTTACATTTAGATCAGATTTTTTTTCCTTACTATGCTATTTTATATGAAAGGAGTATAATATATTACTATTATTTTAGCTGATTTTATTGAAGTAATTTCTTCAAGTATCCTTATGTTCTTATTAGATGTTTATTTACATAATTTTTGGCATTTTACATTTCAGGACAAATCTCTATGCTAAAGAACAACACAATTAGAATTCAATTAAATAATTTATAACCTGTTCAACATTTGTCACTATTTCTTTCATTATAACTTACTTATAAGAAGAATTGAACAATCTTATTTGAGTTTCATTGCCAGAATGCACATTATTGGGTTTTATTTTATTTTTAATATTATGATTATGATTATTTTGAATAAACTATTGCAATCTATATTTTTTAAATATGTTGCCCTCAAGTAAGTAATCATAAAACAATAAGTTTCTGGTTCGCTTTGTCCCTACAGTGCTGCTGACATCACAGGAAATGATTATCTCATGGAGATTTACAATGAAAGCTTATTTTTTAATTAATAATGGTTTATTGAACCTACATATTAAGGGTGTTATGACATTGAAAGATTTACTTTTCTGTGACCTCAATAGCAATGCGTAAGAAGAAGGATAGGATTGCCAAATATTCGTTGATAATATGTAATTTTCATCTACATTAGACTTGACATTTTTGGGATGTTTTGATTTGTTTAATTATTCATATTAGTAAACAATTATTCCAATAATTTTTTAATAAATAACTATTATATCACATTATCAAAAATAATATTTTGGTCCCATACCAGGCCATATTCAAACTTTTTCCTTATTATTTAATAAACTAAATATATATTTTAATAAATTGGGGAACATATTAAAATCTTTCTTTAAGCCTGTAATAAAATTTTAATCTAGTGACCTTATGGCCAACTTGTTAACTTAAAAATAATATTTCACCTATGTGAAACATCGATTATTTAACACATGACTGATAACATATTGAAATTATCTGTGATTCTTTTTGCAATATTGTTGATCATAAAATTTTGCCTAACATTCTGAATGAATTACAGCTATATAAATGTTAATTGTTTCCATCCAAATATATTATGGCATTTATTGTAAGTGGTGGTATGTTCTATTAGAATTTATTGTAAGTGGTGGTATGTTCTATTAAAATTAATGAGAACCATTTGATCATTTCATTATTCATTTTTGCATAATGGCTATTGATTTGTTTTATCTATGATCAAGTTAATTGCAATGATTTTTCAGCTATTGTAATAGCTTCTAATGTTTTATTCCTCAATCAGATTTATATTTCAAATCATAAATATAATGGTGTTGAACTAAGCCTGTTTTTTTTTTCTCTTACACTTATCAATACTGAAAAATCCTAAGCCTTTTTGAAATAGGTGTTGAGCTAGTTTAATTATGTAGGTTCCCATTTTTTTTTCTTTTTCAAATCTATCTATAACATAATAATTTTTTTTTCTAGATAAAATCGAATTACCTGAATAATGAATAATCGAAACTAATGGACTAATGTGTAAGAAATATTAAAAAATGAAGTTGAAAATCAGTAAATGTGAAAATAGTGAAAAGACAGATCTTCCTAATTTAAAACATATTGACAATTACGTCACCAAATTGTCTAGTGCTGGTGGTTTTATAAAATAAATTTTTAATGACAAATTGTAAGTATTTTTATACAACTTCCCTTGGCATATTTTAATGAAAATTTTTCAAACATTTGATTGTTCTTTTCTTTTCGGATATTTATCATATAATAAGTCTGATGATGGGGCAGAACCCTGAAATGTCGATAATTTGTTGATGTAATTGTCAATATATTTTAATTTAGAAAGATCTTTTCACTATCCATTTACTGGCTAAAATTATAGTCTTCCATTTAGAAATATTTATCATGTAATAGAAGTATGAAAATTTATCTTTGGTCATAAAGATTTTTAATTTATGTTTAGCTCCATATTCTTCCATCCTAATTATAATTACAAATGCAGTTCATCTAATTTAAATTGTAAATGTAACAGGTGAAAATTTAAATTATGTTTTTTAAAACCACCCTAGAGTTTTTTTTTAAACAAGGACTCTCTGAAGAAGTCTGCCGCTTCGTTCTTAGGTCCTTCAATTATCCAACCTTTTTCATCTTTTCTCGCTCCTTCGCGATAAAAGCCTTATGCATTTTAAATTGAAAGTCACAAATTCCTCGAGCGTGTATTTTCTTTTTAGGCAGAATTCACTAATTAGAACCTTTTTCGATGATTAAAATTTATTAAACTGAATAAAAAAAAATGATTGCAAAATAAATATCCTTTTTCATTGTAATATTTTGAGTTATTATCAAGTTAAGTAACGTGTAACGAAGTTTTGACGACAACAAAAACTCTTCGTTTAAATTTTGTTGAGTTTCTAATCTTACGCCGTACCAATCAATCTAAAGGGAGTGAGTCTCTCATGATCAGTCCAATCCAAATGGAACGTGGAAAGATCATATTTGTGAAATCCTGTGTAAATTTTTCGGAGAGTCGCGGAGTGACTGGAATTCCATCGATTGCAAACTCCACGCCAAAAACCAATGGAGTGGATAGTTTTAGGCTGTACCATAATAATAATAATAATAGCTTTATAGTTAATCAGTAAATATCAGTAAATAAATAAACTTTATTGATTGATATTTGATATATTGATAATATCAAATATGTTACAAAAATATTGAAATCTTCTTCACTCCAATGATTCCAGTCATTTCAGTGTTCCATTTGGAGTGACCACAGTGATTGCCTTAAAAATTACAAAATAAAAAACAGAGATAGAGAGCTAGACAATTAGAATATATAAAAATACTACCCGCACGGCGTTGCTCGTGAAAAGAATTGAGAGTTGAAAGTTAAATACCCTCCCAAATTTTAAGTTTTTACTGCCTTTTACGCAATAAAGGAAGTATTCCAATCGCGAAAATTTTCGTTTTTCAGCTATCAACTGAAATATCCTTTTTGATCATTGTTCAATCCATTTTGACAAGTTTCGTCTTGACGTCTGTACGTACGTTCGTAACTACCTCAATAATAATAACTCAAAAACGGCTAGCCGGGGGAAGTTAAAATTGTGTATTTAAGATTATTGTGAATGTATTCTAGTTATGAACCTACCTTTTTGGTCAATGTATGATCACCGGAAATAGTACTTACTTGAAGGTCATCATTTATTTACATCTAAAATTATATTAAAATATAATGCAAAACTTCTCAAATTTGGTAAATTAGACTTTCATATCAATATAAATAATATAATACATTTTGATTGAAATCGAAGAGCCGAAAGGGGTAGTTTGCTTGAAGGTCATAATAAATACATCAAAAATTATAATAAATTTAAATACAGAGATCATATGGTTGGGTGATAAAGGCGATTTTGATATGATCACATGATTCGGCGATTTTTTCCCCACTCTATTTAGACAATTTTATTACTTGTATGTGTTAAAATTGAATGTAAAATACTTCTTTTCCTACCCATTTGTGAGCTGAACAAGTCTGCAGCAGGAGAATAAGATATAAGTTAAGAGGGTTTTTCCGCTTAAAATGTCGAAACCGTCGACTTCCGATGCATTATCTAGTGACATAGACAATTCTAATGTTGTCTCGGAACACTAAGAAATCTCTTGAGAACTTGTTACCTACTGAAAGAAAATGGCATATAATAACGGAATGAGACCTCCAGAAATAAGAGCTTGTACCTGTACCTGTGTGTGTCAATAGATGGATGTCGTGACGCCGAATGTCGTGAATTTTCATATGAATTTTCAACATTCACTGTTATCTTTTTTTTGGGTGACATTTAGGCCGATAAGAAAAGCCGAAACGTTAAATAAATATTAAAAACTGTATTATGTAACTTTTATTAATAAATATTGTTGTGGAATTAATAAGATCATTTTCTTAATCAAATATGATTTTTATTCAAAGTAACTTCGATTATCTCCAATACATTTCTGCCAACGCCTCACAAGTTTTTTTTTTTATCGCTTGTTCGAAGAATTTTTTTGGCTTTGAATCAATTGACTGGAAGAGCAATGGGCACCAATCTGTGCCCAGTGCAACGCACCTATAACTGTGCCCAGTGCAACGTACCTGTTAGAGTAACGTACCTACAACTGTAAAACATTTAATGATTGCAGCCAGTTGATCGATACCGGTCTCCCATATCATTTAGCAACTTTACTAAATGACAATAGTCCACACATTATCGAAATATTATATTATTTAAAAAAAAATCGACGTACATGAATCGATTTAAAATTAAAGATATATAATCTTATGTTTCTTATATTTTTACTTTGTTTCCACTATATTAATTGATGTAAGTATAAATATATGTATATTTTATTTTAACATATTTCTTTTCTTCTATTTATTACCAATATTTTTATTTTTCAATTTTATTTGTTGTTATTATTGTTACCTGATTTTTCTCGCGTTTGTGGGTTCAGAAATGACAAGTCGAACCACCATCAGAAATTAATATTTTCAGGCATTTAAAAATGTTCGTACTATTGTATGGGTATGAAAGGGAACTGCCTGTTGAGCTTCTCTTAGTATATCTTGAGGCAATCTAAGGGCAATTCTAAACCTTCTGTACCTCCCACTGTTTAATAATAATAATAATCTAGGGGCAATTCTAAACCTTCTGTACCTCTCACTGTTTAATAATAATAATAATTGTTATTATTATATTTTTATTTAATTATATATATTTTTTAATTTATTATTTTTTTACTATTATTATTATTATTCTATTATTATTATTTTTTTTTTTGACACGAAATGGCCTAATAGACCACGCGAATATCATTTCTTCCTAACTCTCCCCACACACTCCCCTCTCCTCCTCTCTTCCCACTTCTTCTTCATTCTTTCAGACTGCATTCTTCTTTCTTCCTCGCCCCATATTCTCCCCTTTCTCACCTCTTTGGCACCCACAAGGACCTTTATTTTCATTAATTTTTCTCTATACTTATCCCTATCGAAACAGTCTTGACTTGGGATACCCAATTTCCTCGTTTCTTCCTTTATCTGCTTGATGTACCCCCCAGCCCTTTTATATCCCCACATTTTCCCGAAGATCTCCCTATTTATTCTGCTCGGGTTCATGCTGACCACATGACCGTAGAAACGCAGCCTCCTTAACCTAATGTCCGTTTCCAGGTCAGCCATTTCTCTGTATAATTCTCTGCTAGGTCTCAGCCTATATCCTTCCGGTAATTTTATTGACCCATAAATTTTCCATTTATTATTCTATTATCATTATTATTATTTATTTTTTATATATATTTTTTACCTTATCTGCCACCTGTATTAGCAGTGTGATATGAGCTAATATCAACGAATCATTGAATGTCAACATAATTCAGCCTTCGCTTGGATTGCCTTTATTAGTAATAATAATAAAAATGCGTCAAACGGTCAGAAAAAATGGATCCGATGAAACTTCAACTTTCAGATCACGATTTAAAATTTATATATGGATTTTATCATTACCTATGTTTAATTTTTATCCAAAAGTGGATTAATTAAATAGTTGTTTGTAGTTATGGGGGCAATAATAACAAACAACAACGATGTTGGTTTTGTTTCTCACAGACCTGCGTTGCAAAAAGATTAGTGTATTTTTTAAAAAAAATATAATTTATAGTTTTAATTCTCCAGAACACCTCCATTACCAGATCGAAATTGAGTTTACATTGTTATAAAGTAATTATTTACTAATGAACAGTTTACATTTAGGTTAGAACAGAAAAGAAATTAAGAGATAAGTGAGCTTAGGACAGTGATGGACCCTGGTGATGGATGGTTCTCCTGTTCGCTCAGGGGGCAATATTTACTCCTCGTCTTCCGTCTTGGAGTTGCTGTCAACACACTCAGAAGGTCGTGGTGTTTGCTGTCTCATATTATATAGTGTAGGGTTACATTGGCAGGGGAGGGGGGCATTAAAATTTATGGTAGAAGGGTTGTTAAATTAGAGATTATAAATCATTTAAAGTTTTGAGTTCAATTATAGACCTTAAGTGCAGTGAAAGTTATATTTACAGACACTTCTATGTAACTGACTAGCTCTTAGCGAACACGACTAGCTCTTTCCTCCAAGTGTGAGAGAATATGACAGGGTGATGCGAGGGAAGTGCGCACTAAATTTTACAAACTTCGACTTTACTTAGACGATTATGTTTAAATATTAAATTAAAGCCTACGCTTCTACCACGTCAATTTTAATGCGATTGATAATTTAATTTAATAGTACTTAGTGCATAATTGCCCCTATCTCAATGGGTTAAATCCGTACATGTTATCTGGAAGACTTGTTATTCATATTTTACAATCTTTATTGAGTTATGAAAGTGGAATATGGAATATGATTGAATAAATTAAATGAAAAAAAACAATTTTTGTTTTAATTCGCGAGCAGAACTGCACTTGCCCATTATCATGTTTTGCTGGGTCACTATGTACAAGCGCTTAAAAACTAGAAAACTTTAAAGGATAATTAGAAATCACAAAGTATTTTGAAGAACAGTTCTCCTAACGGCAAAAAAAAATTCACTTTAATGAACTTTCGTTGACCTTCTTCCTGTTTGAAGAATTTTCCATCAAATTGAAAGTAATTATGAAAATTATAATTATTTTCAATTTGATGGAAAATTCTTCAAACAGGTCCTTCCTTCAGGCTTACCGAGTAGAAACCAGTACAAACTTTTCTGTTTGATATAATCCATTTAAACCTTGGTTAGTACCAACATGTATTTGATTTCTTGTCTTAATTAAATTCATAATTCATAATTGTTTTATAATACTGATTATATTACATCTAATTTAATATGTATTATAATACCAAACTATATTTTGAATTGCTTATTTTTGAATTTTTTTGTGCTTTTAGAACTGAAGATGAATGTATAATATTCGAAATTAGTTTTCAATAAAACAAAATTATAGAAGTGGCAAATAATTTATCAATAATTTATAAATTCTTATAAAAAATAATTTATCAATCCTTCTGTACCATCATGCGGATGTCAACTGAACATAATGTTAAACTATTTCAACCATCCCTTTTTCCAAAAGATCAACGTGGCTAGGAACTTAATAAAAAGATCTAATGAACTGACAGATAATGAACGTATAACACAAATTAAAAAAGTAATTTATGAAATATTGGAAGAGAACTTTTATTCTAAAAAAATTATATATAGAATATGGTACAATACAGTACAACAGTACAAATACAGTACAACAGTAATGAAACAAAAAATAATAATATCAAAACAGTCAACATCATGGACAATAAAGAAAAAAATAAAATAGAAAAACAAAAGCAAAAAATTATTATACTGATAATGACAATAGCGCCAAAATAATAATAAAATGGATTATTAGGTTATTGGAGGTCCTTCTTCTTTCCCTTCCTCCGTATACCTTTCAGTGTGGAGGAGCCTCTACCCAACTGTGCCAGTCCAACCGCGCCAATCGTGCCAACATCATCATCCGCTCCAAGGCTTTACCTTTTCCCTCTCCCAACTTGCGAACATTATCTAATTGGAGGTCCAAGTTCTTAAAATTGTATCGATTATAAAATTTCAAATAGCAGTAAATAAAACCTTTTAGTTGAAACGTAATGCGGAAGTATATAATAACCTTTCAGTTAGTAACGTAATGCGGAAGTATATAATAACGTTTCAGTTAATAACGTAATACGGAAGTATATAATAACCTTTCAGTTAGTAACGTAATAGGGAAGTATATAATAACGGTTCAGTTAGTGACGTAATGTGGAAGTATATAATAACCTTTCAGTTAGTAACGTAATGCGGAAGTATATAATAACCTTTCAGTTAGTAACGTAATACGGAAGTATATAATAACGTTTCAGTTAGTAACGTAATGCGGAAGTATATAATAACGTTTCAGTTAGTAACGTAATACGGAAGTATATAATAACCTTTCAGTTAGTAACGTAATAGGGAAGTATATAATAACGTTTCAGTTAGTAACGTAATGCGGAAGTATATAATAACCTTTCAGTTAGTAACGTAATAGGGAAGTATATAATAATCTTTCAGTTAGTAACGTAATACAGAAGTATATAATAACGTTTCAGTAAGTAACGTAATGCGGAAGTATTCATGACAGTTCTTGTTTGCCTTTTGTATTTAATTTGATAATAATTGTATTATCAGCTGATTTGATTATAAAATTCCTCTTCTGTGGATTTTTACTTCCATTAATTTGTTTTCTTTTGTTTTATTTGATTTATTTTTATGGCCTTTCAGTACATTTCTGGTAATTTAGTATATGTAATTTAATTTTTCTGCTGATCAGCTGTTTTTAATATAAACTTTCCCAGCTATTATTATCTTACTTCCGCTTCCTCACTTTGTGTCTACATGTACATTTGCAGAGCGAAGTACTTTCTGTAGTTGATGTGCAATTTTAGAATGGTGCTGTGAGATGTGAGATTTTGTCTGCTTATATGTGAACTTATTTTTTCTGTCCTATTTATATCCGACTTGGCAATATTCAACATCGATCTACAAGAAGTGATCTATGACATAAATAGACCCACAAAAATAGACCCATGGCTATTTTTAATAAATCATGAGCATAATAATTATAAAAGGTTTGTTGGAGAAAAAAGTAGAATTTGAAATTTAATTTTTTTTATTTTAAACTTTGACTGGAACAACTTCTTTGACAGAATTAATGATACATTTTAAAAAGTAGACCGTAAAATCGATTTAAACAAATTATAATTGATAGTGCCTCAAAATACGTTAATAACGGAGATCAACATTTTAATAACTATTATGCTTTTTTAAATTCACAGTATTATTAAAGTAGTACCAGAACAATGTTTACATCCGCAGGGAAGAATTAACAGAAAACGCAAAACCGAAGCAGAGGGAATAGCTAATCCGGTTTTAGGGGGAATGCAAATTTGGGGCGGCCTCTCGCCAGCGGTGTTGTTCTGTTTATTGCTCCTGATGTTCTTCATTCTCAGTTGTAATTCTTAAATAGGACTACCTTCAGGTGCAGAAAACGATGTAAAAAGTTTAAAATTTCTACTTAAAATCCTTATCATAGAGCTGCTTCAATATAAAGAAAAGTTTAACGCACTATAAATACACACAATGCACAGGATTGAGCAGAAATGACTAACACATCTTGAAGGGCTGTAAAAAAAGAGGGCTGTGACCAAAAAAAAAAAAATTGGTTTTATACTAAAAAAGTACATTGAAAAGTTGAGTCTTTTGTCCGAAACTGCGCTAGTGGGCTCATGAAACGTTCCTGTCACCGCATGTCCACGAAGAGTTGTATTTAGGGATGGTGGAAGCATCTATATCTGCAGTATATCGATATTTTTTCCCATAGTTTTTATCCGATATATCGTAATATCGATATTAAAATTTGAATAGCTGATATTTTTCGAACAAAAAAAAATGTAATATTAAAATTAATAAAGAAGGGCGGGTTCGACAAACAAAGAACCAAAAAAACTTGTGATATGTTCTGTTCGTATTACTATCTATACTGGCTGTGTTCAAGGCAGTCATCTTCTCAACGGTTTCTGGTTAAGGATGTAAATAACGAATGGAAATTGTAGTTCGATATATCAATGAAAAATATCGATATTTCAACATATTAGGCTTTGTTTTTTTTTAATCTTTGAAAGCAGAAGAAGAAGAGGGTTTTTATATCGAATTGAAGGATAGGGTAATATAAATTAACAAATCTTAGATTTATAATAGTTTTAATAGCACAAATTTAATATTCATAAATAGCAAAAAAAAATTTATAAATTTACATATGAGTAATTTGAGAAAACATTATTTAAATCGATTAAACCTACAAAAATAAAAAGGACGGAAGAAAATCAATATTGATCGAATTACTAAAAATTAATTTTAATTATTAAAAATATTCATTATTAAGAACTAGAGAAAAATTAATTAAATTGCTTAGCATAAAAAGAAATTTAAAAAGAAGGCAGAAAATCACAATTGAATTAATAATGATTGAAACATATCAAACTTATAGACCTTGCTGACATTTTTTTGGTTTATTTATTTTTATTTTTTTAAATATAGGTTTGTGACACTCAAATTTTAACATCAATACATTTTTTTTTAAATATCGATGTTTCGATATTTTCCAAGCACCCTTCTTTAAAAGGAGGGAATTAAAAAAAATTAAAAATATCGAGTCCCGATATATTTAAGTATCAATATTTTTTTCCGATGTGTTGAACTACTGTTTCTATGTATTCGAAAATCATCGATACGACATATTTCCATACTTCATTTCGATATCCACATCACTTAGTTGTACTTTCTCAGTCACTAATCGTCTGTTACATTTGAATTATTACTCTCCTCATTCTAAAATATTTTTGTGATAACTATATCGGTTTTTTTAGTGTTTAAATTCTTACTTGCATTTTGATTATTTCTGAACCCGGTGGAAGTTGAAAGATAAAACACAAAACATTAGCTGTGGTGGAAAAAAGGGAAATTATTAAAAAGCTGGGCAAGAAAATTTGGTACTTTTGCTGAGTTTTATGGGTCGGACGTGCCAAAATATTGGACATGAATCGAGGTAAAAATCGATGGATTTGTGAAATTTTCGATCAGCATTCCACCAGAAATGATTTGGTGATGAAAAATTTCGACTTAGTCAATAACGGCCGACATTTGGAATATGTAATTTTTAATTCCCACTGAAATAAAACAATTTTCAATCATTATCTAATTTTCTGTTTTAATTTAAAACTTTTATCACATATATGTTTATATATTTTTCGTGGTTTCGAGGAATTTCTCCATCTTCAGGACAAAAATTATATGAATTATTCCCTAGTATTATAGATAATTTCTTAATATGCATAAAATGTTCAAATCACAATTGAGATTTCTAGAGAAAAGGTTTTGGGAGATATACGCTTTTCAATGATTCAAAATATGTAAAAAAAAAACAGTCGATTTTTGTTTTGTTTTTAATTTATAACTCAAAAACTGAAAACTTTTGAAGCATCGAAACATTGGATGTATTGGTACTGTATTTATGGATATAACATTAATACTAAGATACATTAATACTAATGTTATGGATAGAACATTAATACTGTTTGAATCATTTTGAAAAACCCCAAGACTAAAATTATTTTTTTATTGATTGATTTAGTGTATTTAGCCCTTATATGATAGTATAAATTTTAATCTGATTTTACCAAATTAGCTAAACTTTTTTATTAATTTATAGATTTATTATATCGATAATTTTTTGGCGAAATGTGTTGTCATTATTAGTTAGATAATTATTCCGAGAGATGTGTCCATAATTATCCCTTTTCTCTCTCCCTTCCTTACCATCTCCACAATTACATTATCCTAAAACCCTCCTCAGAGTTATCAACGTGAACGACTCTCGCAGAGGATCGTAAGCCCATTAGGAGTTTGCTAATCTGCTACGTCGGGAACATAAGTAGTTCTGCAGGAGACACATGGCCCCTCGTCTTATCTCAGTTGTCGTTAGTAATTTGTGGTTTCTAGTAGTTGAGTAGTACTTACCCTCCGTGTTTATAAACTGTCCTGATAGTTCTGATTATGATGGTACTTATAAAAATTGAAAAGGATAGAAACTGTGAAGTACGTAAGTTGCCAGAAGACCCACGCCATATCCTGTTCAAATGTTGTAAATACATGAAAAAAAGAATTAACACCACAAGAGGAGACTAAAAAAAATAAAAAAACAAAAGATGAAGATCAGAACATTTTTCGCAAACATCCATTGCAAAATTTAGTTATTTAAAGAAGCTTTTTTAACTTAATTTTCAGATATTTATATATATTATTTTTATTTAAGTTTTATTATAATTTTTTTTTTTTTTTTTTACCATTTGTTAATTTTATTTTTATTTTCTGAAATCAACGAGTTTATATATATAATTTTTTTTCTCAAAATAATATTGACTGAATAGGATTTGGCCACAAATGTTGAAGGTTACTTTCATATCAAAAATAAAAAGAAGAAAGGCATTGCCAGTAACAGAAATAGTGAGGACAAAAAGAAGAAGAAAGGCATTGCCAGTAACAGAAACAGTGAGGACGAAAAATAAAATGTTTCTGAGGCATCGATGTTTTTCTATTATTCCCTATCAAATTAATTTAGAAACTTTATATAATTGTATTTTTAAAAATCAATATATGAACTTATTTTTTACATCCAGCAGTCTTTATTAAAAAATAAACCATTTTTCTTTATTACGTGATTACCTTTATTAAAAATTTTGTATAAGCAAATCAAAAAAAAAGTTTTTTGTTTTACAAAGACTGTAATCAAATAATTATTAAACGCATACAAATAATTATATCAAATAATTATTAAGACCTAAGAAATGAGTTTTTTAAATAACACAGGACAACAGTGATTTTGCGGCCCAGGGCTGAATCTGGATAAAACCTTCTAAAAGCGATAAAAATATCAGATTTGTCGAATTTACCCCAGTTTGTGAAATAAAGGCAATATCTGCTCTTATATTTAAAGAAAAATTATTTTTTTTTTAAACTAGGACACCGTTATTATTTGTTTGTTTAAATCCTGATGAGGAAACAGAGTGTGTTTCTAAACGCATAGCAAGTTTTAATATTAAAAAATATAGTTTGGAAAGCTCAGTTTTTATTTTTTTTTTATCTATTAAGATATGCAATAATCATTACGATAGGAACAGAATTATGAATGGCAATTAGATGGGATTAATCAAATGAGAACCTTTTTAAAAAAAAAATTGTGTCTATTTGATCAAAGTAACCATACATTGTGTATCTTTGTACATTAATGTATCTATATTGATTCTAATACCAAGGATGTAAAAAATAATGAAAGTATTTTTTTGTTCCCTAGTGTGATTAATCTAAATAATGTGTTTATAAATTTAAATTATGCATACAAAAATATTTTGGGATATTTTTTATAAAAGTATTTCATCATTTTTCATAAATGAAAATTTGTTGGTTTTAAAAAAATAGTATAATAAAAAAAATTAGGATAAACTAAAAATAAACCGATGATTTAATAATTACAAATTTTAAATATTGATTGTTTTCCAAATCCTAAGACGGGCTTTCAAACTCTTATCTACCCATCAAAAAAATCATTCAGGTAATGATAATTTTTCTTTCGTTGAAGGCTGCGTCCATTGACCACATAATATTTCTTTTATAAAGGATGGAATAATAAAAAGAAAATGTATATACATTTTTAAATGAAAATATTTGGCTAGTTAGCTAGTTGGCTAGTTGGCTAGTTGGCTAGTTGGCTAGTTGGCTAGTTGGCTAGTTGGCTAGTTGGCTAGTTGGCTAGTTTGCTAGTTGGCTAGTTGGCTAGTTAGCTAAAAAAGTAAATTTTAAAATAAATGTTAAAAAACAGGCTAGGGATTATAGTTTCAGTTTAATCCTTGCAAAATGAGCGCAATTTTTTTTATTTAGTGGGAAAAAAATGTGTTTATTAAACCATTCTGATTGGATTAGGCAATCTATCTTAACTTCACTTATAAAACATACTCGTATATCATTTTGAAGTGAGGTTAGAAGCGAATTTAATTACACTAACGGAATTTCGAATAGAAACGTTATTATAAAGATAACTATAAGGTCTTAACCGCCAGAACCAAATTAATGAAGTGGGGAAGGAATTCTCAGTTTCTACGCGAGCATGGGCTCTACGTTTGGTTTAAAAATGTAGATAGCGTGATATGAGCCTCTAAAGTAAGCCTCGTTCAATTTTAGACCCTACTAAAACTAGACTATGTATTAACACTTTCTTTTTGTTTTCTTGTTGTGACTTCTCGGATTTAACATCTGAACTGCTAACATACTTTAGACATGAAAATTCCTTTCTACAGATACCTAAAAAGCAGGATAGCTATGTATGCTAAGCTTATCTAAACAGTAACATTTATGTATTTATATTTTTATTTTCCCATTAAGATTATAAGTAATCATCTTACGGCGGTCATTGATGATCTCTCCAAATGGAATAATATAACGCTGAAGTGGATCGGCTGGATTACTTGGAGTGAAGACAATTTGAAGGGCCTCGCTTACGATCAGAACACTCTTCCGCTCCATTTTTCACCGACTGGTAGTCATTCATGCCCCTACAGGCCATTTTCAAAACCATCCATAAACACTACAATTCCAGGCATAATTAAGAAATATTATCTCTTAATATTATGAAAATTATATTGACAATCAGGTAGGTAGTATTAACAGCTTTGCAACCCAAAATACCTATTTGATAATTTTGGTCACATATTTTTTTATATTGAAAAAAATTCAATTTATAGATCAATATAGCTCTTGAGAACTAATGGGGTATAAGCAGTGGTTTAACAATAGAAGGACATTAAACAATTTAATCTTTACCACCAAACAATTTAATCTTTACCACCAAAAAACGTATATAATAAAATAATAAAACTTTTTAGCATTTGCAAATTAAAAATCCACTAAAAAATTGTATTCCATTTCAATTAATATTTATATTTGTCAACATTATAAATAGTAAAACAAAAAAACAAAATTGTTAGTTATTCATATCAGTATTTTTTTTTTTTTGCATATTTTATACAATCAATATCATAAATTTTAACTTTACTATATTTACTGACTAAAAATTATTATAACACAGCTTAAAAACTGAGCAATCCATCGTTCCACTACATCAGTTTTCTAGATTCATAATAGTTTGGAATGATTGCTCTCGGTATGGCGTGATGAAGTTTAAAACAGATAGAATTCTAGTCGCTCCACATCGCTCCAAAAAATCTATACAGGATTTCATATTCACGTCCGTTTCTCGCTCCATTTAGCGTGTAGCAATAATTTCTATTTTAGATAAAATAAGTAAAAGTTCAACAAAATTTCTTTATGAGACATTTACATTCATACTAAAGAGAACGCTTTTTATATTGGAATGTTTATTCAACAGTTTTAAAAATAGCATTTTTCATACGTCACTCATAGATAACAATATTTATTATTATTTTTCCTTACCAATATATTAGATATATAGTACGGTGAAAAATTTCGAAATCGAGTTATCAAGGAAATTCACGTTTTAGGTCCCCTGAGTCCAAATAACGAAGTCTCGCAAAACTGTGTGTGTATATGTGGGTGATTGTGTGAACGGTCTAGCTCAAGTACGACAAGTTGTACACAATCACGTATTTGAGATAGATTTATGTCTCAGATGTTACAGCAATTTTTTCACTAAAATCGACTTACCGGAAATATCGATTTTACAGTTTTTAACAATTTTCTCGAAAACGACTACAACGATTTTGAAGAAGTTTGCCTAAAGTCCCTTAAAACCCTAGTTTACTTAAAAACCTTTTATTTTTCATGTATGTAGTACATCACTGTGAGAAAACAAAATTTTACTTGCTTTCAACTCAGAAAGTATGTATTTTATGGCAAATTATGTATGAAATCATATGGGAGGTAATTAAAAATATGGACCAGTATTAGCAAAATTACAGCTTATCTTAAATGCACTGCAAGACTAGTACCTAGATGGAAGGCCGAGCGCGTCCAAAAGTAGACAGATGCGACGGAACCTCCTACCACCATTCCCAATCAATACCCTCTGTAATAATATAATAGTAGAAATTATTAGCTTAATAATTTCTACTTTAATACTATTTAATTAAAACAAAATGTTTTCATGGAAACTAAATGAAAACTTTTAAAATTTATTTCCAGCTTTACAAACCAAAAATATATAGTGCACGGAATTGTACTGCAATTGTTTAAACAAAACTAAGTTATTGTACTTTGATGAGAAAATACGTTCATTCAGCTGAGAATATTTCAAGTAGTGATTATGTGAACTCATTAAAGTTATTTTAAAAAAAAGGAGTACCACTATTGAGTGGTAAGGGATAGCAGTGCGCTGCGGGCACATCCGATTTTTTAAAAGTTAAGATTAGGCATATTAAAAAACAAAAAAATAATAATAAAATACCTTGTTAAACCCTGATAAAATAAATAGAAAGTTCTTTTAATCAAATATGATAAAAATTATTAAAATATTTCAATTAAAGGTATGCAACTGCAAATACTTACAAAATAATGCGAAATATTTTTAGAAATAGTATAAAATAAAAAATCTCCTGCCGTGACCAGGATTCGAACCTGGGTTATTGCGGCCACAACGCAATGTCCTAACCACTAGACGATCACGGCTGTCCAGGAACTGAAAGGAAACTGGAGTAAAAGAGATAATGGGCCGCGAAGGAGGCTTAAAAAAACCAGTTCGACAGAAAGCTTGATTTCTAAACCGACTGTTAAATACAACTTTTTTTATATTTAAACGAGTATATGCAAATATTTGTCTACGTATAATGTCCTCTTTGCCTTCACCCTTCTCACGCGTCAATGCGTTATCAGTTGAAGGGTTCAAGGGTAAAACTACTTTACTGCAGTATAATAGAAAATGAGATAGTAGAACGATGTAGTAGCTTTCTTGGAGTACTAACAATATTCACTATCTGGTATAGAACTAATTTGTATAGCCTTCAACCATAGCAGTATGGTTTCGGCGAGAATACATACGTGGGGAACATATGGTGGAAAACTTTACGATTAGGTGAAACTTTACAATCGGGTCGCATTATCAGAGCCTGAACCCAAAGGTCGCCTCACTAGCACTCTAGCGATATTTGTACCAGCTGACTATTTTATTCATGTATTCAATTGCAACATTCATATTCATTGAGATGATTTAAATTATTACGGCTTTAATTAGATATTTTAAATTCTCATTGCTGTCGACTTGCGATGGACGGGTGATGCTATTATCTCTTCCAATTTACTTCTTCTGGTTTCTCTTTCTAGTACGGCATAAAATTGCTCTTTGTCAAATATATCGGAATCCTCTGTAGGTGCGTATATATACTTGTATTAGGGCAACCCTTCCTAGCGATAATTGCATATCGACGGTAAGAATTCGAGAAGAAACAGGGGTCCATTTTTCAACCTTTGGGTAAATGTTCTCTTTGAAGATAATTCCAAATCCCTCTTTTGCTCTTCTTCCTTATAAGGGTATAATGTTTGTTCAGTAGAGTCTCTCCATTACCTTTTCTCCTAACTTCACTAATACCAAGGGTATCTACTTTATATTTGTCCAGTTCCTCTACTATTTCTACCTCCTTTCCTGTAAGAGACCTGATGTTCGAGGCTGCTAAATGTATGTCCTTAATTGTGCGGTTTAGTAACCGTTTATTCTGTCCAAATCCGAGGCTGGCAATGTTTCTCTAGATCCATTTTAATTCCTTACGGGCGATTGGCCCAGTACGAAGGATCCCGTCTTCCGGGGATCGCGGTCCTGACAGAGAGGCGCCAGGAATCTATCCTCCTTCCAGGGCCCCTTTTCTCTCGTTTGTTCATCGTCCCATTCCTCCGCAGGGATTGGGTACCACCTTCTTGGACTGGGTTACTCGCCATTTGCAAGGCCTACCACGGGCAGGGTAGAGTAGAGTTGGGGAGGAGAGTTTAAGTAGCCTCTTTTGGCTATGTAAGACGCATCACTCCTCCTTAGGCCCCTTATAAATCATAAACAAAAAATGGAAAAAATCTGAAATTTTGATTTTTTGGCTAAATTTATGCATAGAACAACACGTTTCGCTCATTTTAAAAATCCTCTTGCCTAATATTATTTATTTATTGGCGGAATTGGTATGGAATGACCCAATAGTATTTGGTATTGGAGGAATTGTAGACATACTGCAAGAAGGTATTGTGGATGTTCCTGATTTACATCAGTAGATAAAGGCAGAAGAGAGATGATAATCTGTCGATTCTGGATGATACAATTTTGTTTTCGTCTGTAGATAATTTGTATCGTTTTTTGGTAGAAAGTTTTCCAACCTAATGTAATAAAATAAAACAAAAATTTTGTATTCTTTTCTGACTCGTTTCACAGGATCAAATTTGACATGTATGACTTTTTTAACCCACATTTATAAAATGATGAATGATGTATGACTGTGGTAATTTAAAAATATATATATATATATATATATATATATATATATATATATATATATATATATATATATATATATATATATGCGCACTACTTACTCAATGAGCTTACATCATTCTCTGTTTTGGACAGTCACTTTTATATCACCACCTCCTCATGTATAAAAATATGTTTAAAAAATACAGTTTTTGTTTTAACAGTATATATAAATATATAAATTTCATCTGTAATTGATCGATTAATAATTTAGGAATATTTGAACAACATAAATGAAATTATATCTCAAGAGATAATTGTATCAAATCTTGGCAACTCATCAAACACTCACATCACGAAACCGTTCCAACATCAAAGGGACTCTGTAATGGACTCCAGGTTATGCCAGTTATCTCATTATACCGATTTTGACACCCCCGATTTTCAATAACTTTCATATCTTTTAATCGAAATATCTATATTATTGTAGCCATTTTTAATGGTAATAGTTTTTGATTTAAGGCTAAAAATAATATCGCAAAATTGCTCTGTTCATGCCTACTAACGCAAAATCTGAAGTTACATAAATAGTTAAAGGAAAAACATTTTAAGCTCTTTTAAGTTTTCCAAAACAAACAATCGCACATAATATTTGAACCTAATGGCGCGTTTACGCCGAAGTTGACAACGTTGTTCGCAACAAATGCTGAGAACTTTTAGAAAAATTCAAGAGTAACATTTTAGCACAGGCTGTCGGCGTCTACACAGGATTTGGCAATGTTGATGCCAACATTGTTGGTCACAAAAGGTGTTGACCATATTCGGTGTAAACGCGCCTTTAAAATGATGAGCCTACATTGGAACATTTCAAGCTTATTATTAATTTTGCAGAATTCATCGGCATTGAGATCGTTTTTTTAGGTATTTAAGAAAGCTAATTCCAAATTTAATATTGGTTTCTTCATCGCGCATGCGCATTACGAGTTCCTGTTTTTTTTTTTAAAGTTTTCTTCGAATGAGAGATCGTTTATTAGACCATTGAGTGTTCTGGTTCCGTTTTTTGAATCGGAATTTTGATAGCTTCTGAGCATTTTGAACATTTTTTTGTACATAAGCATAGTCATGTTGAAATAAACAATCATAACATTTAATTCGTTTTTCTTAATTATTTCTTATTTAATCGTTAACTCAATATTTTAATAAGATAAATACAAATACATTCACCACGAATACTTCAATTTTTTTATTGGAACGCGTAACATAAATTAAACTCCCTGTAACCATTAATGGAGTAAATTTGATAGAGAAGTTGCAAATGCGATTTTTCAGACATTTATTTTTTAAGAAATATTCAAACTACGCTGGTTGAGATATCACCTGTAATCTATAGATATCTAGAATCCGTTTGATTTCAATTACACTTTAAAAAATAGGTGTACGATATTAGCCATTCATCACCTTCTTAAACTTGTCAAGGGCAATATTGATGACATCAGCATGCTTGGTAAACTTAATTTCAGAGTGGGAAGGGTGAGTAGCAGACAGAGGGAGGGTGAGTAGCAGACAGAGGGAAGGTGAGTAGCAGACAGAGAGAGGGTGAGTAGCAGACAGAGGGAGGGTGAGTAGCAGACAGAGGGAGGGTGAGTAGCAGACAGAGGGAAGGTGAGTAGCAGACAGAGGGAGGGTGAGTAGCAGACAGAGGGAGGGTGAGTAGCAGACAGAGGGAGGGTGAGTAGCAGACAGAGGGAAGGTGAGTAGCAGACAGAGGGAAGGTGAGTAGCAGACAGAGAGAGGGTGAGTAGCAGACAGAGGGAAGGTGAGTAGCAGACAGAGGGAAGGTGAGTAGCAGACAGAGAGATGGTGAGTAGCAGACAGAGGGAGGGTGAGTAGCAGACAGAGAGAGGGTGAGTAGCAGACAGAGGGAGGGTGAGTAGCAAACAGAGGGAAGGTGAGTAGCAGACAGAGGGAAGGTGAGTAGCAGACAGAGAGAGGGTGAGTAGCAGACAGAGGGAGGGTGAGTATCAGACAGAGGGAGGGTGAGTAGCAGACAGAGGGAGGGTGAGTAGCAGACAGAGGGAGGGTGAGTAGCAGACAGAGGGAGGGTGAGTAGCAGACAGAGGGAAGGTGAGTAGCAGACAGAGGGAAGGTGAGTAGCAGACAGAGAGAGGGTGAGTAGCAGACAGAGGGAGGGTGAGTAGCAGACAGAGGGAAGGTGAGTAGCAGACAGAGGGAAGATGAGTAGCAGACAGAGGGAAGGTGAGTAGCAGACAGAGAGGGGGTGAGTAGCAGACAGAGGGGGGGTGAGTAGCAGACAGAGGGAGGGTGAGTAGCAGACAGAGGGAGGGTGAGTAGCAGACAGAGGTAAGGTGAGTAGCAGACAAAGGGAAGGTGAGTAGCAGACAGAGAGAGGGTGAGTAGCAGACAGAGGGAGGGTGAGTAGCAGACAGAGGGAGGGTGAGTAGCAGACAGAGGGAAGGTGAGTAGCAGACAGAGGGAAGGTGAGTAGCAGACAGAGAGAGGGTGAGTAGCAGACAGAGGGAGAGTGAGTAGCAGACAGAGGGAAGGTGAGTAGCAGACAGAGGGAAGGTGAGTAGCAGACAGAGAGAGGGTGAGTAGCAGACAGAGGGAGGGTGAGTAGCAGACAGAGGGAAGGTGAGTAGCAGACAGAGGGAAGGTGAGTAGCAGACAGAGAGAGGGTGAGTAGCAGACAGAGGGAGGGTGAGTAGCAGACAGAGGGAGGGTGAGTAGCAGACAGAGGGAGGGTGAGTAGCAGACAGAGGGAAGGTGAGTAGCAGACAGAGGGAGGGTGAGTAGCAGACAGAGGGAGGGTGAGTAGCAGACAGAGAGAGGGTGAGTAGCAGACAGAGGGAGGGTGAGTAGCAGACAGAGGGAAGGTGAGTAGCAGACAGACTGAAGGTGAGTAGCAGACAGAGAGAGGGTGAGTAGCAGACAGAGGGAGGGTGAGTAGCAGACAGAGGGAAGGTGAGTAGCAGACAGAGGGAAGGTGAGTAGCAGACAGAGAGAGGGTGAGTAGCAGACAGAGGGAGGGTGAGTAGCAGACAGAGAGAGGGTGAGTAGCAGACAGAGGGAGGGTGAGTAGCAGACAGAGGGAGGGTGAGTAGCAAACAGAGGGAAGGTGAGTAGCAGACAGAGGGAAGGTGAGTAGCAGACAGAGAGAGGGTGAGTAGCAGACAGAGGGAGGGTGAGTATCAGACAGAGGGAGGGTGAGTAGCAGACAGAGGGAGGGTGAGTAGCAGACAGAGGGAGGGTGAGTAGCAGACAGAGGGAGGGTGAGTAGCAGACAGAGGGAGGGTGAGTAGCAGACAGAGGGAAGGTGAGTAGCAGACAGAGGGAAGGTGAGTAGCAGACAGAGAGAGGGTGAGTAGCAGACAGAGGGAGGGTGAGTAGCAGACAGAGGGAAGGTGAGTAGCAGACAGAGGGAAGATGAGTAGCAGACAGAGGGAAGGTGAGTAGCAGACAGAGAGGGGGTGAGTAGCAGACAGAGGGGGGGTGAGTAGCAGACAGAGGGAGGGTGAGTAGCAGACAGAGGGAGGGTGAGTAGCAGACAGAGGTAAGGTGACTAGCAGACAAAGGGAAGGTGAGTAGCAGACAGAGAGAGGGTGAGTAGCAGACAGAGGGAGGGTGAGTAGCAGACAGAGGGAGGGTGAGTAGCAGACAGAGGGAGGGTGAGTAGCAGACAGAGGGAAGGTGAGTAGCAGACAGAGGGAAGGTGAGTAGCAGACAGAGAGAGGGTGAGTAGCAGACAGAGGGAGGGTGAGTAGCAGACAGAGGGAAGGTGAGTAGCAGACAGAGGGAAGGTGAGTAGCAGACAGAGAGAGGGTGAGTAGCAGACAGAGGGAGGGTGAGTAGCAGACAGAGGGAAGGTGAGTAGCAGACAGAGGGAAGGTGAGTAGCAGACAGAGAGAGGGTGAGTAGCAGACAGAGGGAGGGTGAGTAGCAGACAGAGGGAGGGTGAGTAGCAGACAGAGGGAAGGTGAGTAGCAGACAGAGGGAGGGTGAGTAGCAGACAGAGGGAGGGTGAGTAGCAGACAGAGAGAGGGTGAGTAGCAGACAGAGGGAGGGTGAGTAGCAGACAGAGGGAAGGTGAGTAGCAGACAGAGGGAAAATGAGTAGCAGACAGAGGGAAGGTGAGTAGCAGACAGAGAGGGGGTGAGTAGCAGACAGAGGGGGGGGGGTGAGTAGCAGACAGAGGGAGGGTGAGTAGCAGACAGAGGGAGGGTGAGTAGCAGACAGAGGGAGGGTGAGTAGCAGACAGAGGGAGGGTGAGTAGCAGACAGAGGGAAGGTGAGTAGCAGACAGAGGGAAGATGAGTAGCAGACAGAGGGAAGGTGAGTAGCAGACAGAGAGGGGGTGAGTAGCAGACAGAGGGGGGGTGAGTAGCAGACAGAGGGAGGGTGAGTAGCAGACAGAGGGAGGGTGAGTAGCAGACAGAGGGAAGGTGAGTAGCAGACAAAGGGAAGGTGAGTAGCAGACAGAGAGAGGGTGAGTAGCAGACAGAGGGAGGGTGAGTAGCAGACAGAGGGAGGGTGAGTAGCAGACAGAGGGAAGGTGAGTAGCAGACAGAGGGAGGGTGAGTAGCAGACAGAGGGAGGATTTTTATTTTGCACTAAATAAATCGGGATGTAGGAGCCCTACTCGGTACATTACTGAACTGTGGAACTCTCTAGGTGGCTGGATCTCGATGAGTTTTCTTTGAGTAATTTGGGACATCTCACAGGATCTCACAGGAAAGCATGTGTCAGTCATTAAATACATAATATTTAGAAATAGCCCGAAATTTTAAAAACTACTTAGCCATGTAATTACTCTGATTTTAATACAATTGTATAAATCAAATAACCAAGTGGTATTTCTGAGAATTGTCTTTTGTATGTTATAGGAAATACTTGTTACTTATGGGTATATTAAAATGACTCAAAGCTAGGGCTGATTTTTCTTTTTTTCTTACTTTTTTATTTCATTATTCATTTCTTTTAATTTATTTTTTATATAACTTATTTATTTATAATGTTTCGGCTTTTCAACCACCTTGGTCATATAACCACCCTTATGTTCTAATTGAGAACATCTACCAAACCTAAACTCCAAATTATTATGTTTAAAATATTATATTTTTGGCATTATAATTTCTTTGATCATCTTCTATTTTTCCTTGGAAAAGATTGGTTTTCTAATTTTTTAATGTTAGCCACGCGGAAGGTTACAATGTCATGGTGGTCAATGAGAAGGTTACTATGAACGTGAGTGAGTCACGAGTTAATGAAAACCTGAAGCTGAATTATCTTACATCACTTAACTTAAGAGACATTTCCCCGCTTAGTAATATATCTGTACTAAAATCTTCATGTTTTTGTTTCTTACTATTTTTATTACCTAATTATTGTTTTTTATGGAACTTTTTGAATTCTTAGCAATATTTCTAGAAAACAACTTGGGGCAAGTTGCTCCTTCGCTTCCAGGTTCCTCCACTCCAAAAATTAGTAAGTATTGCCGTTGAAAAACAGGGTAAAGCTATCTTAAATCGGCCTTCCTAGGAACCCCGAAATTAATCCGAAGTTGAATCTGATAAAATAATTGAAGGACTTGTAGCAAGAATGTGACAAGCAACATTTTTGAAGTTAATGAATGTTTTGTGCAAAACATTATTTTGATTCTTTATATAGCTCTTTTTATGTTATGTTAGGTACATTCCGTGAGATGTTAGCACTCATGGAATGTGCTCAAACTGACATGATAAAGGACTAAACAGAGAAACTAAGTACAGAGTGTTCAGCAGCTTTGCATTCCTTGAAGGTCGGAATTTCTGCTTAAAGTTTTAGCGCTGGGAAAAATCGGGAATTATGCTTGAAAAACAGCTAGTTTGTGGAAATTTTTAATTTTTAATCTAATAATTCCATTTTTCCAGAAGAAGAAGATTGATGTAGTGCTTCCTCTTACCATCGCTAATTCAATTAAAGCTAGAAAAAGCCTCTTTCCATCATCATTGCTCATCAGTATCTCTGTCTCAAACACTTATTCATTCTAAGTTTTGTCTCATCTTACCGAGTCGCGAAGTGAACCAGGAATCTTATGGAACGGTAAAATAATGTTTAGCTCCAAACAGCTCCGAGTTACAATTTCAACCGATATACATTCGTCTTATCGAGGGTCATGACAAGGATACGGGGGTGCCGGGATTCATTCGTCTTATCGAGGGTCATGACAAGGATACGAGGGTGCCGGGATTCATTTTGTTCCAATAATTATTATTATTTTGTTATATACATATTAATTTGTTTTGTTATGAATAAAATTGTAGTGAAATTTATTCCGATATGTGAATTTTATTTATTTACACTTGAAAGTGTTTTCGTAGAGTATTTTCTAGTTGTTTTTATTTTTGGCGATTCGTTGAGCTTCAGTGTAAGAAGTTAAATAATAATTTTTCACTATCAAACAGGAATACAACAGTTATAATGATTCAACTTCATTCTCAAGTCCGAATGGTATATTTTATCATAAGCCGACCAAATACAAAATGGTTCCAATTTTGTTTTAAATTTAATCCAATAAATTGACGAAAAGCGACTTGAAATTGTCCATGCCATATCGCTGAACACCCTGAAGTAGCACTTTGTACAAAATACGCATAAACTTCAAAATTGTGGCTTGTTACATTCTCGCCCGAAGTCTTTCTATTCATTAGTCTCTTCAGCATCACCTAAAGCTTACCCGACTGTCCACTTAATGGCAGGCATCCATAATCAATGTGAGAAAAATAAGAAAGGACACAGGATCCAGTCACATTGCATTTCCAAGTAGTGTAAAGTCATTTACAGTGTTTTGGAATAAACAATCAAAATCTCGGTGTTTTCTGTAAAAAAAAGTGCATTAACTTAAAATGAACTGATGAACACCTTAAAAGGCAAAAAATCAGACAAATGCTGAGCTGAGTCTTTTTTGTAGGTTCGACTCGCGAACAGGACTGGTACAAAAACTTGACCTCTGTCCAAGAGCTGACGTATTAGGTTTTGCAGATTATCAAGGTTTAATATTAACTTTTTGTTCTGACCTCGGCTTTCACTCATATCTAGTCTAATGTGTGAGATTAAAAAACTATAAAAAAAAGATTAAAAACCTTCCTCACCTTTATAAATTTATTAGAAATTAATAGAAACGAATAATGAAACCTATCAGACACTCAAACATTCTCACTTAGAATTTGTGCTATTTCTTAAAAGTAAAATATCGAACAGGTAGATTAAAAGTTGTTCTGATTACTTTTCTTAAGTAATTGGTTTTTAAATTGGATATTTACGACCTCACTAATTGCTTTTTAAGAAAAGTTACCTGAAACAAGACTGAAGTGAAGAGTTAATATCTACCACCTGAAATATAAAGTTATCTAGCACGTCGCACGGTGCAACTTGATTAAAGGAGCTTTCTTGAACACAATTTGTTTTTTTCATGGATTCCATTATTATGGCATTTTATTACAGCGGAAAAAATCGCGTTTATAACCTGTATCACCGAACCATATGATCTCTGTATTAAATGTCAATATACCTTTTGATGTAAGTTTATTATGACCTTTAAGTAAAGTACCCCTTTGGGCTCTTCAGTTTCAAACAAAACCTATTATATTATTTATATTGATTTAAAAGTCTAAGTTACCAAATTTGAGATGTTTTACATTATATTTTAATATAATTTGTGATGAGAGTCTAATATGACCTTTTTAAGTAAAGTACCGCTTTCGGCTCTTCAATTTCAAACAAAACCTATTATATTATTTATATTGATATAAAAATCTAAGTTACCAAATTTGAGATATTTTACATTATATTTTAATATGATTTTTGATGAAAGTCTAATATGACTTTCAAGTAAAGTACCCCTTTCTGTTTGCCAATTTAAACCAAAATTTATTAAGTTATTTATATGAATATGTAAGTCTTAAATACCAAATTTGAGAAGTTTTGCATTATATTTTAATATAATTTTTTTATGAAAATCAATAATGTACTTCAAGTAAAGTACCACTTCCGGTGATCATGCAGTAACCAAAAAAGAGACTCACAACTAGATTTGACGGTAATCCAGAATAAAAATTTTTAACTTTCTACAGCAAACAGTTTTTGAGTTATGCGAGGCACGTTCATACAGACGTCACAACGAAAGTTGTCAAAATTGATTCAGGGATGAGTTAAAGGCCACTAACCTTTCCTAAGACTTGAACATAATCCCTTACTCAGTTCCTCTGTGTTGGCATACTAGGAAACCCCCTCCTAGTCCTTGTCCCTTTCGATGTACTTTTGTTAGAATAAGACATTCATTCTGTATGTAGATCTGAGGTAGTATGAACCATTACTTGTAACCTATTTTAGACAATAAAGTTTTTTTTAAGTTCTCTATTTGAGCAGCTCTTTAACTGGCGCCCGAACACAGGGACTGCAAGCATCAAGAAATCACTGTTCCCAGTATCTTGTATCATATTCGCAGTCTGAACTCTGAACTCTGAAGAACTTTGATATTAAAGACTCACTCTCCGAGGTATCTTTAATATCACTGCTTTTGGCTCACTCTCCGAGGTACCAGAAGACTCCGACGATTTTAGAGGCATTCAACTTAGGACATCACTCTACCGAGGTATCCTTCGTTGCAGTTCACTGGACTTCACTGGTTGCAGGTATCCAGCAGAACTTCGAGACGACTCTTTTAGTAAGAATTTAGAATAACTTTTATTGTATTTTATTTTATTTTTATTTTTATGCCTACTGACTCGGCATTACGTCGTATTAGTGAACAAATCGAACAATTAAAAAGGGTAAAAATGGCAGACACTTCATTCCAAATAAAAAGCGCGGATTACGATCATATTCCACACTTTGATGGAAATCCCCACAATTTATTGAAATTCGTAAATGTAGTAAGACAGGTTAGAAATATAGTTTGTGCTTCTAACAATAATTTCAAAGAATTAAACGAAAAAAGACTTTTAAGTAAAGTATTAGCTAGGCTAACAGCGGAAGCGGATTACATTAACACTACGTGTGAATTCGAAACTGTAGAAGAACTTTTAACATATTTAGAAAGAACTTTTCGTGATTCTCGTTCAATCGAACAATTAACTTTTGAACTTTTTAATACTAATATTAAACCTAAAGAACACCCATTAGATTTCTTACAAAGAATAGATAAGAATCGTACGTTAATTATATCAAGACACCGAATAGATAAAACACATAATAAAGAAACGGTGATCGCACATCTTGAATGTCAGCTGTTATATCATTTTTTCACTAACATGCCTTTGCATGTTAGAACATATTTAATGACAAAAACGGATAAACTCAAGAACCTCGACGATTTAAGGAATCTAATTCAAAATGAGAACCACCTACTATTCGACGATCTGATCTCATCAGGATCTATGAATAAGGCAGGTGATAAATCAGAAAATAATTTTCAAAATAAAAAGAAATTTAATGATCAGCATAAAAATCAAAGAAAACATTATAATAATAATCATTATAATAATAATCGTTACAACAATTATCCGGCTAATAATTATAACCAACCAAGAGAGGTTCAAAATAATTATAATCAACCAAGAGAGGTCCATAATCGCGAATGGAATCCTCACGATCAACAAAAGTTTTTTAATAAACCCAATTCAAGGCAATATAGACAAAATCATCCGAATAACCAACAAATACCCTACAACGGTACAACAGGGCAAACCGTTTCGATGAGAAGTGCAAATTCTCAGCCGCACAGGCAACCAATATATGAGATAGAAGAAGAACCGGAAGAAGATCCGAGAGACGCAAAAATAAGAGATCTAGAATCTCAGTTGTCCCATTTTTTAGGAAATCCCCCGAACCAAGGCGACAACACGTAATTTTAGAGTTGTTTACTATAAACTTCGACGAACTCCCATATGTAATAGATCACGCTAATAGAAAATGGCTTCTCGACACCGGAGCAAAGAGTAATTTTATAAACCCCGACATTATTCCTAAAGGCGTACCCCGCGTCAAAGAAAAATTCACTATAAAAACCGCAGCAGGCGAAAAACACGGTGATGAAGTATTATATACTTATTTAGACACCACATTTTTAAAAAATCCTGAAAAAATTAAATTTTATATTTATAAATTTAGCCCCAACTATGACATACTTTTGGGTAATGAAATATTGGACAACATGGATTCAAAAATATTATTTAAAGACAGGATAATTACCACCAAATATAGTTCATTTAATTTTCATTTACGGGATGAAAAACGCCCAGTAACTCTAAAACAGGGTATCAACTCCGTTCCATTAAACAAAAACGGAATTTTTTACGTTGAATTAAAAAATGACGATATTGAAATTCCCGCTGGTATTTACGAAAATAATTTAACAATAATTAGTAAAAATCAGAACACATTAGAGTTAAATTTTCAAGAACTTCTTGGTGAAGAAGTTGAAGAAACCTCTCCCATTTCGGAAAATATAATAGAAGAAATCCCAAATTTAATTCGTTGTGACCATATAAGTACAAAGGATAAGGAAACTCTTATATTTTTGTTGAGAAAATATCCCTCAATTTTCAAAACTGATAGAGATGAATTATCCGCAACCGACATATTAGAGCATAAAATTAAAACAAAAACCGAAGAACCGATATATTCAAAAAATTACCGATATCCACACCAATTTCGCGAAGATATTAAAGAAGAGGTAACTAAATTATTAGAAAATAAAATAATCCAGCCAAGTAACTCTCCGTACAATTCACCGGTATGGATTGTACCCAAAAAATTAGATGCATCGGGAAAGAGAAAAATTCGAATGGTGATTGATTATCGAAAGTTAAATCAACAGACCATTCCCGATAAATATCCCCTTCCAAACATAGAAGATTTGCTCGGAAAGCTTGGTCGTGCTTCTATTTTCACGGCTATGGACTTATGTTCCGGCTTCCACCAGGTCAGAGTAGAAAAAGACTCAATCCCTAAAACCGCGTTTTCTACGGACCAAGGGCATTTTGAATTTCTAAGACTACCATTTGGACTTTCCAACTCTCCTGCCACCTTCATGAGAGCCATGAATATTATTTTTGCGGATGTCCCCAATACTCTTATCTACACGGATGACATTATAGTTTTCTCAGAAAATATGGCGGACCACATGAAACACATAGAAACCGTACTTCAAAAACTCGAAAAACATAATTTAAAAATCCAGTTGGATAAAACAGAGTTTTGCAAACGCGAGTTACTGTTTCTAGGCCACATTATTTCGGAAAAGGGTATACAACCCAATCCTGCCAAAATATCGGCCATAATGGATTCAATACTCCCCAAAACCGAAAAAGAAATAAAAAGCTTTCTAGGGTTGACTGGCTTCTATCGCAAAATGATCCCTAATTATGCAAAAATAGCATCCCCTCTCACTAAATCTTTAAGAAAGGGAATAACAATCAATCCAGAATCTTATATAGACGCGTTTAATAAATTAAGAGAATTGATTTGTAATAGCCCAGTCTTACAAGTCCCTGACTTTTCTCAGGACTTCTATTTAACTACCGACGCAAGCAATCTTGCTATTGGCGCCGTGCTGGCTCAGAAAAACAACAACGTTGAATTACCAGTTTGCTATGCCTCGAGAACGCTCAACAAAGCTGAACAAAACTATTCTACAATAGAGAAGGAATGTTTAGCTATAATTTGGGCGTGCAACCATTTTAAACCATACCTATACGGTAGAAAATTTCATATTTATACGGATCACAAGCTTCTAGAATATATGAAAACGTGTAAAACACAAAACGCGAGGCTTATCAGATGGAAAATCATGTTGGAGGATTTCGATTTCGATATCAAACACATCGAGGGTAAAGCTAATAAAGTAGCGGATTATTTATCACGATCCCCTATTGAATGTCAAGACCTTTTACATATTAGCGAAACGGATGAAGAAAGCCTCGCAACCGTCCATTCTGATGAATCTTCCTCTGAAAATAGAATTATGATAAACGAGGACAAACAAAAACCAATTAATATAGAAAAGCACCAAATAATACTAAAAAAGGGTTTTTCAGAAACTATAAATACCCAACCGTTTAACACAAAAACCAGAAGTGAGATATTCATTTCAGGGTATGAAAACAAAACGGATCTAGAAAAATTACTATTAGAAATAATTAAACCTAACATAACATATGGAATCTACTGCTCGATAAATAGCAATATACGATCAGAAACAGAATTATTAGAAAAAAATTATTTTGAAATTAGCGAAATATTTAGAACAAAATTCCAAACTAATCGTTTGAAAAAATACTTTAATTTTGTTACCGATATAACTGACAAAGGTCAACAGGACGAATTGATCTCTGATTATCATATTAGTAAAACTCATCATAGGGCAGCAGAAGAAACCTATGAAAGATTAAAAACACAATATTACTGGCCCAATATGTTGAGAAACATAAAGACTTGGATTTCTAAATGTGAAATTTGCTTGCAAACAAAATATGATAGGCATCCACCAAAACCTAAATTTAAATTAACCCCTACACCTCTTAAACCTTTCGAAGAAATACAAATGGATACCATACATATCCATGGAAAGTATGTTCATTGCATCCTCGATGTTTTCTCAAAAAGAATATTCACGTATCTA
This sequence comes from Rhaphigaster nebulosa, assembly GCA_948150685.1. Classification (NCBI taxonomy): domain Eukaryota; kingdom Metazoa; phylum Arthropoda; class Insecta; order Hemiptera; family Pentatomidae; genus Rhaphigaster; species Rhaphigaster nebulosa. The sequence goes on from OX411309.1 coordinate 754,497, forward strand.
TCTGAAACTAACAACCAAAGAGATACAAAAAATGCTCTCATAGCTTATTTAAATATCTTTCCAAAACCGAAACTAATAACAACGGATAACGGTCGCGAATTTGATAATTTAGTATTTAAAGATTTATTAAAATATTTAAATATTGAAAAACATGAAACGACTCCTCAAAATTCTAATTCACTAGGAACTTTAAACAGAGCAAGTTCCACCCTTTTTGAACAAATGCGTGTGATTCATTTAGAACACCCGGATAAACAGTTTAAAGAAATATTACAATTAGCTACCATCGTTTATAACAACTCGATGATCAATAAATTAAAATTAACACCTAATGAAATCACTTTCGGAGTAAGTACAAATATAATAAATAACCATCCAATTATACAAGAGCAATTGGTTAACGACTATCATAAAAACTTAGAATTAATTCATAGAGCTATAAAAGAAAAATTTGAAACAAATAAGCAGAAATATATTGATAAAGAAAATGAAAAACGCGATGACATTAGTGTCATATCATCAGGAGAAATAGTAGTCAAAACTCCCCGGCAGGTTTCTAAAATTGATAAAAAATACCAAATTAGCAAAATTAAAGGTAAACGAATTAAAGCCAGAAAAAACTTAACGAAAAAGGTACACGCGAAAAATATTAAAAAACAAAAACGCGATGAAAAACTACAATCGGAAATCGATGAAGTGATGCGCGAGTTAAACAGTAAAATAAAAGATGTACAAAGAGAACGTTCATATCAGTCTCTTGTTACGAATGTAGGTAGTCCTCCGGATTTCAATGACCTTATACGCTGCTGACGCTTCTGATTCTGAGAACGAGATGTTTGCGCGTTCAAAAGACTGGACCAGGTGCAATGATTCTTCCAGTTAATAATACCTATATACTTAGCGACTATTACTCGTTTTTAGAATATAAGAATTTAACTTTATTATTTACGGAAATTATGAACTTAGATAATAATATAAAGAACCTTAAAGCCGAAAAAGAATTTAAAATACTGCATTCAATTTTGACATATCGCTACGAAAACTTATTAACTCGGATAGCTCATTTAACCAAACAAAAACGTGCTAAAAGAGGCCTTTTCAATTCAGTCGGAATAGCGATGAATTGGCTAACGGGTTCGCTCGATAGTCAGGACAAAGAAAAATACGATTCAGTCTTAAAAGAAATTGAAAGAAATATGTATCGAATCGAACATAACGAAAAGGAAAGATTAAGCATTAGTACGCGGTTAACCTCCAAACTGAATAAGATATAGCTATATTAAATCATTATAAAACCCAAATAACCTCCAATAACGTAATGTCCGATTTATCATTACAAAAATTAAAACATCACGATTTGCTTGCAATCTTAACATTGCTTAATGAAAAAGTAAAAGATTTAGAAGATTCCATCGAACACTGCATAAAGGGACAACTCCATCCAAGCATTATTAAACCTGATCAGTTTGCAAATGTTTATAATTCTCAAAGAAATCTATTAACTAGAGACACTGAGTTAAATTGGCTTATTGGCAAAAGCACATGCTCAATTTCTAACACTGGCATCATTTACTATTTCATACAACTCCCATTAAATACAAGTGGAGTTATGTCGTATCTCGCTATGCCATATCCTTATGTAAATAACAATATAACTTATATCATTCATATTGAAAAAACCACAATTATAAAAAACAATAGCCATGTATATCAACCTACAAATTGTATTAATTATAATAATGAATTATATTGTAAAAACCTAGCATTATTACATAATAAATGTATAAAAGAATTAGCTTATAATGAACCCCTTAATGATTGTAAGTTGCTGATTGTAAAGTCAAATCCAATGATAATGTATATTCCCGAAACCCAACAATATGTAACCCATCTAATTAAGTATATTGAAACGAAAAAAGATAATTTAGTTCGTAATACCCATTTGTATTCTACCTCATTAATCAATCTAGAGAATAAGGATCAAAATGGATATTTCCGTTGAAATCTGAAAACCGAAAATTTTCGCGATTACAATACTTCCTTTACTTCCTACAAGGAAGTAAAAAAAAATATGAGCACAGACGATATGAATAATGTAAATATTTATTTATAATGTAAATATCGAAATTTCAGGGTTTTTTTTAATTAAACAAAACCAATTTCAACTATTTACAATGAATAGTTAAGAACAATTTAATATATTGCTTCAGCCAAGACGCAAGCTCTAACGAAATTTTCGACGTTTCCTAGCGACACTGTTTAATTTACTATTGGTAGCAGTTAAAATAGCCGATTAATATTTGATAATTCTCATTGGTTTTGTTCATTAGACTTCTCCACATGCAACAGCGAACATAGTTTATCAAATTTATTATTATATTATTAATTATTATTCTAAATTTATTTAATATTCTATCTTTCCATAAAGGAAACATCTCTGCCAGCTGAGCGTTCGTTATAAAATTTAACGAATTTAATTTCTTATGTAAAATTATTAGTGCTTTTCGTATATTGTCCCGGATTGACAACAGTTACCTATTATACTTTTAAAATGTTTAGAAACTACTAACATGAAAATGTATGGTTTAGTTCTAAAATATCTCTGGATGGATTCAAAATTTATACGAGAAAAATATTACTTCCTACGGAGATGATTGAAAGGGCAAAACAAGGACCTTGATCAGAACTTCGTCCGCGGAGAGAGTTTGATATTTTCGACAAAAGACCGAATGGAGGACAGAAGAAGTTTTAATTAAAAGATTAGTGTCCTGGAGGGTCCTAGAGGAAGAATTGAGGACTCATCGGATGACAGTCCTGCTCTCATCTGTCACCCATCCAGTGCTCTCAGGGATTGGCTTTGCGGATGGAAATGAAAAATTCGTCCTGCCAGTTTTGGGAATGAGCTATTTTGAATCTTTTATTCTGCCATTTCTCGGTCTTCCAACACGTACGCTAACATTTTCCATTACAAACTCATTTCATTTTTACATTCTCGTTGAAATTAATGTTGGTAAATATTTCTAACTTATTATATAACTTATTTATAATTTACATAAATAGTGTTTGAAATATTTTTGTTTGTGATAATTGCGTTTTTAATTCAGTATTTATCATCCTTTAACGATATAAATTTTAACATGTTACGTTGTGATATAATTTAATTTATTTATGATATAACTTTTTCGTTATTGTTAGTTTTTGCAAATAATGATTTTTTTAACATTGTTACTTATATTAGTTTAGTAGAATGTCTTTTAGCCTCTTATTTCTAATTTATTTCTTAACTTTTGTACTTTTAAATTTAATTTTATAACATGACTTAGAATAAGTAATCTTGTATGTTTATTTCTTGTTAAAGTATATGCATGCTGTAGTTATTGATTGTTTTAGATTTTAATTATTATTTCTAGCTTGTGATATATTATTAAATGCTTCATGTCTTGAATGTTTCATTAGTGTGAGTTTCAGTTTATTGTAGTATTATTACTTGAATTAAATGTAAAAAAAAAATAATAATGGTTAAATAAGTCTAATGATAATTGTGAAGTAGAGATATGCTCTATTTATACAGGGTTCTTCCCTAGAAACAAATATAATATACCACAAAAAAAAACTTATAATAATATATGATCAACTATTGTAAATTACTATCTGAATTATTAATTTACAATAGTATCATTAGGTCGGCTCTGTTGTATGGCGTTCCCATGTTCTCTAACACTACCCCTCACACAGCGATAGTGCTGCAACAATTACCAAAAGGGGTAATTAGACACACTTCTGTTTGGAAAGAAAAAGCTCCGAATGTTCATAGCATCCTAAAACTACCAACCGGAGAACAATTCATAAAGCAACACCACGTTAAGTTTTCTGGATCTTTACAATCTGCTATTTGATGGCATAAAAACTCCACCAGCCTAAAAACGGTGGCAGGTAATAGATAAACCATCCATCTATTGGATAAAATAGTATGAAATTAGAGATATGTTATGATTATAAGAAAATTTAACAGTGAGAACTGAGCCCCATCACTGGTATCATAACATTTTCTAGATACTATCAATTAATAATTAGGTATCTCGCCAAACTACAGAAGGAGGTCCAGGATACAGAAACAAGATAAAAGATAAGAAATTCAATTCAGTATCTGCCCGACCCTTGGATCGTACAGAGCTTTTATTGTGCGTGCGTTAGTGCATAAAGTTTTTATTTCAGTTAAGGTTTATAAAAACAATTAGTTCTAGCTTCAAAATAAACCAATGTGCTGGACCCTCAGGGGCCCAAATTCAGCCTAATTTGGACCAATTAGCAAAATCTAAAAAAAGGAAAATGAATCATTACAACCTACCTCTGTAATTAACAGCTATTCTATATTATCGGACGATGAGGATTATCAGGAATCATTAAAGAGTGATAAAATTAAACCTTTTCCACCAATAGTGGTATATAACGCATATGATGATTATGAACAACTTTTAAAATCAATAAATGAAAACAAAGTTGGAGAAATAAACATCAAATACCGGCAAAATAAAACTATTTTTGTGACATACAATGCCGATGACTTTAAAAAAGTTCAAGATCAATTATTAGAAAAAGGTCAGGAATTTCATTCCTACACGCCAAAAACAGAAATAAAACCTAAAATTATCATGAAAGGAGCTCCCCCAAATTTTGATTGCGAATTCATAAAAAAAGACTTGACATCGAAAGGAATTAAAGTTATAAAAGTAACACAAATGATTAAAAATAGGAAATCCCTCATGTCAAATTACCTATCTGGATCATTACTATGGATAGTATATACTCACTGGGTCATTACTCTGGACGACAAACTTCAAATAAATATAATAAGAGCAGTGGGCAACGTCATTATAAGCTGGGAAACATATATCAATAAGAAAGAAGTGATTCAATGTTTCAATTGCCAAGCCTTTAACCATTTATCGATCAATTGCCATAAAAAACTAAAATGTATGAAATGTTCGGGGACTCATCATGCCAACGATTGCTTAAATGAAAATATTGACAATTTCGTACCAAAATGTGCCAACTGCGAGGGCCCACACACAGCTAACTCCAAAGAATGCTCTCATTACGAAAAAAATGCAACCCTGAGACTGAGTAAACAATCACCTAAAGTGCAACTCTCAAGTCTCAGAAGTATAACTTCAAAAAAAGAATTCCCAGATCTTCCTAAGTCTACAGCTAAATGGCCTCAAGAAACTTTTGCAGCTCAAGATAAAGAAAAGGAACCGTCTATGATGGATATGTTAAAGGAAATAAAATCTATATTCAGCACTTTCAAAATTTCTGCTATTCTGAAAAATTTCAAACATATACTAGCGAAAATGAATACAGCAGAAGACAAAATTCTTCATATTATTTGAAGGCATTATTGCTCTATTGGATTAATGGACTGTATGTATTATCTTTATAATTACGCTATTGTATTAATATCTTCTATATATCATTTATTTATACTAATTGCAGATTTGTTCAGATTTTTAAAATGGTACACAGCTAACTTCACATACAATAACAAAAATCTAATTTACGTGACCTATAACCATTCACATATAAACAATTTTAATAAACAATCTCAAGTTCTTATCTCTGCACAGTCCGGCCAACCTAGAATCATGATCCCACCCAGTGATGTTATTGCACACGTAATATTATACGAGCTTAGTTCTACTATCATATCTTTAAGGCGTCTAATTAAATTAATAACGAAAACATATTATTGTTTTATTGCTTGTGGCTCATAACTCTATAAATTATTTACTTTGGAACGCTCGATCCGTTAAAAATAAATTAATCGAATTAAAGGACTTTATTTCCTCTAACAATCCAAAAATCTTGGCAATAACTGAAACCCATCTATCAAATGCTGACAAAGTGAAAATCCCTAATTTCAACATTTATAGATCGGATAGAGATCGAAATGGAGGCGGTGTCATGCTTATCATCGATAAATCATTTAAACAATCCCAATGTCCATTACCTCATTTAAAATCTGTAGAAGCAGTTGCTGTTAATTTACACTTGATTAATAATTGTACATTAACCATAATTTCTCTCTATTTACCTCCAAGGAAATCCATCTGTTACCATGACTTAAAAAGATTATCAGACATAAATGAGCGGGTACTTATAATGGGAGACTTAAACAGTAAAAATAAATTATGGAATTGTCATAATACTGACAAAAATGGCAAACTACTTTTAAATTTAGCTTCACTCCTAAAACTCCAAATATTTTTCCCGGATAAACCTACGTATTATCCTTCTAATGGGCGTTCCAAGCCAAGTACACTCGATATCTTATTAACGAAATCATTTTATTCACTGAGCCGTCTTATATCTCTACCAATCTTAAGTTCGGACCACAACCCAGTTTTATTTCGCATCAAATTAAACACAATTATGCAACCTCCAACTGCTAAATACCAGTATAAAGAGGCAAACTGGCCTAAATACAAAAAATGTCTAAATGATAATTTAGAATTCAATCCTATACTCAACAGTAAAGATGCAATAGATGAAGCAATCAGCAACCTATCAGATTTGATTACCACCTCAGCTCACCAATCAATACCTAAAACATATGTTGCTACAAGAGTTGATGAAATCCCTATTTCTCTCAAAATTTTAATAAAATTTAAAAATAAAATTAAAAATAAAGTACAACACTCGAATTCCATTACACTTAAGAAATTTCTAACTAAACTTACAAGTCTCCTTAGAAAGAAACTGTACGAGTGGAGAAACAAAATCTGGTCTAAAACACTGGAATCATTTGAAAAAGGTTCTAAACCCCTGTGGAAAATATACAAAGTTTTTACCAAAAGAAACCAATCTATCCCTCCCCTAAAAACCTCTAATACTACATACGAATACGATTCAAAACAAAAATTAAAGATTCTAGCCGATCACTTTGCAAGTATTCAAAACAATCCGAATAACTCAATCTCAAAATATCATTTAAATAAAATAACTAAATCTATAGACGACTTTAAGACTTTAATACCAGATTCCGATAATTTTAAACACACTTCTCCACAGGAAGTCGCGACTCTCATCAAATCCCTCAACATTAATAAGTCACCCGGCCCAGATATCATACCTGCAATATTAATTAAAAACCTTTCAAAAAAAGCAATAATTCATATTACAAAAATATTTAATTGCTGTATGAGACTTAAATACTTTCCGAACAATTGGAAAAATGCTAAACTTATTCCTTTGATCAAACCACATAAAGATCCCGAATTGCCTACAAGTTATAGACCCATTAGCCTTCTTAATATTATTTCAAAATTGTTCGAAAAAATCATAAAGCATCGCCTTACTCAATATATGTTAGCCAATAACATTTTAATAAACGAACAATTCGGATTCCGACATTACCATTCAACTACCAGCCAATTAGCTCGTGTTGTAGATAATATAACCGAAAATTTTAATAATAAAAAACATACCGGCATGATTCTTATCGACATTGAAAAAGCGTTCGATACTGTCACTCCAAATGTACTGATTTATAAATTAATAAAACTTAACATCCCAAGTTATCTAATATTACTTATAGAGTCATTTTTAAGCAATAGATCTTTCTACGTATCAGTTAATAATTTATCTTCCCCCATTTACTACACTATTAACGGTCTTCCACAAGGATCCTGCCTAAGCCCTATATTATTCAATTTATTCATAAATGATTTTCCTAAAACCAAAAACGTCGATATAGCCCTCCTTGCCGATGACACAGCGTTATTCTGTTCCTCTTACCGAACTGACACCATTTTCAATAGATTAACGCTAGCATTTAAAAAAACATCCAACTACCTTGAAAAATAGGGACTACGCCTCAACATAGACAAAACGGAGGCCATAATTTTTACAAAACGAAGACCTGTACTCCCTCCAAACGTAATATTAAACGGTTCTTCAATTCAGTTAGCCAAATCTGTGAAATACTTAGGAGTAACATTAGATAGTAAACTTTTATTCAATAATCATATTAATATAAAATTAGAAAACGGCCAGAAAATGTTGTACCAAATGTTTCCATATTTTAATAAAAAATCTAAACTATCTCCTAGTAATAAGTTAATTCTATATAAATCTGTACTAAGGCCAATATTAACATACGCTTGTCCTATCTGGAGTTTCACAAGTGCATCGAACCTAAAAAAAATTACAAGTATTCCAAAATAAATGCCTTAGAATTGTCAACAACTATCCGTATTACACCAAAATAACAAAGATGCACACAGAATTAAATATATCTTACATACAAGATTACATATTCAAACTAACTCATTCATTCTTTCAATCATGCCCCCACTCTCTAAATCCTTTAATAACTGAAATAGGTAACTATACAAAAGCTACTACACGCAGATATAAACATAAACGAACAAAACATATACTAATTTAAGAAGCCTGTATTTTATTATAATATTTATATTTCATTTAAATAGCCTATATTTTATTAACTTTCAGAACAGTGTTGGGTTTTTTCTTTCTCATTTTTTTTTTTACCAATAAATAAAATATAATTGTATGTCCAAATAAGCTGTATAAAAAAAAAAAGTATTGTATAAGGGTACATCCCGAATCAATTATAAATACTCAATGTAAAATTATTTATGGAATAAACTATATTTATAAAAAAAAAAAAAAAAAGAAATTCAATTAAACATTGAACAAGAAATAAATAAAATGGAAGTTAAATAATAATATGGATAGTGGCTCTCAATAATGTGGGAGATGGTCAGAGATAGACTCTGCTTCTCTTTTCAGCTTCTCATTTTTATTTGTTGTCTCCCTCATATTATTATTTAATTTATTTATTTCCTTATCATTATACAGTTTACTTTTGTTATTTTTTTTATATGGTAATTAATTTTCACTTTTAATCTATACAAATTCACCATCTCGGTCTTATTTGTTATTTTTCTTACTTGTCATTTCTTATCTTCTCATGTTCACCCTACTTTTTTGTTTCAAAGTTTATTTCTCTGTATAATATTTCTGTGTGATTTAATTTTTTTCAATATTCACTTTTATCCCGCCAGATGTAGGCTCTTTATTATATATATATATATATATATATATATATATATATATATATATATATATATATATATATATTTCATTCACTTTTTATTGTTACTCTACCTTTTACATACTTTTAATCTTTCTATTTATATGATTCTGATATTTGCTGTTTCGTTTCTTTGTTTAATTTTTTATCGTCATTCTGACCATCTTCTGTTGTTTCCTATAAAATTCGTAACATTGCTTCGAACTGAATATTGAATTAAATAGTTAATTATTTGTTGGTTTTATGCTTTCAGAAATTAACTTCAAGGAAAAGGTTAATGAACTTTCTCCTAATTTTGCATGATCTATATAATAAAACTTTTAGGTGCGTCCAGCCTTTTCCGTTGTTTAGATCCGCTTATCCTTTACAACCGTTCAGTATTGCGGGTATAGACTGTCCCGTGTTTATTTCTAAGTTAGATCAATCGAAATATACCTTCATTTAGGCGGAGCATACTTAAGTAATTAATTAATAAATAAAATAAGGCCAAATACATAAATATTATGTTTTTTATTTCTTCCCAGTGATTAAAACCGTTATTCAGATGGGACCCCTCTCCCATTTCATAAATCCCATTAAATAATACACTTATTTGAATCTTTTACTGTGATGTTTGAAGTAAACTAATGACTACTATTTAAATTAAATCCTGTTGCTTTAACGGCTAGTTAAGATTTCATTCAGTTTTTATTTATGAAACTAAATAAAAATGTAAACCATTGCCTAGTTTCCTCATAAGAACTAGTTACGGTACTTGAAAGTATAGTGTCCCCTTTATTAATATATAAACCTGTACCACACAACCCGTGAAGGGTCTTGGATTCAGTACTTGGTAAGGATCGTACTGTTTCAAAGCCAACGGTTGTGCAGGGAGGTGATTCGGCCGAGATCACGCTCAACCGCCAAATTTTTCCCCAAATTAAGGGTACCCACTTTATAGAGGCTGGTTCCTTGGCAGGATCCCACAGGGTCGATCCACGACTGATTACGGAATAAATAATTATCCGCCTCAGCCGGTCTCGAACCCGAAACCTTGAGATTAGTTGCGCAGGGACTTACCCATTGGGCTATCCCGTTCCTAATATATAAAAATATATATAAAATAACAATTATATTAATGAAAATTTTTAACGTTCATTGTTTATTGTTACAGGTAAGCATGACTTTCTCACATAAGTACCAGATATTTCGCAGTCAAAATATAGAGGTAAGAGGGATAACGACAAACCTAAAAATATTTTTTAGCTGGATATTATGTTTCTCAGTGAATGGAATTGAATTCAACCGGTGCACAGAATAGGGCTTGTGGCTTGAATAGACATCGTATACGATGGAAAAAGTAAATAGGCTTATCCAGAGGAAAAAGAAAATTAAAAATGAAATGAAAAACTTGGTCCAAATCTTGAGATAATAGAATTCATTCTAACCAAGTTGCCCCACTTTCTTGGTGTTAGTAAAGAAAATTCTGGACTTGAGTAGAAAAATAATAAAGTTCAGATGAATATTTTTCAGGTTGGATTATTAAAGACTAATATAATCAAAGAAACAATAAAATCTAAAAAAAAAATAAAAAAAATGTTCTAACAGTCGTTTATTATGTTCCAACATTAGAAAATAATGTTAAGTGATAGTTAATATTCCCTCAACTATTTCCACTATTTTTTTTCTTAATTCTTATATTATTCTAATTTTACTCTGAAGGAGACTTACAATATAGACTTACAATATAGACCGAGCGTGGGCTCACATAAAACAATCATTATCCATTTTTGTGTTTTTTTTACTGTATCATCGTCTTAATGAAATAATATATCTCACATACAGAAGGATAGAGATGTTTCTAACGTCATAATTAATAATATTTGGAAGCCTATCATCCCAAAGAGCAGCCTATTTTCAAATATCAGACGAAACCAATTGACACAATAGGTGATCTACTGGCAACATGTGTCAGAGGGAACATCCTTGGGAGTTTCAATGCTGAACTAAACCGTGTCTAAAATGTTCGCTCTAACAAGAACATATGTTTTGGGTTATGTCTCATATTCTGGATGTGCATTATAATATACTCTGCACATTAAATAAGTGTTAAATACTTTGATGGTGGACGCTTGGTTTATTTTTAGTTTTCCACGAAGATTTCAATGAATGTTTTCCTTTTAAATACTATTTTTGTTAAGTAAATACGTTTTATCAAATATATAAATGCTACCTTCCTTAGTGTACAAAACTGGATTACTATACTTAATAAAACTGACTATTAATAATAATAGATAAACTGATAGAGAAATAACAATAACTAAAAATTTAATAACAGTAATAAATAAGGAAAATGGGAAATAATAATATAAAAATAAATAAAAAGACAAAGTTTAGTACCACGAAGCTCTAAGTTTGATAAAGGAATGACTAAGCAAAATAGCAAAGTAATTAAGGAGGCCATGTATGGGTAGTAATTGAGAATATGATAATAGTTATATAGAGAAGGCAGTGGGGAGCGGTTGTCATATCATTCACTGTATATATCATTACATTTTTTTTGTGTGTGTATTGTTTATTTAGTCCTGATAAAAACCTGCAAAGTGGGTCGAAACGTCGGTTTCTAATAAATACTTTTTACTATTTGTGATCTAATTTTTTTAACCTCCTCCCGGACCATCTCATTCCTTCATATAATTTGTATGATCATCTATTAATTATTCAATCTTAATAAATATATTTTTCCTTGTTATTTAATTACAATTAGATAATTAAATAATGAAATCCTCAACGTGACTTGGTAAACAACGGAAGGTTGCTTTTTACTGCCAGCTGTTGTAAACTTTCAATCGGACTAAAACCTCAACACTATCCTCGGAAGTGAGACGTTTGAGTGGATAATAAAAGAGACAATCCAATCCAGAGCAACTGCTGCTTGAGGTGCTACAGATAAGCTTCAGTCTGTCAGTGTATTTTACTGTCATCCATTTATCTATAAATGCCATCAACTATAAAGTCCCCTTCTCTACATACATTTTATTTCGATGTGTTTATTCCGAGGCATGAATTTCAAAGTTTACTCTACAGCTCATGAGATAATAAGTAATCTGGCCCATAGAGACCATGGTTTCAGACCAAGTAGATGCATTCGATATCATATATGGGTGATTCTCAATCTATGGGCCAGTATAAAATCCCAGAGAGATTACTGTTCAACCAGTCTTCGTATCCTTCAAATTTTTAGCCCAATGGCTAAAGCGGAGGCTCATATACTCGTATCGGGTATACATTTAATAAAGTGACCCTACTTATTAGTCTTAAGATGCAAAATGTAATTACTGTGGCTTTCCCAAAACACGGTTTTACACTTCAAGTATGTCCTTTGGCATTCTAAAGACACGGTTTTACATTTCAAGTATGTCCTTTGGTATTCTAAAGACAATTCAGTCATTTTATCTATTATGAAATTCTGATGAGATGAAATATAATGGCCAGAAATTAACTCATTAAAGATAAGGTTTGAGGGTAAAACGCAAACTGTAGACTGTTGACGTCCGCATGATGGTATGGAAGGATCAACCTAATTAGGGATTGATAAATTATTGGCCATAAATTCATCAAGGACACAAGAGTTAAATTAATACGTCACGTTGAAAACAGCCCCAAATTAAATATATATGAAGCACTTGAAATAATAAAATCCTTCAAATCCAATCCAGATTTTTGCTTAAATGACCAAATATATATCTCCAATAGTCCAATCTTAAATTTATTCTCATTTATAACACAAAAAACACTTACTCACCGGAATTGCTGGGAAAACCCCGACCCTTAACCGTTTATCTATAATTCCCCCACATTTCTTTCATTGCTAGTTCAGCGCGAGAGCAAACCAGTACAAACTTTTCTGTTTGATATAATGATATCTACTTAAACCTTGGCGAGTACCAACATGTATTTGATTTCTTGTCTTAATTCAATTCATTATTCATAAAGGTTTTATAATACTAATTTATATTACAGTTAATTTAATGTGCATAATAATACCAAAGTGTATTTTGAATCGCTTATTTTTGAATTTTTGTGTGTTCTTAGAACTGAAGATGAATGAATAACATTCGAAACTAGTATTCAATAAAAACAAAATTATAGAAGTGGCAGATAATTTATCAATCCCTAATTACAAACGGTGAAGGCTGGATCAATCTGACCCGACAATAATTAATTTTCATTTTTGTGCTATTTAGTAGACTTTTAAAACTCAAAAATATATTCTAGAACCTCTATTAATGAAATAATTGTAGTTCTTACAAAAAAAAAATAAATAAATACAAATTAGGAAAATATATTGCAATACAACATACCACACCTTCATTTTTTTGTTGTGACGATTCTTTAGGAAATTTCTCTTCTGAATTTGTCAGGTTCATTACGGTGGTCTGAAGCTCTCTTAGGCGGAATTGGAAGCTGGGGTCCATGAATATTACGATTGTATTACAATCTTTTCCCAAATCTAAATTTATGTCGATACCTGTTAGACAAATAGCTTGCATTATTTCTTCTTCTGCGCCAAATAATTAACTCACATTTTCATCATCCTCTATCCTTGAGCTAAAATGTTTAATACAGGAGTCTCCGCTATCATCTGATTCCTCCACTAGGAGGTGCATTTCTGGAAAAAACTTTTCATATATATATATATATATATATATATATATATATATATATAGTGTATGCCGATATATTGAGTTTAAAAATATAATATAAAAACAAATGAGCATTCAACTGCTGAGATAGCAAATATTTTTTCCACATAAACGGTAAGGGTGGGTCAAGCTGACCCAGAATTTGAATCTGTCCTGATTAATTACTCATAATTTAAAAATGTTGCTTACCTCAATAATACCGGTTTATCGATACCTAGCCTGGTACTTTCGAACACTGGTGGTGGAAATACTAAAGGCATGTGTGAACTTTAATAATACATTTGGCTCGGGTCAATCTGACTAGCCAAACTGTTAAAAGAAAGGCTTAACTTCGAGGGATCAGTGAATGCAAAGGAGGTCAGAATGGCTGTGATAATTATATATATATATATATATATATATATATATATATATATATATATATATATGTGTGTGTGTGTGTGTGTGTATATGTGTATGTGTATGGGTGTGTGTGTGTGTGTGTGTAATAACCGTGCCAAAAAATAAAAACGGATAAACAATAAATTTTCTTTGAGGAATTGCTGGTTATTTGACTTATTTCTATCCGAGGGCAGGATGGCTTAGGGTAGGGTGGACTCTTGTCAGTTGAGTGAAAGCAAGTGGATGTTGGTTGGTCCTTTTTATACCCGTATAATTTGAGTTGTATTTACCGTGGACTCTTTTAACTCTACTGTTTTTCACGTTGTGGCTCCCTATTTAATTTTTTTTTTTAATTTAGCAGCTACTTCTTACCTTTATATCCTAAAAAATATGAATGGAAGGATCCACTAATGAAGTCTCGAGTCTCAAAAGTACCGATAAACAACTTAAGCAGTTGACGTTTCGTCAATTCAAGTTTCATCAGGTCAGAAAAAATAATCACATATACGCAGACAAAATGCAACACATCTCACATCAACAGTCTAAAAGAAACATCAATGATAGACATTGCACCACTCCAAAATACACACATATTGAAGATATTATAGCTAACATAACAGCAGCTGGATAAGATTAAATTAACTGCTGATCTGCCGAAAACAGAAATTACATTTGCACAACTAGGGGTGTAAATAGCATGTGGCAATGTGGCTCGGCCCAAGGTTATATATAACAATAAAATACAATATCAAATTATATTATATGTGGTAATGTTATTAATAACCAACATCGTATGTTATGTATAACAAACAGCGACATCTTAAAATTTTGAGTAAAAAGCTTAGGGAGTCTCAAATGATGGCTACCAATCTTAAACCATACTTACGACACTGCTCAAAACAATCAAAAAAGTACTGAAAAACCATAAAAATAAATCAAATAATAAAAATAACAGAAAAATACTGAAGAAATGAGAAGTAAAATCAATGAAGATTATAATGAAGCACAGGAATATACAAGTATATACATTGATCTTGTAATAATAATGATAATAATTTGAATTTATAATAAATTATGATCTACAAATCATAAATTCAAATAATTATACTATGAATAATAACTTTTAATAATATTGTTGAAAAGAGATGAGATTGTGTTATCGATAGAGAAGATATATCGTAATAATAACTAATGGATTGCATCAAGCTAAATGATATTACTTTATAATCTATTATAATCCAATCTAAGAGGGTTAACAGGCCTGTTCCTGCGTTTTCGAATAACTTGTTTCATAATTAATTTCTACTGAATAAGCGTCTTAGTAGGTATTTTGACTTTACTTCACTTTGTTGTTCGCAGGCTTTTTCTGCCTGTCTGTCAATTTGATTTTATATAGCTAATTATCAATAGAGGCATGACCAGTAATGAATTATAAAATATAAAAGTAATAAGGTATAAAATAATATAAAGTCCTTTATCTAATAAATCCTACCTTTTTTCATATCCAATATGTATTCAATTATTTTACAATTAAAAAAAATTAAGTTCCTAAAGGTTCGTGCTGGAAAAAAACCTTCCCAAACCGCATTCCTTAAAGTATTAAAGTAATAATTCTCTCCTATGCTTGTGTATAGTTTCAATATCACATGTTCAATAAAGTCTGTATCTTCAGTTGTGTAGTATTGAGCAATGCTCATTGAATTGATAATTGATAATTGAATTTATTTTATTACCATTAAAATTGTATTATTTGTCATTGAATTTATTATAAGAAAAATTTTTGAGATAATATGTAGTTTACAGATTAAATAATTAAATGTATTGCATGCAGATATTAATATAGTATTCCAAAGAAATACACTCCCATCGAGTCTGTAAATCAACACATAAGAAGGGAATAGACCAAAATTTATTTAGAATAAAAATATTTTAAAAATTCAGGTGCCGTGACCAGGATTCGACCCTGGGTTATTGCGGCCACAACGCAATGTCCAAACCACTAGACGATCACGGCTGTCCAGGAGCTGAAGAGAAACTGGAGTATAGAAGATAATGGACCGCGAAGGAAGTAGAGAAAGTGGTCCAGCCAGGAATGCTTTCGTCAAATGAAACTTCCTTTTGGGATTTGTGAAGAAAATCATTCAATATTACATTCCTTTATTAAATTCACGTAATTAACTAACAACTTTTCGGGCCAAGTGATCCGTCATCAGCTCTCTGCAATATATCTACACATCAATGAAAAGTAATATATAATAGTAATATATACTACAATGTAGTAATAGTAATATATAATTTAACTATTATTATGTTCTATTATTCCTTCCTGGAACATTGCCAAATTTGATAATTTTAATTTTCCCAACTATATTAGATATTGTAATTTCCTCCAACTTACTTTTTTGGATTTGAACTTTTCATTTACCTGTTTCTCACTTCGACTCATCAATTTTTGTATTCTATACAAACACATCAATGAATATGGAGAATAAAAAATATCGAAAAATTTCGTATAGATAGTTTTTGAATATATCAATATATATATATATATATATATATATATATATATATATATATATATATATATATATATATATATCAATCTTTTAAAGGATCTTTTAAAGGGACACACAGATATCAATATTTCTGTATCAATATAATTCAGACATTTTTATTATTTCGATATTTCTGTACCGATATAATTGTAATTATTATATCGATATTTCTATACGAATATAATAAAGAAATCGATATTGTTAACCAGTATCAATATCGATATTTTGCAATACCTTCCCTAAAAACACAGCTATCATAGATAGGAACTCGAATACACCATACCACAAGTTTTTATGGCACTTTGTCGAATCCACCATCCTTGTAGATATTTTTTTATTTTATATTTGTTTCTTCTTTTTTTCTCTTTTTTTTTATATCGGTTTTTGATACTCAAATTTGAATATCGATATTTCAAAAAAAAGTATATCGGACAGAAGTAGCAATACATTTTTTATAAAATGTTGATGTGTCGATATAAATAACCTTTTAATTCCATCTTCGAGAATTAGCGAAGTAAACGGTCAAACACGGTCTTTCGAGATCTCCTTTTCATCATTTGTTTGCAATTCACCGATCCCCTTAATTACTCTGCTTAAACCTACCAAATTAATTTCCAAATTTGGCAAGGATTGTTTAAATATAATTGCCAATCTTTGATATATTGTAATGATAATATACTGTATATATATATATATATATATATATATATATATATATATATATATATATATATACATACATATATATATATATATATATATATATATATATATATATATATATATATATATATATATATATATTTGTATATATATTTATTTATTACTTAATCATTTGGTGGCTCTTTTAGATAATATATAGTATATTACGTAATCATTAGGTGGGTTCCTATTAATTAAAGCATGAAAATAAGAAAAAGAAAAATTGTTTTAATGGAAAACAGATTTTAATGGTTACTTGGTAGCCAGTAATTAACCTACTAATTTCCCTACTGTCCTTTCCACACTATTTCATTCCATTATCGCTTGTCATTGACTGTCGAAAATACATTGCAAATAAGTTTTCCAAAAAAGAGAAATTTTAAACGCGTCCATACACCAAGAATGGGGAAAATAGAAAAAAACTATACCAGGGATTGCTTTTAAAATTGGATTATTTCTTGATGGGAGATTTAAGCTATTTCAATTTTAGAGCTTAATTAAAAATTTAAAAATTATCTTCTGACGAACAAAAAATACATCCACGGAATTCAATATTGAATGATGCTTGGAGGTTTAGACTCGGTTTGAAATTTTTACTTACTGTCATAATCTCAACGTTCAGCCTTTTTGAAGAGCTGATATATATTTTTTTAATCTTATCATATCTGTCAATAAAAAAAATAATATTACTGTAAAATATAGAAAATTTAAATAAAACTTTAAAATGATCACAATATAATTAGTACTTTGATGGCGGTATCAGTTACGAAAAATCCTATAGGTTTAGGATTTCGGGTAGTATATTTTTTTATCCTAGCATATTCTCAAGAGATGGAGGGTTCGTAGGAGTATACTTGCTTTGAACGTATATTTTACATGTTGTTGTTTCCGACAATAAATAATACATGACACTGAGGACAATATTCAGTGATTCATGATATAACAAAGAGGTGAATTTCCATTGTATGGGCTCTATAAATACGCCTCGGTTACAGTTGGTATTCATTCCAGTTATCCTTATACTGTTACCTCAAAACAAGGTCAGAGATAAATATAGGGTCTTCTTCCAGGCAATATTAGATGGAAATTGTCATGTTTCTTACACAGATATCATGCATAAATAATTTATTCATCCTAATAATATATTTGATAGAATATTCCTCAATGCGTTATCTTTTATTGTGTTTTAAGGGTTTTAATTGCTTAGAATCTTTATTTTCCACGCGACCTGTCAAAAGATGAATGTGGGGACGTACTTGTGAAAGTCTAGAAAATACGCTGTCCACATGGAATTTTGTAACAACCTAGTATATTGCAAATATGTATATGTTTTAATTTTATTTTAAAACTAAATAATCTATAATTATTTAGTTTAACTTTTTCAAATGGCTAACCATATAAGGACACATCCTCTCCTAAATTAGGAAACCTCTATCTGCCGCATAAAGGTAGACCCGACAGTCAAAGATTAGAGACAAAGAGCCGAATACTCTTTGAACCAGGTTACAAATTACATTGGGGCATCAAGGAGTTCTTCAGGATCTGTCCTCTCTCCATTTCTCTATCTCTCAAACAGAAACGACGTTTTACAATGTTTATTTTTCAGAATTCTTCGTCAGCTTTTCATTTCTTTGTTTCGTCATTAAATACCTGTTGGCGGGAAGGGTATAACAGTTGATTATAAAACATTGTAATTTTATTCCATTTTTAAAGATTTGAAAGAATATATATATTTTATAATTGCTATGGAATCACTAAGTTTTCAAACTATTTTCGTTACGAAACATAAAAATTGTGAAACAATTGGACACTATGAGAAAGTAAAGTATGTTGCTAGTAAAGATAATATAATGCTGAGATACATTTTTGCTAATGTCATTATGATTGATTGAAATAGTATATCGCTTTATAATATTGCATAATAATATAAATATAAACCTAGAAGGATTGTGTATATTTTTTTAAATATAACTTTTGCCATAATATTTCTAAACTATACGTATGTGTTCAAATCTGTTTCTTCTACTACCTACAACCTACAACTTCCTAGTTTAACATATATTTAATTTAATTTAACACATATTATTCCCTTATTCCGATTTTAATTTTAACACATATACATATATATTTTTTAATTTTAACACATATACTACCGTTATTCCGATTAGGCCCAAATTTAGTGGGAATTTGGGAATTAACGTGAAAATGGTCCAGTATCAATTTTATCAAATTCAATTTACATTAATGGCACGCTTATATTTTAAAAAAGGCTCGTCTAATTTGTTCCAAAAATAAAGAAATCTTAGGAACTATAGAATAAGTTGTCCTGTATCAATTTCATTAAATTCTATGTAAATGTGTGTGTGTAAATGTTGTAATATCCTAAATAAAAAGTTGTACGAGTCTGTAATTGCGTATTTAAGGTAGTGGTGGTTAGGGGTCTTAATAAGCCTGTTATGTTAGGACAAATTTTTTGCCAAAATCGACTTACCCGACGTACCACTTTATATCACCGATTATACTCATTTTTACGATTTTCTCAAAAACGGCTCCAACGATTTTGATCATACTCAAATTTATAATTACTCAATGTACAATTAATTAAATGTAATTAATAAATTACCAATTAATCAGGTTCAATGTATAATTAAATTGCTTTCAATATCACCTAGGTCTTATCCCCATTGAAATAGTCTGAGAGGGCTTAAATGCCGAATTTAAAAAAAATTCTTCTTCTATAATACCTTTAGTTTTATTTATTTGAAACAACTAACCATTGTCAGTAATAGGAGTGGAAAAAAAAGGATATATACGACCTATGAAGGAATTTTATAATTAACTAAAGAAGAAAAATATTTTGCCTGGTTGAAAACAAATTTCTGGAAACTAGAGTAGTAATATAGATGTATATTATACCGCCAGAAAGCTAAAAGTTTATGAAAAATATTATTTAACTGATAAAGTCGTAATGGCTAATGGAGAATGGAGAATGGAGAATGATGAAAACGCATAAACTTGAATCGTTGTTGTAGATAATAATTTATGTTGCTATATTTATTAAAAGAAAGTAAATTTTTCCAAGGAAACTAATATCCATAGCATTTACTAGTTCCATATGAAAAAAAAAAAATAATATCTTACAATACAAACAATGCGGGGTGCAAAAATACCAAAGAGTTGTGCAACATTTATCAGATAGGGAACAATGGAAGAGCAGAATATAGGAACACTGTACTCAAACCCCCGGGTCATTGTGTTCCCAAAATGGAATTTCATAATTGAATACACATTCTCTCCGACCTAAGGAACTTTGTAATTTATCAAATAACGGACCAAGTCTTTACTACGAAATAATATATTTTATCATAATAATTATGTATAACTTAATCAGCTGTGATGTTTACTTGAGAGTTTTTCCCAGCTGCTGTGTTATAGCTTACTTTATTAATTATATAAGTTTTAATTAAAAAAACGCTATATTTTATTATGTAAAAACGCTCCTAATTATTACATTATGGTTCAATGCTTCCAAACCGTTATGTGTTTATAAAAAACAAATTGTAAATTAATTTTAATGTATATATATTTTTTTTTTGTATAATGGTTTGGCATAATGAATCTAAAACACTTTATATTTCTCTCCTCTCTTCATAATTCGCCGAGTTATGAGGTCATGAAACCTTTAATCGGCCGCCATCTTGAATGAAATGTCGGATTCTGACCTGTTACTTTGGTTTCAAATCTAAAAAAAACCCGACCAATAGTCTTGGAGAAAAGCCGCAGGCGGCGAACGGACGGATTTTTTTTGTATTCTTCGTATATTAAAGCATAAAACCTTAAACTTTTAGATGGGTTAATTTTTTTTTTCCTGAATCTACTACAGAGGCTCAGTTTTGAAAATAATAAACAAAAATTCGTAGAATATATTTAATATACCTTTTATTTTATGATTTATCAAGTCTAGGTATGCATGCTTCCAAGAATGTGGAAAATATGATTGTATTTTATTTAATTTGACGTGTTATGCTGATCCACAATGTTCTGCTTCGTATGTCCCGACAGGGTTCAGTACAGTATTATAAATTAGTCGTTAATTTTGTGAAGACCTGAAGTTCAGAAGAAAAGAAAGTTGGCAGTAATAAAATTGTCAGTTCTTACATTTTTTATATATGTTCCTGATCACTATTTTTCCTTACCATATAGGTAAGGAGGGTATTGTAATTGGATCAAATTTTCGATGCAATTTTTAACAGATCTTTGCGTTTTAGTCCCCTGAGTACAAAAGCGCATATTCCGCCATTGGTATGTGTGCCTGAGCCAATTATTTATCCCATGAACGGATGGGCCGATTTTATTTATTTTTTTTTTTTGTTTCTTAGGGTTTTGGCCCTCAATGTCTGGGTACCATATCGGGAACCCAGAGCGCAATAGCCGAAAATTACATTCTATAGACTGTAGCGCCACACCTCTAAGAATTTTGTCTAATGGCTTAAAGCCATTTAGTTTTTCATACATACTTCATTTTCTTGGAAAATTAGAAAAAGAGTTATGAGGAAAAGTATGATTTATGGAAAATTCTATCTTATCACTTGAAAGTTAATTAAATTTGCTACGAATCCAAAAAAAAAATCATCTTAATTGGATCAGTATTAGTAAAGGGACAACATATTGTACTTTACTCATGTTTATTTTTAATGATATTTTTTTTAAAGCATTCTGTGTATGTTCCACTAGAAACCAGTTCATTTGATGGTATGTATTTGTTTATTAATTTATTTTTCTTTAAGTACATTTGTCGTCATTGGTATTTATCCATATCTTTCTATATATTATTATTCCATGTACTAATTTTTATGCTTAGGTATACGTTCCCAAAATGTGAACATATGATTAATTTTTAGTAATTTACTTTATTATTATTATTTTTTAATTTATAAAAAAAATGTGTTATTTCAAGTAATAGTTGAGGGTCACTGGAAATGAGAAATAAGGGTTGGATGAGTGAAATAAGTGATAGAAGATTAATAGCAAAAAAAAGTAAAAAAGAAAAAAAAGAATATTCTAATGTGTTAATGTAGCGATGAGAATGATGTGTTAATGTAGCGATGATTGTAATGTATTTAGAGTTAAAATGAAAGAAAAAAAATTGTTATATATATTATGTCCAGCATTAGATTGATGAGTATGCTGTGCGTGTAGCAACCCAAGATATTTGGGCAGCATTGCTGTTAATAGAGCATTCTCTTTGGAATAAAAATAAAACTATACATCTCCCGGAACATTGTTGATGCTCATTTGAAAGATAATTAAATTTTTTCATTTATAATTTCATTTACAAGGTATTATATAGTTATGTATAATCTAACAGTAAAATAATACCTTAAACATTATATCAATAAACCGTTTAAAGACCACCATACCTAGGAGAGGCATCCTTGCAGAGGTGAGGCAGAGAACCAATTAACTGTTCAAAGACCGCCATGATGAATATTTTATTACTTGAGCTTCCACTCTAATTCGTTCCATCTCTAATCTTTACTGCAGTTATCAATGAATTATCACGTTGGGTGTTGTATGAATGAATCTTTCATGAATATTAAATGCTATTATAAATATAGATATCGTCGTTCCTATGGTAAACTTAACAGTGTGAAAATCAGTTCTTTTCAGGTGAGCAAAAAAACTGTTTCATTCTTCTGTGCATTGTTCTGCGCATTGTTCTGCGCATTAGAGACGCCTTCGATAATTTAAAATGTTTTTGTTGATATTGCATTTTTTTATCTCCTAGTTTCATGTGTAATTGTTGTTTTTCCTTTAATTAATCGTTAATTACCTAATAATAATGCACATTCGCAACTTACCTTCAGTATTAGGTATCCTGGTCTGAGGCTATAGAGTCCTCGTTCAATCTACACTGGTTTTCAATACCAGTTACGCGATTGAGAGAGAAGCGCTGGGATATCCGAGGGCCTGCTTTTCCACCCATTAGTGGAGGGAAAAGCTTGGCTCGGGATCCCCCAGGCTCATTGTAAATAGGATGCATAAGTATGCCTGTGTTTAGAATTTATATGTTTAATTTTATTTAATTTAATTTTTTTTCTTATTTATTATTTTACTATTATTTCATTTTAATTCTCGGTAAATGTGGTATGAATGAACTACTTAATCACTATTACCGTTGTCTTTTATTGAGATAGAATGTAATATTACTCAATAAAAGTAGTTATAAAAAAAATATATATATATATTTGTTATCATTAACATATTGGTGTAAACTTACGAATAAATAATATTTTGGCTTAATTTTTCCATTTAAATATAATATTACTTACTATTCATCATTAAATTACTTTTTATAATTATTAATACTATTGTAATTAGTTTAATATCATAATATATATATATATATATATATATATATATATATATATATATATATATATATGTGTGTGTGTGTGTGTGTAGGTTTTTTCTTTGTATTTTATTTACTTTATTTATTTACTGTTCTGATGATGCCTGAATTGGCGAAATGTCGACAGATGATTTATTTTATTTTCATTTTTTTATTTGTATTTTAATTTTGAGACTCGGCTTCTTTTTTGGATTTTTCCATTCATATCATTTTATATATATATATATATATATATATATATATATATATATATATATATATATATATATATATATATATATACACATATATACACATATACACATATTTGAAAATACTTGTACAGGAAGTGAATTACACCCGCAATCATGATTTTGGATGATTCATGTTTAAATTTTCATCTCAGATCTGTGGGTTATAAATAAATATCATTGTATCATAATAAAAAAAGATTAATTTCTTAAAAAATTATTATACAGTTTAAGAAAGAACTTTTATTGAAGAAAAAAATAACAGTATAGTTTTCCACAAGACATGTCGTAGAGTAGAGTAAATAAGTGCTTAGACAATTTACTGAAAAATAATTACGCAAAAATTTGATTGAGTAAATTTTAATATTTTGTTTTGCAAAACATTACATTGTTGATTTTCAAAAAACTAACCCTTCAAACGAATGCTTCCACTTGCACACATGACATGTATTTGAACACGATTGGCTTTGCCTTATATATCCTCTACTCAAAGGGAAAACCAATTGGTAGCATCGTATTCAGATGGACCAATCACACAGAAGACCGCTGTCTGTTCCAGGCGGATTAGCCAATCGAATCCTTGCAATGCCTTATCTTGGACCTTGGAATTTAAGCTATGTCCACACTGTTCGATGCCCTTTTCTTTTTGGCATCACTACCTAACCCTGTCGTACCTTGAAAATTTGAGTTCCTTTTATAAATTATTTTATTATTATCACTACCTATTTTCATTAATCACATTTTTTTTAAAAACAAATAACTCATTTGTATTCCGAAATTATCCCATAATAATATATTGTTTGTTTCTTTACGCGAGATTATTTTAGCCATATCTGGTCATTTTTAAATATAAGAAATAAATGTTTGGTTATTTCCATTAGAAAATTAATATATTTGGCATTACTATATATATATAAATGGTAACAAATTAACAATATATTTATTTTACTTCGTCCCTTTTATGTCAGTATATATTAAACTATTTTAGAATAATGTGCTATCCATGTCTATTTTGTCAGTCCTTTTTAGCTGCTGATGTGAGATGTGCTATCTCCGGCTAGGATATATGCACTCAAGTTTTAGAGTCCTCGGCTATTTAGTTATTTGCTGCTATTTGGGAGACTGGAGATTTTTTTCCAATAATTTGTAAATTATAGGTTTTGTCTCTCTTTTCTTAATCTCATTAAATAATAAATTCCATTAATTAAATTTAAAAAGTAATTATAATTAAATTTTTTATTTTTAAAAATGTCCTATATATGGCTGAAATATCTCAAGTAAAAAAAAAATATACATATGGTTTTTGAGTAGTTCCGGAATACAAATGAATTCTTTGTTTTAAAAAAATTGAGTGAAATAGGTAGTAATAATAATAAAATAAAGTAATTATTTATGACAGGTAAAGAGGATTAGGAGGTCATTTTCAGATTAGCTCCGCCAATTATAATAGTAATCTGTTATTTTTCTTGATTAAAGTAACATACGTGATATCGAAAGCTTTAATTATAATTGACCTAAGTAACGTTTTTTTTTTTTTAAAGGTTATTCACATGGCTAAAACTCTTTGATATTTAATAATATTGTCTTAAACAAATCTTGGAAGTGATTAAAAGTAATCTTGTATGCTCTAACCGTGTATTGGAGAGTATTCCCTTCTCATTTCTACACGAACGTGCATAACACCTTCAGCTATCATAAGCACCATTTCTTTCTACGAGCTTCTTTAGGTGTCCTTTATTACAGAAGCGCTTCTTATGGATAATTCCACCTTCTAAAGGCTTCCATCTCGACGTTATTCAAACTGGAAAATAGCCTAATAGTTAATTTTGCTAACTAAATGAATCTGCTAACAGATGTTAATATAATAGAAGGATAACAACATTGATTCAAATATAACTGATACTTTTCTATAATAGATACATTTCCTGTTTAAAAATAACTGGCAGGGCTAATCTGCAAAAGACCCGGATTAGATAACAATGTCGAAATTGCATCGCAAATCGACCGGTGAGGACAAAGCTGTAGGTTCCTTCTCTTTTGTAAATTTTTTCCTGAATTGACTGCAATTGTAAAAATATTGAAATTTATTGATAAAATGTGTTGAAGTATACGCGATTAAATTAAAAAGTATAATAAATAAAATTAATCAATTACATATATCCCTCAAATAAAGGGTGTAGATACACTTAACATCATAGATACCTTGAAACAATTACAAAAATTCATGTTACTTTTTAAATATACTTTATTCATTGAATGTTAGCTTATATATAACATGACGATGATAAGAGAAGTAACTAATTAACTCTAGCGAGATGTTTCTCGTAAAATTAAGATCTATAAATGTATTACCTATTGTCTTAGGGTGGTTATTTGATGAACATTAATTAATTAGATGTTTATTTTTCAAATTTACTTTATAAATTTGATATGCATGCGGAGACGTCACCTGCTCACTGTAGCGGGGACGTCACCTGCTCACACCTAAAATTGTACAACTTCATTCATTTATTGTACTTTCTCCTGAAATACAAATCCAATAATTCTTTTTGCAATCTCTAACAGCATATTTCCTTTCTTAAACAATACCAATTATTGGTTTCTAACATTTATAAAAGCGGTATCATAAGCGATTTAAAATGACACCAAAAGCATTTGAAATTTTTTCGTCAGAATTCCTTACATCCCGAATGGAGAGACGTATTCCCCAAAAAACAAAAACAAATATATATATATATATATATATATATATATATTTGTTTTTGTTTTTATATATATGTTTTTTTTACATATATATATATATATATATATATATATATATATATATATATATATATATATATACGTGTGTGTGTGCGTGTGCGTGCGTGCCTGATAATCATTACTACTGATATACTGTTCTGAAATGCCCAGAATGCTCTAATATTCCTCACTCACGATGCATAACCTCCTACTCAAGACAATAAAATGTCTCGTAAAGTTCAAATATTCAATGATTTTACTAAAAAAAATTGATGTGTATATTTAAATAGGTTCAATCAGCCTTTTATGCCAGATCGTTATTTTTTTAAACCCCATTTCTACTTTTTTTGCATTTATCAATAGCCTTGCGAATTGGCCACTTATTGCTACTGTTGCATTATTATATATAACATGCATAAAATATTAATGTGTTGTTCCTACTTACATTTACAGAATTCTGAAATTATATAATCAAATTATATTTTTTAAATTATATCTGTTGTTAATTTTAATAAAGTTTTATGTTATAAATTAATAAAGTTTACATGTTAGATATACTTTTTGGTTAATTTTATAAATGTTATTTAATTTATTATATTTTTACCTTGGAGAAATATTTAATTTTCAATTTATGTTATAGGTAACCATGCAAAGTTACGTAGGTATAAAATAAAAATAAAAAATATTTCATAAATAAAATTGAAGAACCTAAATAAAATCAATTAGGAAAAAATAGTCAAAATACAAAAACATGTAAAAGTTTAAGATACAAAGATTATAGTTACATATAAAGATTATATATTAAGATACATACTAAAATAATTAAAATATTGATAAGAAAAGATTGAATACAAGAATACACTCTTAGATTTTAGAAACATTACAAAACAGCCATTTACAAAAGTTTCTTGAAGATTATTAACATAAGATTAAGAATATAAAATCTGGTGCGGTTTCAACACCTTCTTACCACCCTTTAGTAACTACCTATCAATTTAAAAAAAAAATATTTTAAACAATTCACATAAACAGTAATTGAAATATCTACAGCAGCATTTCTTCACGTCTTAACTCACAATAGTACAATAAAATAGTTTTTAAAACAATTAAAGTACGACGGTTGACATCCGCATGATGGTATAGAAGGATCAATCCCTAATTAAAGTACGACAATTCTGTGATTTTATATTTTATAATATAAAAGTAATAAGTTCAATACGCTGTATCTTTGATAATACTGGTCCGATCTAGATAATTTTTATTTGTTTTTTAGATAGTTTAGCTTCCTTTCATACGATTATATACATAATTTACCAAGAAAGGTTGAATTCAATATTTGTTCTTTAAATTATAAAATAATTGTTTACGACCATATTTTTGGCATTTCAACTGACTTTGTCATATTATCAGCGAAGTGTTAAACGTACTATTGTAAAGATATATAAAAATCTTTAGAATTATTAAAGGTTAGCCGCTCTGCAGGCCCGTTATCGTTAGTTTTAGCTTAAAATGCCACTGAAACCTTGTAGGTAATTTTAAGGGAAACTATATTTGTTTGAAACTTTTATCGATAAAATACATATTCCTAAAAAAAAAAGAAAATCCACTTACGGCAGGTATATTCTTGAAATACCGAACATTTCACAGGTTTGATGCTCCGAGTATCCGTTATTATTAGTTTTAGGTTAAAATGTAACTGAACCTTTTTTTGTAGGTAATTTTAAGGAAAACTACATTACTACTTTTTTTTTCATAACATGCTTATTTCCCAAAGAAAGAAAAAAAATAATAATAAATGCCTTGTTTTTTTATTATTATTATTGTACCTATGAGTTATCAACAGTTAGATTTTCCGAATAAATGATTTTGTCTGACCTAATTCATTTTTCTTTAGTGCCTCACTCAATTGACTCTTTGTGAGAGTTTCAACTGAAATAGTGCGATCTTTGTAAACTTTAATTGTCTATAACTTCTGAAAACTGAGACCTTACAGCATATCAATTGCATTAGAATTTGGTGAATTATCCCTAAATTCTAATCCAATATATTGTATATTGATGAAGAGTATTCCAGATAAATACCAGGAAATTTTATTGACCAATTTCTCACCTCAGGAGCAACAAAAAGGTTCATTTGGAGCATGGTACGATTCCACGCAGAAAAGCATGAAATTTAAGTTTTATATTTTTTTAAGTTAGTCATGTTCTTTTTGTAGAATAGGAAGAGATAACTCAATAACTATTCAATGTAATTAATTTCAAATAGTACCATCGTAAAATAGACAAAGTTCCCTGAAAGAAATAGTTTGGCTTAACTAAATTCATTGTAAGTTGACTCTTGGAGGAACCATCAGCGAATTTAAATTTTTTTAAATTACAATTTACTTGTGAATATTTTCCCAAAAATACTTTTATTGCGCTTTGATTGCGTATAAATTAAGTTGAAGTTTCATTTGGGGTTGTTCTAGAATTAGCACTTGATTTTCCAAAAAGTGTGGAGTGGAATTATGTTTTCCCGAAAATGAAGTGTTTTTAGAATGAAATTCAATAAGCTCACTTTGTTTCTAGGAAATGCATATTAAAAAACGTATTTGTGAAATAAAACAAACTAATCCAAAAAAAAAAATGAAATGAAACTACGCCTAAAAATAAAATAAACATTGACTGATTAAATAAATACTGTAATATTAATACTGTAATATTAAATTAATATTAATATTAATACTGTAATATTAATTAATTAGTTAATTAGTTAATATTAATATTAGTATTAATACTGTAATATTAAATAAATATTTATAAATATTAAAAATAAAATAAACATTGACTGATTAAATAAATACTGCTTAAAAATTTAATAGATTAAAATAATTTTACAGTATAACATATAAAAACAAAAAAATATAAAACATAATTAAAATTAAAATATCATAAGCAGTAGTCCTCTCTGGCCTTTTTGATAATTTATTTCAATAAGGATATTTTTATTTAAGTAAGTTTTGTATATTTATTGTTAGTATTGTGGTAAAATTGTTTTCTTATTTTAAACGTTATTTATTTTAATTTGTCGATGATAATTTTATTTTTATTTTTACATTTTCATTTTATATTTAATTTCAGAAGTTTTGGGATATTACATACATATTTTTTTATAGTAAAATTTTGGTTTATTTCATAAGTAATATTTTTATTCTGTATATCCCTGCTATTTTATTGAATAGAAACAAAGTGAATTTAGTTTATTTCATCCTCAAAACACTTGTTTGTCATGGAAACCTAATTCCACACCACACTTTTAGAGGAACCAGGGTACAGTTCTAGACTAATCCCAAAAGAAACCTCAACATTATTTATATGAAATTAAAGCCTAATAAAAAAAAGTTTTTCTCGAAGTGAAGTATCAGTAGTAGCCCATATTATAGGCCATATTTAATACTATGGTCCGTAATAACTTTTTCGTTGCTCTTGAGGTACAAATTCAGCCCACTAAATTTTCTGTTTTTTATCTGTTATACCCTATGTAAGATAATTTTTTTTTTTTTTTTAACTTTCAAATATCTACTTATCGGATTATACTTTACTAGTTCCTTGTACCTCTACCGTAATCAATTATTTATTTTTTTTAAATAGAATCCATATCCTCGAATTATTGGAAGAGCAGGAGAGGGTAATGACTGATAACAGATGGTGGATCGTAAATCCCCTATCTGTTGGCTATCAGCTGGCCGGCCCTAACTGTCGGAAATATTGCACCAATAATAGATAGCGCCTCTGTTCCTTGTCTCTGTCTCTTTGACATTAAATCCCTCTATTTCACTGGCATTTCTCTATTAATGCTGTGCTATTTATGAATCCCTAGTCTCCTATTAGCATAGTGCAAATTGATTTCTACGTTCATAAAAATATTTCTAGTTCTGCCAACCGTGGCTCTCAAAATCTTCCCAGTCAATATTTTTTTTTAAATTTACTTGTGGTTTATACGAGCTTAGGTAAATGTTGACAAAACTTGTTGTACAGTAGCTATCTCCTTAAACCAGAGCTCCAAAATTACTTTGCACTTTTTTTTATTTTAATTAGTTGTTGTTCTATAATTAAACTTATTCTTAGGAACTTTCCTGAAACTGTTCATGCAAGAGCTTTTATGTTAAAACTTTTATTATAAGTTCTTACATGAACTTTTTGTTCAAAACTTATATAGTAAAAGTTCTTTGAGAACTTTATCGTAAGAACTTTTATAATAAAAGTTCTTCAAGAACTGTATCGTAAGAATTGTAATATACTAGTTCTATATTAAAAAAGTTCTCCTTAGTGTTTTTTAGTGAGACTATAATAAAAATTCTAATTATTAAAGTACCCAATTAAATTTAAAAAATACTTATGGAATTGTATCTTGAAAGATTTTCTTATCTTAAAATGTTATTTCTTTAAATAATCATTGTGATTAAATCCACCAGTACAGGCTACATTAAACCCACCAGTACTCGCTACATTAAACCCACCAGTACTCGCTACATTAAACCCACCAGTACTCGCTACATTAAACCCACCAGTACTCGCTACATTAAACCCACCAGTACTCGCTACATTAAACTCACCAGTACTAGCTACATTAAACCCACCAGTACTCGCTACATATAGAAGGACCCCACTACTCGATCCTGAGATTTACTCTCATATAGGGATTTATAAGTGAAAATTAGTTAGTTTGTGAAGTTTTTTGAAATATAAGCGACCATTCATTCATCGGTTTCTTCTTTTACCTATTCTCTATATTTTCACACTTTAAATTCCCTCCCCCCAAAAAAAAAATAAATAAATTAGGATTTGGATCACTCTTTTGTTTCAGTAGGTATAGGTAATTCGAAAAGCAAAAGTCAATATTTATATATCCTTTTTATGAGAAAAATGAATACGACTGAGTCATGAAATATTCCTATATTCTTCAATAATACATTGGTTGAGAAATAAAACCCATTAAAATATAAGAATCGCACTAATAACTAAAACAATGTAGATAATTTTGACTAGACAATGCTTCACAGGCTAAAATGTGAGATGTATTGATATATAATACATGATATATAATAGATGTAATGATATATCGGTTATTTTTGGACAATATTGTTCATAGGAACAAATTATATATAACATGTACAAGGTGCGAACAAAAGGTAAGGGACAAGCCAGGTAGGAAGATAATTGACAGGCGATGGCAGCTATCACCACAATACTTACCTAACCTTTACCCTCAGATATAAGAAATTTGATAATTTAAGAACCTACAGAGAAGTGGGTAGTGTGACAAAGGCAAGATGTGGTCCGTCCTGGAAGACGTAATCAATTTTAGGAAACCAGTCACCCTGGGATCCCGGCTGGCATACAGAAAAAACGACGGAGGCCTGGGAAGGACCTCATTCGATTATAAGATACTAATGGATTCGAAGAGATCGAAAAACAACTTCAGTAACACTATTATAAAATATGTACTTACATTGGTACGGCAGCACTCGCATGTGAGAATAAGTTTCAGAAGCGGTAACTTGAGCACTCGCAGCTGTTAGTTTTTCTCACAAATCGGTTTTGATCAAAGGCCAATAGGCGATCGACACTGGATTTTGCTCATCCGTTGCCAGGAATGGTCCCTTCCTTCCAGGTATACAAGGACCCAACTCTCCCACCTTCGTATATCCTAGGCAACATCATTTTATCCAGACATGTGAGATACATTCAACTGGCGGATTAATTAAAATTAAAGCAATTTTTCTATTGAAATTAAAAATAAAATATTAAATAAAATAAATAAGTAGATAATTGTTTTTCTATTTGTTCTTTTATTTCGAATTTTATTTATTATCTATGTTATTTGTTATTATTATTATTATTTTTTATAAAGGCAATCCAGGACAAGGTAATGTCTGCCTACGCTCAACTATGTCGACTATGCATGATTGGCCGATATCAGTTCATACTGCAATGCACTGCCAATACAGTTGGCAGACAACTAAAATTAAAAAAAAATAATAATAAAAAAAAATATGAAAAATAAACAGAAACAAATAATAAAAAATAATAATGATAAATAAAAAGAAATAAAATAAAATAATATAAATATAATGATAATTAATAAAAGAAAATTTGTAAGTTAAAATAAAAGAAGGGTTTATCTTAAAATAAAACATTTATTCATGAATAATTATAGTGGAAACAAGAGAAATATATAAGAAACATAGGATTATATATCTTTAATTTTAAATCGATTCATATACATTGATTTTTTTTTAAATAATCGAATATTTCGGTAATGTGTGGATTGCCATTTATTAAAGTTACCAAATGGTCATGAGTCTTGCAGATGAATCCAGTTGATCGTCGCCAGTTGGTCGTTGATGATGGCGTTCTTTTTGAATGTGAGAGCAAGGACCCACATGCAACTACTCCTGATTTATCGGCTGTAGTAGGGGCTTATAATTCTACAGTGGCTTGTAATTTTAAAAATCCGGGCGTAAGGAATTTAAGATCAAGTTCCGACCCAGTGACTTGACAGAGGCCCAAGCCCACCAGCGAGTTGATATGTGCAAAATTTTGCTTAAAAATCCGAAAGATGACAGGTTATGGAGAAAAAAATTTCACAAGTGACCAAAAGTGGATATTTTAAAAAAATCCTAGCAATCATAAGCGGTGGATACGACCATGTGAAGCTTCACAACTGGAGGTTTGCCAAGATCGGTTTTGGAAAAAAGTGATGCTTTGTGTTTAGTGGAACTTCGAAGGTCTTTTGTACTTTGTGCTTGTTCCTGATGGTCGGGTAGTAGGATCAAACCATTACTCTGAACATCTATACAGAGTTTACGTAGTTTGAGTGCAAATTACCCCGCTTTGGAATCAAACCATTTTGCAATACCACAATTCCCCTGCTCATCGTTCTCGTTTGACCAATTATCGGAACTGCAAAGAGTAAACGTTTTGGCTCATCCTGCGTATATCCCAAATATTGCACCACCAGATTGTGGTTTGTTTAGATCAATGGCTCATTTTTGAAAAGATCGGATCTTTGATAATTACGAGGACGTAAAATTTGGGTGTGAAGAGTTCTTTATCTCAAAATCAAAGGAGTGATGCCGGTATCAAGTCCAATTACTGGCAGAAAGATGGGTGAATGTAATTCAAAACAATAGACTTTATTTTGAAGAGTACTATTTAATAATTTTTAAAATACGTAAACTAAAATAAAGCTATACTAATACTCAAGGACTTTTATAACATCCTAGTCGTATGCCATCTGTACGCCATCTAATATTTTAATGTATATGAGATGGCTTGGTAAAAATGGAATTGAATGAACATGGTGGCTTTGAATATCGGAATGTGAAGGATTGGAGTCAGCATTACCAATATCTTAGGGAAGCTTACAAATAAAAATATATCGTACATACCTAATGAAAGACGTATAACTCAAAATTTCTAACGTCACAAATTTTTAATTATGGGATCCCTAATGTCCCAAAGAGCAGCCAGCCCCCAAATATCAGACCAAACCAATTTAGACACAATAGGTCATCTACCAGCAACATGTGTTAGAGGAAACACCCTGGAGGCTTCTATGTAGAACTTAACATATGTCTAATGTTCTTTCTAACATTAACATTAAATCTTAATTTGTACAAACATTAAATCTTAATTTGTGTCCCTTTCGTTTTAGTTTTAGATATGCGATATATTAGAGTTTATTTTTTTTTTGGCAGAGTGGGGGGTTATTCAGTGGTAAGGCACTGTGCTCCTGTTCTCCCCTACTACGGTTCGAGACCGACTTTGACAGATAATTATTTATTCTGTTTTCAGCAGTGGATCGATCATGTTGAGTTGGGGGACCATCCTGTGGCTTCCCCAACCTCTGTAAATTGGGTAACCTTAATCGGGGGAAAAACTTGGTAGTTTAGCGTGATTTCTGCCAAATCATTTCCTTCCACAACCGTTGACCTAGCAACAGTACAGTCCTTACCAAATACTAAACCCGAAATCCTTCATGGGTTGTTGTGGTACAGCTTTCTATATTGGCATCAAAAATAGATTTATTCATTGACGAATTCATTAAATATGTTGCCAGCAACAGATATGTTACGTAAAGAACACATACATTTCCAATTTGTAATTTCACTAACAGTAACAAGATGTTGTAACAGAATAGACAGGAAATTTATTTAGTCGTTACTTTCCATTTTAACGAGCTAGATGGATGCTGGATGGAAATTCTTCAAAGTTTACCAGGGCATAGAGGCTTGCATATTAAGTGACGAATCATGAAATTTCATCACCATCGATTCAGAGATTTTCTAATCGCCTTTGATTGGGTCGTTCAAGAATTTGCATTACCCACTTTTCATCTAAAATCTTCATCAAGAATATCTGAATATTCATCTTGTCAGCCACCTCTAGCTTGCGCTGTTAACTGGGAAATAACATTTGGAAAAAAAATTCAATTATATCGAAATTTAATTAGTAATCTTGTATTGAATACATTATTTTCTTTGTTACGTGATAATTTATTAACATGGTATCGTAAAAAGAGATGTAATGTTGTCTTTTATGGGTAAACTTTTTACATATTTTAATTGTGTATGGTGATATATATATATATATATATATATATATATATATATATATATATATATATACATATATATATATATATTATATGTGTGTGTACGTGAAAGGTAAACTATGTGCGTGCAATGTTGCTGATTTTACTGTCATGTTTGGATCATTCTTGCATATTTTTCGGGAATAAACATCGTAAATAAGCTAAAGGAGTATTTAATATATAAAATTAGTATTTAATATGTAAAATTTCAAATATAAATATTGACCGCCAGGATCTGAACTCTGATTTTTTCCTGGGCGGGGGAAGGTTAATTTCGCCGTTGCTTCTTTCATCCTCCCCCTCCCGTCCGATAAAAGTCAACAATTTACAGCAATATTTTAGGTAGCATATTTCGAAATAAATACCATTGTATTATATTAACTCATTTCATTGACTGAATTAAGTTCAAAACTATCAAGAACCAGAAATAAATCTTTTTTACTTAACTTAAAAATGCAATTTTGCTCGAAATTCTGCCGTCCGGAGCGAGTACTCGCTTTGACCCCCCTCTTTCCCTCCTCTTCACCCCCTTCCTCTCCAATAGTTGTGGCCCCGTTGACCACAATTCACAACAACCAATAAAGTTCGATCTGAAACTTCTTTTTGCGCTCCTGAACAAATTGACAAATGTTACGTAAGACGGTATACCGTAATTAAAATGAACATATGAGCTTTATTTTAGTTATATTTGATCTCTTTAAACTAAATATATATATATGTATATACATTGATATATATATTAAAACCTGCTTCCGAAAACATGGGACCAGGTTCAAGGCGTTCCGGAGTAGTGAAGGTACTATTGATTAAACACGACCAACCGCAGCAAGAGGATTATAAGATATTTTCTTATTGGTCCCTACCGCTGTATCCCGTAATTTAATTGGTTGATGGGCGATAGCTGGCTAGTCTGATTGGACTTCACCAACTTCTTGATGAACCAATAATCTGATAGCCGTAATCTCTCTTCCTGTTTCAGGAAGGAAAAAGATAATTTTATTAGGAGAATCATTTATTTTAAATCATTATAAAAATAATTGGAAACATTATAAGTTGATCAAGATTCGATATTCTTTTCATAAAATATTATTTTCATAAGATATTACTTTTTGTCGCAATCAGACTTCGGTTCCCTTAGTCATCTCGTTATTATTATTATTTGTATTTTGAATAATTACAGGAGTATAAACTATAAAACTGGATATAATTTTGTTAATCATTAATGAAGTAAAATACCTCAAACATAAACTTAAAAGGCGGATGTCAGATTCTGGAATTATTTCATTAAATACCCCTCTTTCCATTAGGCTTACTTAAGAAATAGCGGCTTTACAAATAATCTTTATTGACCCAACGATTCCATTCCTAACTTTTGACCACGCAATTGCTTCCAATGGAGTTGGAAACAAACTACCAACTCCATGAATAGCGAACTGCTTTGAGATCTTGATATAATGGCTTTCAGTATTTCTTTTACAGCATCCTTAACAATTTTTAACAAACTTAATCCTTCTAATTTTACACACAAAAAAACAAACAAAAATTTACTAAAATATAAATTACGTTGCTAAATGCTAAAAATGGGAGGAAGGAATAAAGATTTCAAAAAAATCATTTTAGTTGATTTCCTGCCTGTGTATTATTTTAAAATGATTATAGAAGTACATTTTCTGAAATGGTTTTAAGCCCACATCCAGAAGTCCATTTAACTCAATAAGAATAATTCACTAGCTAAATAGATAAATATAGAAGCAGTAGTGCACTAAAAAAAAATACAATTAAGATTGTAAGATTAATAATATAAACATAAACTTGTGATTCAAATTGCCTAACTTTAACTCAAAAACGAGAATAAATTAATTATCGGGATATTATTAGAAAATTCCGAAACGAAGCCTAAAGTCTCTCCATGTTTCTCCATTTCAGACATCATCAGGACAGAAAAATATAAAATCACACATAAGAAGACCATAACATAAGAAGACCATAACACATTAATAGTCTATAAAATAATAACAAATAGAGAAATTACATCATTCCCGGTCAGTTCAATATCAACTGTTTATGAGTATTGTGTGTCGACAGAGACCAGCAGTGAAACGGAATGATTTCAAATTTTTTTTAACCGTATTTCCCCCGAAAAAATAGACAATTGCAGTGGGTCGAAGGTCGACAGTGAGCGGCGGGATTGCGTTTTCTATCCGTTGCATAACCCCGGATTATGGAAGTTCTGGAGATGTCTTTCTTTTGCATTTTAAAGTAAATTAAATTACCTATAAAACCAAAGAAGTTTCATGGAAATTGGACCATTATTAGCAAAGATATGGCTATTACAACTCCAGCGGCCCCCTTGGGAACGAGCTGAAATTCGGTATGAAGGGTTTTCTGTATCGAAAGTCAGCGGAGAGGCAGACCAATATAATAATGATATAGGTAAATTTTGGTATGTTAGGGAACTGTCTTTTGCGGGTCTCAACTTTTTTCTCACTCTTTCGTTTTTTTAATATTTTGTGTTTTAGTGAAAATACGACTTTAGAGACAGAGTTCTGCTACTCAAGAATTTTTATTTTATGTATGAATGTTAAGTACAAGAGTAGCTATTTGGTGTACAATATAAAAAATAAAAATAAAAAAGAAGAAAAAAAATATGACTTAAAAAACGCACTAATTCCAATGGAGGATATTGGGGATATATAAATCGGGAGAGTGAGGCCTCAACAAAAAAAGCCTGTGTGACTGGCACACTTTTTTTTTTTTGCTTTTTTAAAAACAATTTTTGTATTGTAAGTCAAATAGCTATTCTAATATTCACTCAAAAAAAATTAATTTTTAATAAATTATTTTATAATTACTAAATTAAATTATTATTTTATAATTACCCCGTTTCACTACCGGACCCTATCTACTCCAAAATACTAGCATCTTTAAAGCTGCGAGTATGTTAGGGATTGATAAATTATTTGCCACTTTTATAAATTTGTTTTATTGAAAACTATTTTCCAATGTTTTACTTTCATCCTCAGTTCTAAAAATACATAAAACAATTCAAAAATAAGCAATGCAAAATATAGTTTGGTATTATTATACACATCAAATTAAATGAATATAAATCAGTATTATAAAATTCTGTTTTATGATCAGTTTTATAATACTGATTTATATTAATCTATTTAATATGTATAATAATACCAAACTATATTTTGAATTGCTTATTTTTGATTTTTTTTGTGTTTTTAGAACTGAGGATGAATGTATAACATTCCAAAATAGTTTTCAATAAAACAAATTTTTAGAAGTGGCAAATAATTTATCAATCCCTAATTAGATTGATCCTTCTATACCATCATGCGGATGTTAACTGATTATGAGTATGCTTACACTGGTCGATTTTCAATGCGCTTTCGTTTTCGACATCGCTACCTTACCTTCTCATACCTTGAAAATTTGAGTTCCTTTTATAAATTATTTCTTTATTATTTTAACCTATTTCATTCGTCACGTTTTTTTAAATAAATAATTCATTTGTATTCCGAAGCTATCCCAAGACAATATATTGTGGAACCTCGACTATCTGGGGTAATGACGGGGAGGAAGGTGCAGAGATCATAAAAAACCATGGATAATCAATTTTATTTCCATTCATACTAATATTTGGTAAGGGTGGAAGAAAAAACAGTGTTATTTTCATTAGAGAATTGATATATAATAATATCCATATAATAGTAGTAGAGCAGTTATAAATATTTTTTTTATTTATTTAATAATAGAGCAATAGAGAAAAATATTAGTATTTATTTATAGAGCAAATTAATAACAGAGCAGTTGGCGCTTGACTATACGCCACTCTGCCCTGACGATGGCCTAAAACTTTGGTCGAAACGTCGGCACACAATATTTTCGTATTTATTTGTTTCTTCACTGACCACATCATCAATCGAGCTATAAGAATATTCTTGGTGTATTAAATAAATAACATATTCTTGGTATACCTTCCTGGTATGTTATTTAATTTAGATTTCATTATTATACAGGAAGTTTCGTAAATAAATTTTACTGAAATACATTCATTATAACAAAAAAGTTATGATATAGTTACGAAGTATACTTTTAATCTCCAACATTTTAGTTATTTAGTATTCCATGTTACTTACATTAATAGATGAGTACATTAACGATTTTCACTCACTTTTAAAATTCACCATAGAAATAATTGACAGTAGATAATGATCATAGAAAACAGATTTCAAAAGTTATTAGTTAGAGTATTAATTAAAGAAAGTACCAATTTTTAGTATAACTTGTTGATGAAAACGAAAAGACGCAAACATTTTTAAGTTGGAAATTTGCTTTCAATAAATAAATCTTAATATGTATAAAAAAAGTACTATTTTTTTTTCAGCACTTAAAACAGGCACTTATTCCACAGCACCTTTGTATTTACTACCATTTTTATTGGAATATAGTTTTAAGAACAAAAACCAATCTAATTTCACGTTCACATCAGATTATTATATTATATATAGTTTATTAAAAGAGAGGATACGGATATTAAAGACTGTGGCGGCCGAACATAAACCATCGGCTTTGTCTCAAGCGGATTAATGCTTTTTGCTCCGACAAAAGTTAATTTAATGGCTTAATGGCTTCCAGAACAATTGCTCAATTTATACAACTGATAATAGTCTTTGTCAAAGTCGATTTTTTATTTTATATGTCCTTGGATAATAGAAGTTATTTGTTTAATTTTGAGTTTTACCTTCAATTATCATTATTATTTTTATTTTTATTTTTTGCGTCACCAAAAATATATAACGATGTGAAATACCTAGTGATTCATAACCACAGAAAAGGTAATGTACTGTTTTTCATTTTGCCTATTTTTCTTTTTTCTTTTATTTTCTCTAAATGATACCTTTTCAATTACTGATTTTCCTCCTTTTTCTGTATTACAACTATATTTTAAGGAGTCTTTGAGATGTTGATTGGTCTGTGTTTTTCAAATGGTTAATTGTCTATAATCGTGCTCTACAGGTCATGAAACAGATAGAAAACGCATTAGCGCAGCTCACCGCCGACCTTCGGTCCACCGCCGTAGTATATTTTTTTCGAGAGAAATACGATTAAAAACTTTTAAAAAACTTTAATAAATACAATTATGTTTTGGCTGCATTTCGATATTTTATTGTTCTCATAAAAACATTCACGGCGCAACTTTACAATCGGGTCGCATTATCACTGACTCCTAAAGGTCGCCAGACTAGCACTCTCTAACGCCATTTGTGCTAACTAACTGCTTTGTATTCAATTGCAACATTCGTATTCATTTGATTTACTAAAATTATTAGTGCTTTAATTAGTTATTATTTTGAAATTATTAGTGCTGTCGACTTTCGCACACTAAGAGATAAATAAATCCCCAACGGATCTTTTTCCTTTATTATTGCTTTAATTAGATCGCAGCTGTGGACTTCCGTTCGCTCAAGAGATATAATCCCAAAACTATAAAAAAATCTTTTTCAGTTGAGGTAAGTAAAAGTAAACCGTAATTTAAATTATTACTGCTTTACGACAAACTTCTCCAGACCACCGGTAGTCGATAGAGCTAATAATTTTAAATAATATCTTATTAAAGCAGTAATAATTTGAATAATTCCAATGAATGCGAATGTTATAATTAGATATACAACAATTAGTTAGCACCAATGGCGCTAGAGAGCGTTAGTGTTAGTCAGGCGACCTTGGGGTAACTTCGGCAGTAGGCACTGATACATACGCAGTATTGTACGCAGTAAAGGAAGTATTCTAGTCGCGAAAATTTTACAGATTTCAACGGAAATATCCATTTTGACCATCTCTGATTCCATTTTGACTAGTTTCGTCGTGACGTTCGCACGTTCGTACGAGCATATCTCGCATAACTAAAACGGCCGTAGAAAGTTAAAATTTTGTATTTAGGATTATTGTAAAATCTAGTTGTGAACATCTCTTTTTGGTCACTACATGATTGCCTGAAGTTTTACTTTACTTGAAGTATTTTTTTCATCAAAATATATATTAAAATATAGTGCAAAACTTCCCAAATTTTGTAATTAGGGCTTTTATATTAATATAAATGTATTTACTAGATTTTGGTTAAAAGTGGTGAGCCGAAAAGGGTACTTCACTTGAAGGTCAGAATAAACTTACATCAAAAATTACATTGAAACCCAGGTGACCTTTGGGTAACTTCGGCAGGAGCTAGTGATAATGCGGCCTGATGGTAAAGTTGTACCGCATTCATGTTAGGGCAGGGATATGAGAACAATAAAGTATCGAAATACAGTTGTATTTATTGAATAGGAAGCGACCAGTCAAAAACAATTCAAGTTAATTATGTTCCGATTGCACAATCGTAAAGTTGACAAAATTTGACGGCACTCAGCTATATTTTTGGTGGACTATTCCTCTCTCGATTATTGATATTTCCTTCTCGAACTACCTGTATAATAGTACGAATGTACCATTATAAAAAATAACATTTACTGTGGACTTACCATACTTCACATGGGCTCGCTGCCTGGACTTCTTATGCGACCACTTAATCGATATTAAAATAATTTTAAATATATATATATATATATATATATATATATATATATATATATATATATATATATATTTTTTTTGTTATAATTTACTTATTTCTAGCCGGCCACTACGGTGTCCATTGTTCTTCCCTTCCAGAGTTCTGGAGCACATCTAGCGCTCTCCATTAAGGAAGTGCTCTCAAGAAGTTGTCCTCTTGAAGAATGATGTGCAGCTAAAGTTGCGGCTTTACCCTCAAAGACTCGAGCACTCGAGCACTTACTACACACTTTGCCAACTGCTCTTATTCAGAGCTGTCGTATTATTTACAATTTGCGTTATGTGATAAGAAAACATATTCAGAAAATACTTTTTACACTATGATATACTGGTGGATCTAGGAGGTATAAATAAATAAGTACTTTGACCAATATCTATACCTCATTGATCTCAAATAGATAAAGTCTACGAGTTTATCTTAAAAAATGCTTGTCTTTTATGCAAATGTTAATATAAAGGTATATTATAGGGGTTCTGGAAATGTAAATGGTCCAAAAAAATATGCACACAAAGTAAAACACAATCATTGTGCAACCGAAGTTTATTTTCAGAAATAAAAAAGTAAACGTCTATTTTGTTTCTATTATTTTATTTATGTAAATTGCATTTCAAATACTTTTAGTTTTCGCACCGTCCTACTTCGTCAGGTGGTTCGTTGGAATTTTTCTCATTTAAGGTAACACTTATAGCCAGTAATATTCCTGACGATTGCACATATTATAAATGGCTAATAATATGGTTTGACATTTTGAGATTATACTAGTTGAGTAAGAATATCATGCAGGAGGAAAGTAAATTGAATGAATGTCAAAAACATCGCATTTGAAGTAAAAAATTAGGGTAGCACTCGTGAAAATGAATTAAAATACTGACCATGTTATTCTAGTTTTTTAACTTTACTTTCTATATAATTAAACTTGGTCCGGAAAACACATTTGTTGTGAACAGTAAACAAAATGGCTACTTTTTACCAAACTACAGAACAAAGATTCCCATGAATCTCTTTGAATCCTAGATAACACTCAATCCTCAAGTAACACTCAAGACAGATTTTGAGGACAGAACTAAAACCACAACTTTTAAAGTTTATCAACTACTGTATCATAAGTACTTTAACTTTAAAACCTGACATTGTAACAGTAATTTTTCTGATACATAACCCTATTTTACTCCTATTAATATGTAATTACAATATTAAAAATTAAATAATTTTTTTTTTTATTCAGAAGTAACTAAAAATATAACAGCCTAGAATCTTCTACAACACCTTCAACAATTATAACAAGTAATTATAACAAATTGGCATTTGATGAATAAATTCTAATATTCAAGCTAAACCGTAAAATATATATATATATATATATATATATATATATATATATATATATATATATATTACTTTTTATAGTAGTATATATATATATTGTAGTTATAGTACCCAATCTATAATTATAAGATGTAATTTCACGAGGTTTTTCTAAACCTTTAGAAACAACGTAATGAAACAAATCATTCAATTTCTTATACAAACGGTCATTCAGATAACTAACATATGGATTTAAATTTGTAATAATTTCAATAAACTCAGTGAATTTAATTCTGTTTACAACACAAAATATAACTTGTCTAAAACGAACGGTATAATAATAAGAATTACGACACAATAACAAAGTTCTGTAATAAGATGGCCAATTATAAAATCTATATCTAGTATACAATAATAAAGCTATAGAAATGGCTTTGTCATGGGAGACTTCAGGCATCTAAAATAAAACACAAAATACATATTAGTACATTTATTCAAACCAGAAAAAAGAAATTTATAATATACATCAATCGTGTATGTCAAAACATACGAAATGTGTTGGTCTTGGTCATCTTTATCTAAAACTAAATCATTAGCTGAAGGCC
Organism: Rhaphigaster nebulosa; assembly: GCA_948150685.1. Taxonomy (NCBI): domain Eukaryota; kingdom Metazoa; phylum Arthropoda; class Insecta; order Hemiptera; family Pentatomidae; genus Rhaphigaster; species Rhaphigaster nebulosa. Next base: position 798,491 of record OX411309.1, read on the forward strand.
TACCAACAAATACAGAAGGAAGACGTTTACAACCTTGGTTTCTCATCCATTTAAGAAAAGTCACTTTATCTTTCTTATCGGAAAACAAATTTGCAGAGGCTAGGGTATGTAACCAACCTGGAACATATGAATGCTTAATGACACTATTCCTCCTTAAAACTCTCCTACGAATAGGAGCATTACCACTTTCATAGACAAACGGACCAAAATCGGGTTTCTCTTCGTTATACGTAGTAGTAGTATTACGGTAATATTGTATCGGCATACTCTCCATCGGAATAGTATAAACTTGAAACTTTTTGTTTTCATACTGAGGCCAAGTATCAGACCCAACATTCTTCGCATATTTAAACAAGACATAATTTACATATTTAGTTTTGAATTCCTGTGCTTTATCAGGTGTTTCACTACCAATAAATTCACTAGTAACTTTAAAAAAATCAAAATTTTTCAGATAAAAACGAACAGAAACCAAGTTATATTTAGCATACTTTTTAGAAATATCTTTTAACTCTTCATTACGAAAGAATGAAGTAAAATATATATATATATATTTTACGGTTTAGCTTGAATATTAGAATTTATTCATCAAATGCCAATTTGTTATAATTACTTTTCCTCTATATGTAGAATTTAATATCATTTCTATAGTGAAGTAGAAAAATATTAAAATAAAGTGAAATCTATGGAACGCCGTACTGTAATATAAATTTTGAAAATGATCCAATAAACGAATATTACATTTCCATTCTTGGAGATAATTGTCTTCTAGGTAAGTACTTGATAGAGTATTGAACCTTAATAAAATATCAGCCATCAAGAATAACAGCTGCTAACAGAATATTATCATCCCACCAAACAGGGATATCTGATATAGGGATAGTTGATAACTGGGATAGTTGGGGATAGTGTCACTGTGGACAAACAGCTGTCAATGGGACAACTTTCCCAATTACATCACTTCCCTGCAAAGTCTATTTACAGACTTGTCAATTAGTTACACTTTTAGTGACCAGGTGGCGCTCTGAACTGTATTCTCGAAACAGGATATTTTTAAAAATTTAATAGAATTTATTTAGAAAAAATTTAATTTAAATTTAATATAATTCAATTAGTAACCGTTCTGAAACTCTCCATTTTTCTAAATACATGTGAACAAAATCTTTCATACCGTATGATATTTACACCATAAATAAAAATTAACGATACGAATTTCAGACATTTGGCCTCGGAGAGCAATCTAAATCCATCCTACCTTAGTTGACTTGAACGTCCCTGTAAATATTCATCATTTTATAGGTCGCTGCTGTATTTTATTCAATATAAGATGGCTTGGTAAAACTGAATTGAATGATAGAGTCTTTGAATATCTGAATGGTGATAGATTGGTGTCAGAATCACCAATATATTAGGAAATCTTACAAATAAAAATATATCGCACAGCCAGAATGGAATAGTTACTACTAAAAATTTCTAACGTCAGATATTAAAATTGTTGGACCGATATCATCCCAAAAGCAGCCGGCCAAACATGTGTTAGAGGAAACACCCTGGAGGATTCTATGTAGAACTTAACATATGTCTAATGTTCGTTCTAACAAAAACACATGTTTTGAGTCGTGCCTCTTTCATTCTGTATGTGCGATATATAACCCAACGTACGACAATATTTTTTATACACTTAATTGGTTTTACACTACGTTTCGAACTTATTTGTTTATTTTCAAGTGTCTTTTCACCTTTGGTAGATCATATATCTATTAAGAAATATTAAAAATAATATATCTGTTACTAGCTGTGCCCGCTTTAACATTTGGATTGTATATGCCTGTTTCATACACATGATAAGTACTTGACAAAGCGTATTTTATTAACTTAATAACATACGAAATTTATGTAAAAAAAAAAAAAACTGTCAAAAAATGATCAATCACAAAAAATAAAAAATTGACGAAAGGAAGATTAACGTTAGCCGACATAAAATAACATTTAATTACAAAATTAGAGTTTCCTCAGGAGTTTTATTTCCTACATATCCAATTAAAATGTCCTATAATTCAAGTTTTACAACTCACTTGGTCTAGCTCAATTTATTTTTGTAGTGGAAATCATGTTCACTGAGATTACAGAAATAAAATAGTACCGAATTATTTAGCTTGAGATGTAATTAGAAATAATTATAGTATAATTAATCCTTTAAGTGTTTCTTCTTTTATTCAGGACTTGTGTATTAACCATTATTTTTGGAAGTAATCGGATCAATATTTTTCTTGGAGCACAGCAGAACGCGCCTTGGCTACAACTAGTCTTTAGATTGATAAACCTGTTTTATTTACATGATTCTCTTATTAATTTACATTATTTATAAAACATCCAATACTGGCATGGGTACGCCGTCTACCAGGAAGTTGGTTTCTGTGCATGGCCGAAAAAAATATTAATCGGCAATTATCAGATTTTAAAATTTTTATGATTTATTTTTTTTGTAACTTTAAGGTAAAAAATCCTTTATTTTCTGGAAGTTCAATACTAATACCACTTGATGGCGCAACGCAATCTTGTGCTGCAGCTGTGAATTTTGGGATACTAAGCAGGAATCTTGCATCTGCTGCCACTCCATCTAGCCATTTTGCTTTTGGCCTTCCGATTCTGCTGGTCCGATGACCGTCCCAACGAAGTCTCCCAAGCTTAACGAATTTCACCATGTCCTTGTTTTGTTATATCCCATAGAGAACTTCTTTTAATTGCGTCTTCTCAGGATCTCCCTCAAGGATAGGACTGTGAATACTCCTCAAAATCCTTTTCTCATATAAACAGAACCGATTCTCTTCTACTTTCGTTGTTCAGCAAGGCTCTATATGTAAGCACCGGGCATTTGAGGGTCTTGTATAGCCTTAGTTTGGTCTTTTGGAAGATAAAACTGTTTCTGAGAGTTCAATATAGTTTAATACATTTTCCTTTTAGTTATTTTTTATTTATTTCCAAATAGTAGTCTTCTGAATCTAGATACATAATATTGGTTTTACATCTCCCTATGATGCCGTTATATGAAGTGAATCTAACATGTTATGTGAAGTTTCGCTTCCTTGTAATATTAGCCACTGTTTTATAGATGGATCACTTTCGCATTTATGCTATACCCGCCTTACCTGTTCACATTAATTAACTATACCCATTCTCCTCGTTATCCTCTGAAACATTCCCGAAGCATCAACTACAGCGATACATAATTCCCTCCGTAGTCTTCGACATCCCTAGGGACTGCTTGGTATGTTCGAGTACACTTCTTGCTGCATGTGAGCTAAAGTTAATATACAGGATATTTAATCTTTTGACAAATAACTTGTGTAAAATTAAAATATATATATATCGTTAAGGAGTTATTTTAGTTACTTAGTTAATGTCAGTTATTATGTTAATATTTAAATTTATCTTAAATATTTGTCAATACTGGTTGGGACGGAAATAACTAACAAATTTTAAAGACCTGTAAACAAAAAAGTTTATTTTCTAAAATTATATTGAAAATATTTTTCATTCAACAGGGCTTAAAAATTACACTAAAGTTTAAAAAATCGGCCGAAATGTTTTAGTTATTATACCAGAAATAAGTGTGGATCGAAAATTTTGCGGAAATTGTTTTGGCAATGCGTAGTCATTAATAACCGAAATTTAAAAGAAATAATTTTTAAACTCATTACAATAAAAGTATTTTCAATTTACCTTTTAAAAATAAAACCATTTTTTTTTTTCAGACATGAATTTGCTTTTGACAGTCTTTCAAAATGTGCTGGTTATATCTGCCCCAACTCTTTATATTAACGTATTTTTTTTAAGGCGTAAGCGCCACTTAGCAATCTTTACAGGAAACACATGAAACGATTTTTCTCCAAACAATTTTTGTTTTAAATTTTATTCTTTATTGTATGCTGTAGGAGTTTATTAAGTTGGCAAAACCTTCATAAATACAATATATTTTTAAGACTTCTTGCACTGGTCAAGGCCAGAGTGACTACTAAGAGTCGTTAGAATTTGGTGCTTACGTCATCAATACTAGATTTTTAGACCATTTTCAATTTTTTTTTTTCGATACATCGTAAGCGGGAATCGATAGAGGTGGTGTTTAGGTTCCATAATAAGTTGAAACCTAAATTTCGAATTTTTGGCGCTTAAGATTTTTTCAAAAAACGACGTCAATATAAACATGTTCATTTCCGAAGAGATTCATTCTTAAAATAAGTAAGAGGTTATCGAACCCGTAGGTTCGATGACATTAATGCCACACTGTTCTGATCTACAAACCACCCTGTTCTGATCTGTGATTCATCATAGCCCAAATAATCCTTCAATCTACGTTTCGGTCGACCTCTTAGACGACACCTTGCTCGTCGAATTGGCGCTTTCGTTTTAGTGGTTCGATTGTTATTGAAGTTTTTAGTCATTTAGATTATCAATCTAATTAAAACTCTACATCCCTACAATATTAGGACTTACAGAATAATGCTATAAATTCAATTAAATATTTGATATTGCAACGTATTTTACTGTACGTATAATGCACATACATGAAAGTGCCTTTTATTTATTTATACAAACTTATCCTTTTCTGTCTGGTTACTGGTTACTTATTTACTGTCATTTGAGATACTTAAGACTTTGTTTTGGAATCTTCTAACAGTACCATAACTAATTTTTGTCATTTTGTTTGAGTTTTTGCTCTCATTAATTAATTTATTTTTGCTAATTAAACGATTCTAGCAATACATTCAAAATAAATTTTAACCGATTCTTGAATCCGTACACCAAATTAGGAGTCTGGTGGTTACATTAATCGAACTTGCACTCGCCAAACTCGTTGGAGCGAAAAGTTTCACTGCTTGGACTGGGGTTAAGCTACTTTGTAGACCCCGAGGCAGTAAAACCTCTGCGGGGGACGAGTTATGTGTACAGTGCATTTTAAAGGGTAGTGGATTCCTCGTTGGAAATTAACACGGATAATATTCAACACTAATTTATTACACTAGTACTATATCAAAGAATCGAGGATGTTGATGAGAACGTTAGGTCAGAATCAAACAGTAATATAATTGAATAACAGCTTATAATAAATAAATACGTTTCGATAAAAGGGATCTAAGCCTAAATAAAGCTGCATCAATGGCCCATTTTATTCATTTCTATTTAACTATTTGGTGTTTTATATATATATATATATATATATATATATATATATATTTTTTTTTAATAACAATTCCATATGCCGAACTTAAAGGAAAACGTATTAGGGCTCTTATAATAAGGTTATTTATCTTATTAAGGCTCTCTAGTTTCCAATAATACCATATATACAAAATGAAAATAAAATAAATAAACAAACAAACAAAAATAATGTATATAAAGATACAAAATATGTACGGTATGAAAATTGTAAATATTTAAATAAAATATTTTCTAAAAAGAATTATTCATTTTCTGTACTCCCGCAACGGAGTACATGTGTATGATTTTACATTTTTTTTAATTTTATGTAGTAAAAGGTATTTATAAGTAGCTGTATGTATATATATATATATATATATATATATATATATATATATATATATATATATATATATATATACATATATATATACACATAAATATATTTATTATTGTTGTATATGTTGTAATGTGAAATAAACTGTTAATCTCTGAGGGAGAAATTAAGGAGAAATTAATTTCTTCCTTTTTATTATCTTTTTTATTATCTCTAATTTCTTTGTTAATACTTTTTAATTTATTATTAATTGTGTCTCTCGGTAGTTTCCCGAAGTTGGATCCAGGTCAACTCGGTATGATATTTTAACCAGCTGCGAATGTGGCCTGTTATGCTAAACCCCGTTGTCAAATTTTTGTTTATTTTACAGGAATCTAAAAAAATATTTTATAAGAAAATGGAATGATTTTTCTGGGCAATTATGATTTGGATAAATCGGTTATATGAGGAAGTGCAGAAACAAATCATTTCAACCATATATAGAGGGTATATCAGGGAGGACCTGAACGCAAAAAAAAAAAAAAAAGTTTTAAAATTAATTTAATTTAATTAATTAATTTAAAATAAAATTTTAATTTAAAATGGATTTATTTTATATATTTGAGATGTGCCATTCCAAACCCCGGTATAACAGAAATCAAATATCTCGATGAGGAATAAATCAGATATTTATTGATCCAAAGAAGACAATGACATTACTAATAATAATATATAATATGTTTATATTGATCCAAAGAAGACAATGACGTTACTAATAATAATATATAATATGTTTATATTGATCCAAAGAAGACAATGACGTTACTAATAATAATATATAATATGTTTATATTGATCCAAAGAAGACAATGACATTATTAATAATAATATATAATATGTTTATATTTCGCCTCACCTTAATGACCATAGTATAAAACCCGATTTATGTCTTTGACATTTTCCGAGCACACCATAAAATATTTTATAGTACCAGACGCTGTGTTCTTAATAGGTAATCGGTAATTATTTTTCCAATTGTCCCTTGTTGAAATGGGATATTTGAAATTGAGACAATCATATAATTTTGTAATAGTGAATCATCATAAAAATGTTTTATTCCTATTTAATATTAGACCTAAATGCACTTTTTTTTTTTCAAAGTTTTCACTTCACATCTAGGTTTTGTTCTTTTTAGCAAAATTACATTCTTCAATTAATGATATCTATCCTCCCGCTTACACTTTGTCAATGTTCCAGGTAAGAGAGGCCTCATCCAGATCATCCGGAGCATCGGTAATGTACTTAGTAACATTATTAATGTGTAGCGAAGCACACAAGTAAAGTAGGCGCACTTAGAAAGCTTGTGCTTTGGAATTGACTTAATGCGTCTGTAGATAACCGTCTGCTGTATCAGCAAAACTGCGCTTTGGGAAAGGTCTAATATTTTATTATTTATGTAATAATTTTTTACTCGGAAATTGTATTATTTTTATGGCATAGATCTATTATATTGGGCGACACATTTTTAAGTTTTTAAAACATGTTTTGACTTACTAATGGCGTGAGAATCCAAAAAAAAATGTTCATAGTTGTGTTAACTTTTCTTGGTTGAACTTCTTTTTGTTCCAAAAATAATATAAAATACAGTAAACTTCCTCTAATCCGGCACGTTATGGACTCTTTATAAAATAAAAAATGTAAAATATCTGATTAAGACATTGCCACTAACGCACTCATTTAATCCATTATCCATTTTGGTGCGACTATCAAGAGTATTCAATTATAATTATAATTTGTTTACATCAACATGCACTCATATTTCCTTTTTATCGTATTTATGATACGTTGGAGTCAGTTAGTAGATCTCAAACGAGAGCCATCAGGAAAATGATTGTCGGATGTAAGGAGATATATTATTTTATTAGAATATTATAAATATTCAAGCAGAAATATTATTTTATTAGACGCTGAGGATTAACATTTTTATTTTTTTAATTTCGTAACTATTTTCTCTTTGAGAGAAAATAACTTTCTCTCTACTGTATTGAATAAAAGAGATAATATTTTATAAGCTTCAAAGATGGGGGGTTGAATTACGAAAATTAGCTGTTTTTTAACAATTGATTGACAAACGTTCAACTTATAACGCTGAAAAAAGTACGAATAAAAAAAATCAATCCAAAAACCATCAAAATTTATCTAGTTTTGAATCGCTGATTATTTCAATATGGACTTTAAAGTAACAACAATTATAAAATCCAATATTTAGGTAAAAATGAGGAACCCATTGGGAAAACAGTTCGTCACTGGTGAGACGATGGCACAATGAGGAACCCATTGGGAAAACAGTTCGTCACTGGCACAATGGCAGTGGCCAATCTCTTTCATGTGTGAAAAAAAAAACCGCTCCAGAAGGCCAACGCAAGCATCGGTCAGTAATTTCACCAATGCTTCAACAGTTACAATGGTGAATGATTTGCCAAACAATTTGGCACTGTTGTGGAGCTGGAGTTAAACAAATTTCGAATGTCAATATGTTTTTATTATTTTATCTACATGTTTTCATTAAGTTATCTCGTAAACGAACTTGAGCAAGGCATCATTAATGCTTTGGCACACTGAACGCGATCTGCAATCTCTCTAGATCGCTCTAGTTGTATAGAAATGGATCGCTGCCGGGCTTGATCAAGACTGGCTCGCTGCGATAGATCGCCTTCTGTTTGACATGTACATTGCAGTAAGTACAGTAGTAATACATTAGATCGCCAGCTCTCTGCGGCCTCAGCCTTTAATATTTACGATCGATTTAAATTTTTTTTCTTTTCATGAATCATTCTGAATTATGAAGCGTGCCCGATTGTTGGATGCCTTATTGGAGGAAGTTTACTAGAGGAAAAAGCAGCTTAGGTAGACATCGTCATTTTTGGTAAAACTGATGGTATTGATTGAAAGTTTCAATATTGTTTCAATCCATCCATCATATTCATTAGGTCTGCGTCTTTAATAAGGGCGTGACATGTGTTAATTTTAAAATGGCTACAAATTAGGATACTTTGGCCATTATTTTGACTATATAACCTTTTAACATAATTATATTTCACCCTTTTATTGTTAAAGGTTAAACAACGCTTATCAGACGGGTCTGCGTTCTAGGAATAAACCGAACGTAGTTGGGAGATTGTGTTTAATACGTTCTTAAACATTTTTGTTGATGCAGTTCAGTAGAGTTCAAAATTGTCGATGTCTGATCAAATCTTCAGATTCGTAACATTTTTTTTAAATTTTTTTATTTATGATTCGTTTGTCAATCTGCTTCTACGCTCTCAAATAGTTGTTTCCGCCTAGGAACTCCATAATTCAATGGCGTACATATGGCGTACATATTGAAAAGTTTTACGAATTAATACATTATGGCAAAAAAAATTGTACTTTTACTATACTGTTAAATTTTTAGTAAAATGTGTCTGCGTTCACAGGTTCTCATAAATATTGCTTTGTTATCTAATTATTTCTTTATTTCTTCATCAATGATGTTACCATTATTCATCAAAGCAATATTATTTCTTATATCTAATCGTTATCCTCTATTTTATTTCCTTTAATTTATAAAATATAATTACTCAAATATGTTAAAAATGCAGCAAGTGTCTATAATGTGTACATAATATGTGAAATAGAATTACATAGATTAAATGACATAAGGGAGAGAGATAAGATACAAGAAATAAGATTGTTTTAAACAATCTAGGTATCCTGAAATTGGGATATATATAATAATATATATATATATATATATATATATATATATATATATATATATATATATATATATATATATTATTATTTTACCACAATATTATTTTTTTTGCCACATCCCTATTTCAGGATACCTAGATTGTTTAAAACAATCTTATTTCTTATTTATATATATATATATATATATATATATATATATATATATATATATATATATATATATATATATATATATATATATATATCGTATCGATGATTTTTGAAAATATCGAAGTAGTAGTTCGATATATATAAAAAAAATATCGATATTTTGATAACCGGGACTCGATATTTTTAATCTTTAAAAGAATCTGTTAAAGGTACAACACATATCGATTTTTAATGTGCCGATATAATGAAGATCTTGTTTTATTTTAGCGACATTTCCCTACCGATGTAATGAATATATAATATATGTTTTTATAATATTGATATTTCTGTACCAATATAATTAACTTATTGTTTTTATAATATCGATATTTCTGTGCCAGTATAATTATTATTTTTTTTTTATATTTTCGATATTTCGTTGCCGATATCATTAAGATGTTGTTTTTATTAAGTCATTTGAAGCAGACTTAAAATATTTAGAAAAAAAGGTAATTCTCTGACATTCTTTAAATTCGTTTTTTTTTCTAATTTTTTAAATAATTAACGGTATTTTGAAATATCGACATTTCTGTGCTGATATAATCAAGGTATTGTTTTTATTAAGTTCATTAACAGCAGGATTTAAATATCAAGAAAAATGTTATTTCCTAATCTTGCTACAATCCGTTTAGACTTTTTTTATTTTAATTTTAGAAAAATATTCACATGATTTTTAAATATCGATATTTTTATCGGTACTAGCAACTGAAATAGATATCGATATTTTGCTTTTCCTAGAACAAAGCCACTATAGATGGTAACACGAAATCACCACACTTCAAATTGTAATGATTCTTTGTCGAACCTGCCGTCCTTGTAGAATTTTATTTATTGTGTATTCCTTTTTTCTTGTATAAGCATCGGTATTTTATACTCATTTAATATCGATATTACGATTTATCGAGGAGAAAAAAATCGGACCGAAATATTGATATATTTAAAAAAAAAATGTATCGATATTTTTTCAGCATTCCTATCCTGAAGACGGAAGAATACTCGGATACGTCGGTGATGATGAAATAAAGAATTCATTTGATAATGAAGCAATGTTTATGAGAAATTGTGTTTCACTAAAAATATAAGTATATTAAAATTAATATTCCTTAGAGTTATAATTTATAGAATGCACTTTTAGTTTTTGTGGGGTATTCAATCTGTGAACAATATTATCTGATGGCTTGCCATCTTATTTATCTACAATTACCATCATATCTTAGCATCTTGGTATTCATATTGTAGAATTTACCATACCTTCAAGATATGGGAGATCCTTCTCTGGTGGATAGGTTTATTTTTTATCATTCCGAGAGTCTGATTATAAATGAATTTTCTTTGATATAATTGTAAGGGCCGAATCCACAGAACGCTAATTTTGGCCTCACACTTCACATTGAAAGCACCAGCACCAGCACCAGCCCCGTTTTGCCATTAATATTTTTACTCACATATATTACTTTCACCTTGAACTTTATGTGTAATAATTATATTTATAGGTCAAGACTCAATTGGAGTAAAATTTATAAATAAAGTAAAGTTTATTATTATGATAATAATGCAGCATATGATAAACAATAAAACCAATTCAGGAATGAGCTAATAATAATTATATTATAATTATAAATATGAAATATTAAAACAAACCTGAGATATAATTAAATCACATATATTCAAAGTGTCACTCTCAACAGTAAACTATAGGTTAAAAATTCCTATGTATTTAAAACCTTTCTCAGACGATTGTATGTACAGGTTTATATATAATTTATTATTTTATCCACATAAATTAGTTTTAACTTAATTCATTTATCTGTGTGTTTAAAAAAATAAAAATTATCGTTAATATTAATCAAGAAAATTCGATGTGAACAGTATGAGATCAGCACGCTCCCATACGGTACCTAATCCTAATTGTAAGTGTGTTAGTGTTAATTTATATATTAATGGTCCCACACTCAAAGCCTTCACTAAGAGTCACAAAAATACAAAATAACAACCAACCATTAACCGTTTCGCCAACGCAGGTATCATTTAGACAGGAAAAGCAGATTAAATATATGCAGACAAAATAAAGCACATCTCAAATCAACAGCTAAAACGGCACACCAACTGGAGACAGTCATCGAAAATCAGCTCTAACATGACATGATGTATATATATATATATCAAACACGAATTAACTGACGGATACGGAAGAAACATTATTCTGCATTAATTTTCACAGGTGAAGGAAATTAGAAACCCGTACAAACTTGTAAACTAGAAAATATGTGATGTGGACACTTCATGATTTCCTTATACGTCTGTATAACTATAAATCGGTGGCTAAAAAGTGATCCTGATTTTGGTTGCTAGTTTCCAAAGATGGTAGTCAAAAACGACACTTGGCGTTGCGACATCCATCAATTGACGCACACAAACAAGCTCTTGTAGGGGTCTCATTCCGTTATTATTATTCGTTTTCTTTCAGTAGGTAGCAAGCTCCCAAGAGGTATCTTCGTTTTCCGTGACAGCATTAGAACTGCCTATATCGCTAGATATAGCATTGGAATTCGACATTTTAAGCGGGGGAACCCGCTTAACATATATCTTATTCTACTGCTGCAGACTAGTTCATCTCACAAATGGGTAGGAAAATGAGTATTTTACACTCAATTTTAACACTTAAAACAAGTAATAAAATTGTTTAATTAGAGTGGGAAAAAATCTTGTTTGTAACCTTTATTACCGAACCATATCGACGTCGTTTTTTGAAAAAGGCTTGAGCGCCAAAAATTCATAATTTATGTTTAAACTTATTATGGGACCTGAATACCGCCTCTATCGATTCCCGGTCGCGATATATCGAAACAAAATTGGAAATGGTCTAAACATGGACTATTGATGACGTAAGCACCAAATACTAACGACTCTCAGTCGTCACTCTGGCCTTAACCAGTGCTAGAAGCCTTTTAAATATATTGTTATTATAAATGTTTTGCCACCTCAATAAACTCCTACTCTATACAATTAAGATTAAAATAAAAAAAATAAAAATTGTTATTTGGTGAGAAATCGTTTCATGTGTTTCCTGTAAAGTTTGCTAAATGGCGCTTACGCTTTTACAAAAAACGATGTCGATATTAAATGTTAATGTAACTTTTGATAAAAGTTTATTATGACCTTTAAATAAATTACTTCTTTCGTCTCACTAAATGCAATCAAAATTTATTATGTAATTTATATTAGTTTGTAAGTCTTACACAGTAAATTTGAGAAGTTTTGCATTATAATTTAATATGAGTTTTGATGAAAATCAAATTTAACTTTTAAATAAAGTAGCACTTCCGATTATCACGTAGTGACCAAAAAGAGAGGTTCACAACAACATTTTATAGTAATCCTAAATATAAAATTTTAACTTTTTACGGCTAGCCGTTTTTGAGTTACGCAAGATATGAACGAACGTATGTATAGGCGTTACGACGAGACTAGTCAATCAAAATAGATTCAGGGATGGTCAAAATGGATATTCCCTTTGAAATCTGAAAACCGAAAATTTTCTAGTTTGGAATACCTACTTTACTAATTAAAAATGAACAATTCACCTTTTTAGGTAGAGCTTAATTATTTCGATTTAGGAATCATTTTATTTTATTTTATAACACCAGGGAATTTAGTTAATTAATAAATTCTGATAATTTAGCCTATTTTGGGTTTTTATTTGAATAAGAGGTTATGTATTAAGTGAAAACTCATTAGCTGAAAAACTAATAAATTATTTTCACAATTGTTACGGTATATATATATATATATATATATATATATATATATATATATATATATAATATATTTTTTTGCATGATTTATTTTCAATTTCTGTGGTTAATTAGGTTGTAAGGTTTTTGAATTTCCTTCATCTGTAAAAATTAATGTGGAATGTTAATTTTTATCATATCTATCAATTAATTTATATTAAATAAATTATTAAACATATTTTTGTTCGTAAAACTAAGTGTACGAATACTTATTCCGACCATTTTATATGCCTATAAGTATATTCTGCAACTTAAATTCACACTATATATAGGCGTTGTCAAAACGTCAGTGTGATAATTACCCTAGTAGCCTTGGTGAGGTCCTTAGTGTGGCTTTGAAACTAATTGGGGAAACCTTATTGCTATCTCCTGTGGGAGATCGCTCTGGTCAGCACCTCTCCTCTGGCTTCTTAGAGCAACTGCACTTCCATTCCAATTTCCTACTATTCCATTTATATATATATATATATATATATATATGTATATATATATATATATATATATATATATATATATATATTTATATATATTTATTTAGGCTTTTAATTAATAGGCAAAACAATTAGACCAAATTACTGTTACTATATTAATGGGAGATTAGAAAGCAAAACCTCTTACGTAGGCTGGCCATAAGTCCTGTTTTGAACGGGACCATCAAGGATTTTTAAGGTGTCCTGTCGGTTTTCAAAAATGTCCTGTTTTTCTCAATAAATAAAAAAAGGTCAAAGTTATGAATTTTATTCGTATTGCTAATAAGTTTCAACTTCATAAATTTATTAAAGACAATCTTTTTGTGTATTGCGCCGTAAATAGATAATTTAACGTTTACTTTGAACTCCATGTAAATATATTGAGCCGTGTGCTTTGATGTGTCATATCTGTGGTGAGTCTGTTTACTTTTGTTCTCATTTTAATATTTCAGTTTCATAACTTCGGTGTCTGGTGTTGTTGTTATGGGTTTAGTTTAGCTTATAAATTTATAAACATGTCTGATGATGCACAAAATGAATTTAGGTTTATTAAAACTGACGCGTATACTGCAGATAGATAATGTTGTTTGTAAAACTTTTTAGTCGTATTTTCCCCGAATAAAATTGACCATTGGACTGGGTCGAAGGTCGAGAGTGAGCGGCGGGTCTGCGTTTTCCATCCGTTTCATCAGTTTCGGAAATGTCTGTATAGATTTATTTTTTCCCCCGCTACATTTGAGCACCACCATCAGCCCCATTTGTGTGAAATGAGCTGAAATTCGGTATGTAGGGTTTTCTTCCAGGCAGAATGATACCATGAAAATATGGGTAAATTTCAGCCAAAATTTCGGTATGTTTACCTGAAATTTCGTATGTTTTTTTATTTATTTTTTATTTTTCCGCGTCTCTACAGCTCCACCACATTAGTTTTGGTGGTTGAAAATTTGTATTTGAATTGAGTTGGTGTTAGGGAAGTATCTTTTGGGAATCTCAGCTTCCTCCCCTCTCCTTCCCCCCGGTTTTCGATTTTTTAAATATTTGCGCATCTTTAAAAGCCCTCAAAATTGAGTAAGTGGGTAAGAGATAAAATAATCGGACCAGTATTACCAACGATGTGACTATTTGAACTCCAGTGGACCCCGTTGGGTCAAATGAGCTGAAATTCGGTATGTAGGATTTTTCAGGCAGAACGATACCATTAAATAATGGGTAAATTCCAGTCAAAAATTCGGTTTTACCTGAAATGTTGGTGTTGTTTTAAATTTTGTACAACTCTACATGTCAACCAAACTAGTTTATTGGGTTAAAAATTTGTATTTGAATTGAGTTAGTTGGGCTCAAAAACTCAAAACCTGTTTAATTTGAAAGTAAATTAAATTACCTATTAAACAAAAGAAGTTTGATCGAAATTGGTCCAGTATTAGCAAAGATATGGCTGTTTCAACTCCCTATGGTTCAAATGAGCTGAATGAGTTCGGTATGGAGGGTTTTTTTCTCGTAGTTCAGCGGAGAGGCAGAACAATAAAATAAAAGTATGGGTAAATTTCGGTATGTTAGGGAACTGCCTTTTGCGGGTCTCAAATTGTTTCTCCCCACGCCGTTTTTTTAATATTTTGTATTTTAGTGAAAATAATTGGTTCCAAATTACATCAGTTTTAGACTGCATAAATTTATCTAAAACACGTGATTTTGCTCTGAAATTCTAGGGAGAAAAAGATAAGATTCCGTAGACAGCACATCTTGAATCAAGATTTCAAAAAAGTGAAATAAAATCTAGATATTTCATCACGCCACGACATGTCGAGAGTATATGTAGAATTTGTTGTATAAGTAGTAAATGTATAAGTAGAGAGTATAACATAAACTAAAAGTTTAACTTAGACTCTCTACTTAATATTTTTTTTAACTATCTTAGAGTGATGGGCAAGTGCGTACTAAATTTTACAAAGTTCGGATTTAGAGGACTGCACAATTTTTATTTTTGAAGCTAGATTTTCCTCTTTTTTATTAAATAAAAAATTCCTATACGATTATGTTTAAATATTACATTCAAACATACGGATCAACCAAGTTCATTTTTATGAGATTGATAATTCAATAGTACTTAGTACGCATTTGCTCCTGTCTTAAGAGGTAAGTGCCTACAATGTTTCTGGAAGAACGTTTATTGAAACCAGAGTGGTTTTGGCACTAGTGGAACATAGATCGGTTTCCGCAAAAATTATCATAGTGGTGTAATCATCGCAAATCATCATAGTGGTGTAATCATCGCAAATCATCATAGTGGTGTAATCATCGGAAAAAGTTAAAGCATGTCTGAGATTTACATTTTACAATTTTCATTGAGTTATGAAAGTGGGATGTGGAATATAATTAAATCAATGTATTAAAAAAATAATTTTTGTTTTGATTCGTTAGACCGCAGTAGGCTCGACCAAAATGATAGTAAAGTTAAGTGTACACCAGGCACACTCGTCACACAACAGAGGTCTGCACTTGCCCCTACTATCATGTTTTGCTGGGTGACTGCGGGCAAGCGCTTAAAAAATAGAAAACTGACAAGGAGAAATGTAAATCAATGTAATAAATTATTTTGAAGAAAAGCTTCTGTAGATTCCGCTCACGGCAAAAAAATAAATAAATAAGAAGCCCTACTAATAGATGCGATACAGCTGTGCTACAAAAGTTGAAAGAGACAACTTTATGAACAGGTTGGAACTAATATCTTTGCAATTCATTATACTTCACCTTAGCGAACTTTCGTTGTTGATTTCTGATACATCAGTGTTTAGGGTTCATGCTCCGTGAAATTTGAAATCCTCTTACCTGTTGAAGGTTTGGATTTTACGATACAATTACGCACTTACCCCGAAAGGTACCAGACCCTCTTCTATAAACGATAAATACTTTTATAATGGCGTAGATTTTGCTTGTGAAAATGCCTTTTGAAATTATGACTAATTTCAGTTATGTGTTGCTGCAATATCGGTCCTTTGGATACGATCCGGAAAACCCCTTGCATCCCAGTTTTACATTACAGATATTGTGAGGGGGGGGGGGAGGGAGGAAATCCGATAATACAGTATAGTGATACGGCGCGATTTTAGAATATATACAGGATTCTTTTGTTTTAGTAATTTTGCCGAAAATTAACAATTGGTTAATGCATGACATATAAACCAAAAAAAATATAATACGCGAAACTTCTTTTGAACGAATCAGTGGGTACTTGGAAATCACATTATTAACCATCATTTTATTTATGCAAATAAAACTTATTTATTATCTCGAAATTTTATTTTCACCAAGGCACCAAGTTTAGGGTGACCAAACGTCCCGAAAATCCATGATTATCCCGGTATTTTTATGAGTAAATTCGATATCCTGAAAATTTATTTCCCAGAACTGAAAGTCTCAGAGTTCAAATTTTAAATCGATTTTATGAAAGTCTATATTTTTATAAAAAGAAATTTTACTCGATTAAACGGAATACGACACGATATTCTAATATATTTTAGCTTATTTCTCTTCGCTGTCCAATGGACTGCTGAAAGGAACAGAATAGAGATGAACTCTCTTGAAGCAATCCTACACATCCTGTGAATTTATATAATCGACTGTTAAGAGTTTTACAACTAAGTCTCAAATAACAAGGCTGGAAGTAGTGAAAAATATCCTGGACAATCAACCCCGTATTATTTTTTTTTCCTATAATATTTATTAGATATCATTAATTAAACTAATATGATAGATGCAAATCATAGTAAATTTTGGTTTTATTCTTTTTACATAATAGGATATTATCAGCCAAACAAAATGTATCAACAAAATAAGAAATATAAAAATTTAAAATTAGGAAAAAAAGAAAAACTGGGTACATTTGGCTAAGTAGTGTTCCGGTTTTCTCCTTGAATGATTTGGCCACCATATATTAGTATAAATTAAAGTTTGTAAATATGTTAGTTAAGTCAGTAATAATATAAACCATATGATTCGTTAGCCTAGGTATTAGATCTTGAATTTAGAATATTAATGTGACGTCAGCAGTTCTTTTGTTTCTTTCTGAAAATGAATAATTAGCCAGATCGATGAGCTGCCATCAGTATTGATCAGGACATCGAAGGCTAAGGACACAGGACCGGGCAATAATAGAATTGCAAATGGGCCGGGGAAGGATCATCAACATTCTTTTGGTCCTGCCGATGGCCAACAAGTGCCGCAGACCATCAATCAGGCCAAGAACTGCTTCGACGTCGAAGACCATTCGTCATCTCTCTTCGATACTTCAGGACGCTAATAGCGACCTCTCCTCCGCCTTGCCCTGGTCTTCCTTATATCTGAATTTGTGTCTGTCTATTTTGGTATAAAATATTATTCTCCTTTCAAATCTATTTCGAAGCATGTAGTAATAATAACAGATAATAGAGAAATAATAGATATAATAATATATCTAATTATGTAACATGTAACATAAACCATTAAAATATATCTTTATTTAACTATTATTACATATAGGGGGTACAGTGTAAGATCCTGAAAAATTCAGGTGGCGATTCTGCACCCCAAGAGCAACAAAAAAAGGTTCACATGAACTATGGTTTGATTCCCCACTGAAAAACAGGGAATTTAAATTATGTGTTATTCTAAGTGTCACGTCTTTTGTTTAATAGGAAAAGATCACTAAAAAACTATTTGAGGTACCCAAGTTCCAATTGCACCATCTGAAATTAGGCCAAATTCCTTTTAAGAATTATGGTTAGGCTTAACTAAATCCCTTATACGGGAGATTTTGGTGGACTAATAGCGAAAAGTTTTATATTATGTTTTTTAAACGATTCTGTACTTGTGAATGTTTTTCCCAGAACAGTTGGGCTACAGATATTCCACTTTCAGAAAAACTTCTCCATTTATTAAGCTTTAATTTCGTGTAAATGAAGTTGAGGTTTCTTTTGAGATTGGTCTAGAAATGGCAATTTGCCAAAAAGTTTAGTGTGGATTGGATTTCCCCGATACAGAATTTTTTTTTTAAATCTTCACAAATATTTCAGTTAATCTTTTACGCTTACTCTTTTACTCTTACTCTTTTACTCTTACTCTTTTACTCTTACTCTTTTACTCTTACTCTTTTACTCTTTTACTCTTACTCTTTTACTCTTTTACTCTTACTCTTTTACTCTTTTACTCTTACTCTTTTACTCTTACTCTTTTACTCTTTTACTCTTACTCTTTTCCTCTTTTACTCTTACTCTTTTACTCTTTTACTCTTACTCTTTTACTCTTACTCTTTTACTCTTTTACTCTTACTCTTTTACTCTTACTCTTTTACTCTTTTACTCTTACTCTTTTACTCTTACTCTTTTACTCTTTTACTCTTACTCTTTTACTCTTTTACTCTTACTCTTTTACTCTTACTCTTTTACTCTTACTCTTTTACTCTTTTACTCCAAACCAACGACATGCAAATCGATATATTCTAATAGTGTTATTTAAAAAAGAAAATTAGAGAACAAATATGCTTTTAAAACTATTCATGTTTTTTCACCTAAGTCGTTAAGCCATATGATGCATAGATGAATGGAATGTTGCTACTCCAAATATTTTTTCCGTTTTGAAGCCGATTAATGAAAGAGTTCCTAGACTTATGTACATGCAACACCTAACACGGAACACCTGAACTTATGATAGACACTTGACGTCCTCATGATGGTGATGTAGAAGGATCAATCTAATTAGGGATTGATAAATTATTTGCCACTTCTATAATTTTGTTCTTATTGAAAACTAGTTTCGAACGCTATACATTCATCTTCAGGTCTAAAAACCCACAAAAATTCAAAAATAAGCAATTCAAAATACAATTTGTTATTATTATGCATATTAAATTAAATGTAATATGAATTAGTATTACATTTATGAATTATGAATTTAATTAAGACAAGAAATCAAATACCATTTTTGAAATAAGGACTTTCTGAAGCACCTCTTTTTAGAACGTTACAATATGTGAATAAATTTTCACAAAGATTAAATTTTTAAAAAGACGTCTTTAATCTAGACTTGTTCACTTGTTCGCGTACCACTTGAAACGTCCTAGCGTACCATCAGTGGTTTGTATATTATTCAGGTTTTCTTTCTTGAAAATTCTTGATGCTGGTTCATCTATCATTAAAATATATTTCAGCAGATCTTGAAGCGTGTAACAGTTCTCAAACTGAGATGAACTTCTTTGAGTAACTGCTTGGCCTGTTCCCCTAAACCTCAGCCATTCACTAAGACCAATTGCACTCCAGTGGTAAGTGGTAAGTGGTAAGTTCCTTGTCGAAGCTCAACCACAGATACAACCTAATATGGCAGTTAAACCACAATAGAACGCATCGTCACGCATACAGCTAGCAAATAATGAGCACAACGCAGACATCTACAAATTTTCTTATACTTAGTTATAAAAGTGAAAATACGTTTTATAATTTATCGAACATAAATTAAGTGATTTATACGATAAAAACGACATTCCGCATTAATTTTTACAGTTGAAGGAAATTAGAAACCCTTACAACCTAATTAACAACAGAAATTGAACAATTCATCTTTTCAGGTAGAACTTAATCATTTCGATTTACGACACATTTTGGGTGAATTATCGTTCGATTCGGATCATTTGGTCCTTTTTAGGTTTGAATTTGAATATAAGAATATTTCCTACGTGAAAACCATGAGCTGAGGATAAACTAGCAAGTTATTTTGTTAATACTTTTTTGCATAATAAATTTTCAATTTTTGTTGTTAATCAGGTTAAAAAATAACTTTTTAATTTGTTCTCAGCTTATGGTTATACACAATACATAATCTCTTATTCAAATAAAAACCCAAAATGGGTCAAATGATCCGAACTGAACGATAATTCCCCCAAAGTGGGTCATAACTCAAAAGTGTTCCTAGGGTTAAGTGTACTAACTGAAAATACGAATTAAGGATTTCAAAATAAGACAAAAAATTTCCTATGAAGGTATGTCCGTTAATGCTTTGTTAAGGAGATATGGGTTGTTAACCAAATTAACAACAAAAATTGAAAATTTATCATGCAAAAACAGTATTCATACAGTAACAGTTGTCGTGAAAATAACTTGTTAATTTGTTCTCAGGTCATGTTTTCACTTAATGCAAAATCCCTTATTCAGATACAAACCCAAAATATTTTTTAGCTGTATTGAATATTGTTCTTTGTAGCCTTGAGGAAAGGCTGCAATGTGGGATGAAACGTCAGAATTCAATAACAAAAATTTCAATATTTTTAGTTATGCCTTTGTATCTTTACAAGAAAGTTTCCTTTCTGGATCAAGGGAGAGCCATCATCTTCCTCTTTATCATCCTGATCTAATTCGGAGATGCTCATATCAAGATCAGACCTGCTTTTGCACAGGGCCTTATTTGTATCTGGCTCACTTGAACTTGCAAGTTTTTTTTTTGGTTCGGAAGGAACAAATTTTCTCTTCTTTTTTTAACAAATTTCTTTTTTTTTCTCAGCTGCTTCTGCTTCCAGCTGTTCTTTATTTAGTGTTGATGCCAGCAATCCTTATTTCAATCCTTGTTTTAAGCCCTCGCTTTTGCGCATTTTTCCTATTTTAATTTTTGGTGGTGGTAGAGGTATATTGTAGGTATTTAAATCTAGAATAGAATTAAAACTATTAATTTTGAATTAGCGATAAGCCACTGTATAGTGGGGTAAAAATATGTACTGCGTATTTTTGCCCCACAGATTTTGCGAACTTTTACCCCCTTCTGGTAATTTCGTATTTGATGACCCAACAAGTTAGTGATCTATGTAAACATTGGAGTTTGTTTGATGAATTAAAAGATAAAATGCATCACTATCAAATAGAAAAAATGACGAAAACGAAAGATCTAGTCTGTTTCATAATATAGTTTGATGCGTTACATTAATTTTTTTTTTAA
The DNA here is from genome assembly GCA_948150685.1 of Rhaphigaster nebulosa. Classification (NCBI taxonomy): domain Eukaryota; kingdom Metazoa; phylum Arthropoda; class Insecta; order Hemiptera; family Pentatomidae; genus Rhaphigaster; species Rhaphigaster nebulosa. Next base: position 820,168 of record OX411309.1, read on the forward strand.
TAAACCGTGGTTTATTCTCGGATATAATCTCGGATACCATGAGGAACAGGAGGATTGATTTCTAGGGACACATATTCCGAATAAATCCTGACAGATTAACTAAGCAGATCTTTGACTTCTTTTAGAAAATACGACTAAACCCAATTGGTTTAAGGAAGTGGAAAAAGATCTGAGAGAACTTCAGATTACCGAAGTCATGTTAAAGAATGGTGCAGCCAAGACCTTGACCAAAGAAAAAACTAAAAGGTTCCAAGTTAAGATCAACACCAGAAATCCGATTTAAATGTCATCTAAGCATCTAATTAAAGAAGTGATTGATCTGACGTACCTCAAAGACGGGTGATTCGAAGTTTAAAAAAAAAAAAATTTCCAGATTTAATCAATGGTTTAAACAGGATTTTGTTTCGAGAGAGGGGTCCATCCAAGGATCTGCTTTAAAGGAATCCCAAACGTAAAATTTATGAAATGGTTATAGGTTTATACAACTTTTGTTTACAGCTAAGAATAGGTAAAAATATTATTTTTTTAACGCTTCATCATATCTCACTTAAAAAACAATAATAAAAAGATAATTTGTTTTGCAATAACTACTATGATAATCACATTTGTTTATTTAAATGAACAATCAACTAGAGCTCAAAACAATCTAAATTTTAAATGATAAATTATAACTATAAAGCTTAGTACGTGCAAGCCCTTTCACCGTTTTCAAGGTGTAAGCCAAGTGAGGTTTTACCTGTATGCTGCTCATAAAGATTCATAGCTAAAGGCGGAGGAGTAACATGTCATAAAAGGCCTAGGCGTTATAGCTACCTGCGGCGATATCTAAAATAGTAGACCTCTTCGAAGAACACATCGAAAACGACATTTAACCGCTATGACGCATCTTAAATTCATGAGAAAAAGAAAAAAAGAAAAAAAAGGATTTCATCAGTAACATGAATTAAAAATATAAACTATTTATACTACTTTATTCTAATTCGTTATTTTCTGCATACATTTTGTCCATGTATTTCATTATATCTTACATAGAAATCATTTACATTACTTATATTATCTTATTATCTTTAGATACTTTACATACTCCTAAATCTTCAATCTAGTATATATTATATATTTTTATTTTTACCTACTGTACATTTTTCGTGTACTTTACTATATCTTTCATTTTGTTCATTATCTTTCTTTCTATATTTCCACTATAATTTTAAATATCTTCATGTCATTATCTATTAAAATATTTTTCTTTATTACTTATGATTCGCATTATGATTAGCATATGTTTCTTTGTAGCTTATTAACGTTTTGTATACTTTATGGACATCATTTTCTATATTTCTATTTTCACATTAATATTCGCTTACCAGTAATAATAAAAAAGTTAACAAACAGTCAGATGAAGAAGATATAAAGTATAAAGAAAAATATGATCATAAATATTTTTCTTTATACTTTATATCTTCTTCATCTGACTGTTTGTTAACTTTTTTATTATTACTGGTACTGCCACTGTTGTTGCATCTTTTGTTATCTTGTCTTTTCTTAGTCCTGATGATGGCCTAAACATCGGCATACACTATAATAAGTTTTTCTTATTGCGTGTTCATTTATTGACCGCAACCCCAACCAAGATTCTCATTCATATAAATATAAACGATTGTTTTTAGATACAATTAACATTGTCTTTTAAAAAATATCAAAATAGTAAACTCTATAAAGAGACATGTGGTAAATATTCAATTCGTTGTGTAGTTGTCATTGAAAATAGTTATATGTGAGAATTTATTGCTACAGGTATAAAAAGGGATAATTTTAATAGTATTTTACGTCCAACGGCACCAAGGTCTTTCTGCTAACTTCTTTTCGTGTCATTTAGTATGATAGTTGAAATTAATGTTATTATGTTTGCATGTAAAATTTAATATACTTAAATACCAAATAGCAAAGTGTTCAATCACTAGAATAATTGCAAATTTTATAGAGGTATTTTAGGTAGATCATAGTAAAGCTAAACTTATTATTATCTAAATGTTGGATTTAAATCAAAGTTTTTAGTCTAGAATCCCATTCTAGTATATAGTAGTGTAGTACTAAGCGGTTCGTCCTTCGTTCGATACACTCAAAAGAATTTTTTTTTTAAACTTATATAATTTATCATCACGTATATCCTTTTACTATCTGTTCACCAATAAAATAATAATAAATTTTAATGTGATATTGGCATCAAAATTTATTTATTGATCGTATTCAAGTTTAATATCTTTTCCCCTTAATAACTTTAAAACACTAGTATACTGATAATATCAACATTTCCATATTCCTGGCTGCCAATTTAACAGTAAGTTTAAAAGTAATAAAAAAACAGATGTTGCTTAATTAATAAAAAATTAATAACGCTTTCATTTTTTCTGTTTAGTTTGAATTGGAAGGAAACAAACCTGCTATTGTTATATGGTTATAGCTATTATTTTTAGAGTACTATTACGAACTACTGCTTCCACCAGCGATATATATATATATATATATATATATATATATATATATATATATATATATATATATATATATATAGTATATGTATATATCGTATTTCAATCATATTGGTGGACGAACTGTTTTAGTCTTTAGTTAAGTGGTTGTCGTATAAAAAGTGAATTCACAGTGATACTTCTGTCAAGGTAATGTACTATGCTATTTTATTAATTAAATTGTAAAGTAAAAATAAAAAATAATCGAATAGAATAAGCCTTTCTTTATATGTATACGTGATGTACCATGAAATGGGTTTTTTTTTTTTTGGTCTGTTTATATCACTGGTTTCCGACTAAAAAAGTCCAATTTTTCAGGAGAATGAAATGAGGATTTTTTTAGGTCTAAATTTGGCTCTGATTAGTCGCGTGTTTAAAATATTGTTTTTTTTTTTCTTTTTTATTGAATAGAAAGCCTCACATGTGAAACTTGTTGACCCCTAATTTTGTTTGTTAATTTTTTTTTTTAAATTAATAATTTATTAATAATTTAATAATTGTTAAATAAGAAAAAGGTGACAATCTTTTAGAAAAATGAAAGTCGATTCAGTAATTGATTTCGGGATTATTAGGTATGAAGACTGAACAAAATATTTGAAAAAAACACCATAATTTATTTAGTGTTAGCAACAAACTCAAGGAACAAAAAACATCTATAAAAAAAAAAAAAACACTTCAAAATAGTGCACAAGAACCACTAAAGATATAGAAATATTTTTTCTTATAAAATTAAATTAGTAAGTGACATTAGTAACTATTACAAATTTTAATGAGCAGTACCTTAAGTTAATATTTATTGATGCCGGCGCCGAACCAAACCAAGACCGAGTTGGAGGACCACAACTTAAGTTAATATTTATTGATGCCGGTGCCGAACCAAACCAAGACCGAGTTGGAGGACCACAACTTAAGTTAATGTTTATTGATGCCGGTGCCGAACCAAACCAAGACCGAGTTGGAGGACCACAACTTAAGTTAATATTTATTGATGCCGGTGCCGAACCAAACCAAGACCGAGTTGGAGGACCACAACTTAAGTTAATATTTATTGATGCCGGTGCCGAACCAAACCAAGACCGAGTTGGAGGACCACAACTTAAGTTAATATTTATTGATGCCGGTGCCGAACCAAACCAAGACCGAGTTGGAGGACCACAACTTAAGTTAATATTTATTGATGCCGGTGCCGAACCAAACCAAGACCGAGTTGGAGGACCACAACTTAAGTTAATATTTATTGATGCCGGTGCCGAACCAAACCAAGACCGAGTTGGAGGACCACAACTTAAGTTAATATTTATTGATGCCGGTGCCGAACCAAACCAAGACCGAGTTGGAGGACCACAACTTAAGTTAATATTTATTGATGCCGGTGCCGAACCAAACCAAGACCGAGTTGGAGGACCACAACTTAAGTTAATATTTATTGATGCCGGTGCCGAACCAAACCAAGACCGAGTTGGAGGACCACAACTTAAGTTAATATTTATTGATGCCGGTGCCGAACCAAACCAAGACCGAGTTGGAGGACCACAACTTAAGTTAATATTTATTGATGCCGGTGCCGAACCAAACCAAGACCGAGTTGGAGGACCACAACTTAAGTTACTATTTATTGATGCCGGTGCCGAACCAAACCAAGACCGAGTTGGAGGACCACAACTTAAGTTAATATTTATTGATGCCGGTGCCGAACCAAACCAAGACCGAGTTGGAGGACCACAACTTAAGTTAATATTTATTGATGCCGGTGCCGAACCAAACCAAGACCGAGTTGGAGGACCACAACTTAAGTTACTATTTATTGATGCCGGTGCCGAACCAAACCAAGACCGAGTTGGAGGACCACAACTTAAGTTAATATTTATTGATGCCGGTGCCGAACCAAACCAAGACCGAGTTGGAGGACCACAACTCGATCCTTTCAACTTTATATTAAGTTGTTTTAAGTTCATCTCGTCACAATTCTCAAGTTGTAGAGCGGTTTGGGAGCGACATCAATAAATATTAACTAATTTCTATCTTTTTAGTGATTCCTGAGTAAATTTAGGAAGTCGGTTTTTTTCTTAATTTTTTTTTATTTTTTAGTAGTTCTTGCGTAACGTTTGGAGGTATTTTTTTTTCTTTCACATTCCTCAGTGGGTAAACCTAAAATACGAAAGGCGTGGGTAAGGTGCTAAGGGTAAGGTGCTAAGCACGGTGCTTAAATGGAACCGCAAGGATTAGCTGATTCATTTATTTAGTGTACAATAAAAAATTTTAGATTTATCTTCTTTTTTTTTTCCTTTTTTAAGTACCTGCCTATTTTTATCAATTTGTCCATTGAGAAGTTCGTCTCTCTATTTCCAAAATATTTTATAATGTATTAAGTATTTTCGAATTTTTGTTGCTGTTCAAAATATAAATTGCAAATACTTGAAAAACTAAAAAATACTCTATCTCTAAACGTTTTCCTCGAATCCAAGTGAAATTTTTACGGAACCTCCACCACACTTTTGATTAAAAAAATAATCATAGAAATGTGTTCAGGAGTAGCGAAGTTATGAGTGAATCTACATTAAAAAAAAGTTTTCATCGGATCCTGATAAAATTTATATGGGACCACCTTAAGGGTGTACCGTTTTAATTAAAAAAATTTAATAGGAATCCGTTCAAGAATTGCGAAGTTCTGCGTGGACATACACAAAACATAAAATCCAATCGGTAACCTCCTTTTTTGAAGTCGGTTAATAATAGAATGCAATATAAAAATTCTCTTAGAAAAACCAAACAAAAACTTAATTTTAAAACTCAATATTGTAAAATTCAAAATAATAGCGTGGATTGATTATGGTATAGTTCTCTATAAATAAGATTATTTTTTTTTTAATATAACAATAATGTAAACAAAAAGCACTGTGTTGACAATGTGATCATTAAAAATTTCTTCATCATAATGAAGCTCACCATCATCTGATGAAGCACTGCAGTGAGAAGCCCATCATCCCGCTGCTTCGGCACATGTATAAGTTCACCTTACGAAGACTTCTTCGGCGGATCGTCCGAGGGACCTCACTCCGTGGGACCTCACTCCGTGGGACCTTACTCCGGGGGACCTTACTCCAACGAGCGAGAAACTCCACCATCTACGAGGAGCTCCAGCTACTCTCAATGCCGAAATATATAAGTCGGAGGCACATCAAATTCTTTGATAGGCTGAAGGCCTGTGCCAACCTTCTATTCAGAGACAACGCCCCACCAACAAGGCCTCGGAGGTGGTAGGGCTCTGACCCCTTGGTCGACGTTCTCGCCGAGGGAAGGGGTCTGGACTCTGCAGTCTAAACCCATTTTTCCATATTCCTTAATCAGCAGAATGGTTCTTCCCCATTCTCTACAAATTAGTGAGGGCCAATGCCTGCATGTGAAACCCCTGAAACAGCTTTGCCTTGAAATACCTTCGGGTAATGTAAGGACTTGTTATATGAAATAACATTATATATATATATATATATATATATATATATATATATATATATATATATATATATATATATATATATTGTTCATTTATACATGTAAAAGAGATTCTTTAATAACCGGAGGATAAGAGGATAGGTTCACGTTTGTTTCTGAAAAATTGTCGTAATGTAACGGTTATAACGCTTCTAGCTATGACGCTGAATTTACAAATTTGTGAAAAACTTGAGTGAAATTGAAAAAAAATATTTTTAAAAACATAAAATTTATGTTCATAAATTTCGTCCCATCTTATGAATTTATAAAAATGCATTAACAGATTTTTAATCGGACCCAGATACCTGCTTTCGAAATAGACGTTTTTTATTTAAGATGATTTCTTCATACACCAACAAATATAACAGTTCCTAAAAGGCTCGAAATTAGTCTGAGATCGAGACAAAACATTGGACTTAGTAATAACTCTCAACAATCAAGGTGCCTTTTATTTACCTTCTCGGGTTCGATCTTTAGTCTATCTAGTTCCTTTAAATATGATTATTTTTTTTCAAGATAATAATTCAAAAATAACATTTCGAGCGTGATACGACGATTATAACAAGTCCCACTGTGCGACATTTTGTCTGAGAGTAGAAAGCGTTCACTTTTCAGAGTTTATTGGTATAAAAATATCAAAATAGAAATTGTTTGAGTCAATTATGTCAGAAACCACGTTTTGTGATCTAATATTTTCTCTACTGATGATGCCTCAATCGACAGAACATTGAGTGATTATTTTTTTACTGCTATTTATGATACTTAAGTCTTTTATAATCTTCCATTAATACCTTAGCAGTAATTATTATCTCTTTATTCGGAGTTTTCTTTAATTTATACAAATTGTGGTAAAGAGACAAAACATATTTTAACTATATCTTCACTGTAATGAGGTTCATCGACAGCTGAAGGAAGATATCATAGACTGCCAGGATCCACCGATGCTCGAATCTACCTCGGCAGGTTACACTTGCACAAAGGGACAAGATAATCCGAAGGACTTAGCGAAGCAGGGCTTCACCCCCAGGTCCTGTCATCTGTTCTTAGGGTCCTTTAGGGTCCTTTGTCTCAGTCAGGAGGCCTCAGGACGTGTCTTCGAGGAGGGTCCTTAGAGATTTATGGACCGATGGCCTAATGGAATGGAATGGTTAAAAAAAAAGAAAAAAAGACGTGTTATTCCACGTGAAAAGACGTGTTATTCCACGTGAAAAGACGTGTTATTCCACGTGAAAAGACGTGTTATTCCACGTGAAAAGACGTGTTATTCCACGTGAAAAATAGAGTTTTCTCTGATATATTCGAATACTTTGCATTAAAAGTTATTCAAAAGCCATTTATAACATTTTGACTCCAGAGTATATGTCGTTCGTTTAGAAGAAGATTGCCAAATACGAAAAAGTAAAATTCCACAAGAGAAGCGTTTTAAGTGTACCCTATGTAGTTTATCCTATATTGCTGCCCCTCAGCTCACCGTTAAAACATCAAATCAGACATTTTCTTAGTTAATACTACTCCCATTTTTTGTTTAAAAAAAAATCTTCATATTTTGATCATATAGTTATGAATAATGAATCAAATTGTGACTGATCTTATAGTTATGAATAATGAATCAAATTGTGACTGATCTTCATAAAAAAAAAAATATAAGCTTCTTAGAGTTTGTGGATAATAAAGACTCAATTTCGAAAAAAAAAAATTCTTTTTATTAAATAATAAATTGAATTTGAAAATTAAAGCCAACTCAAAATGATTTATTGAATGCTTTAAGTTAGCAAACAATAGATATTCGTGCAGATACAAAATTAATCGTTTTTGGTCACCTAGCTAGCATAAGATTAATTACAATATTAAGAATTATTTATATTTACAAATTAACAAAAAAATGACCATAAACCTTATATATTAGTACTTTTTAATATTTAAGGACATCTTTAAGTAGAATTTTCTATTCATGAGGAGGAAATAGGTGGATTAAAATGATGGAGGGAGGTAGCAAAATTTATAATTTCCAAACAATTTTGGAAAGAATTTCCCTAAATATTTTAATTTTCCTTACTCTTTTGGATTTTAACTTTTCACTTACCTGTTTGGAATGTTGACATTTAACCAAAAAATTGTACCGAGAAAACTCAATTTCTTTACTTTAAAGGTATCGGTATTGGTTTTAGAGTTTAGTAACTAGTTGAATAACATATTTTACCAGAAGTAGTTTAGTAGTTTAAAGTAGGTTCTCAAATAACTAATTTCCTGATTTTTTGAGTAAATGTGATTTTAATTCCCATCTGTTAACCACACTTACTAAAACTACGTTATTTATTTTTTCCATACAATGTGTGCTTAATTCCGTCCGAGATAATGGCATGAACAAAAGATTGTCGAATCATACTAAATATCTCAAGTGTATCTTTATTATTAGGTGCTTAAACTATTATGGTAAATTTTAACTATGTTTTTTAACAGCAATAAGAAACTGAAAGCCTATCTAACTTAAGCTAAAGAGTTACAAAAATACACACACACACACTCATATATATATATATATATATATATATATATATATATATATATATATATATATATATACATGAGTATATAGGGTCGGAGTGGCCGAACGGGATACACCCATGCAAAAGTGCATGTATTTACAAACTCAGAGATTGTGAGTTCGAATTCCTGTACCGGAATTTAATTTAATAAATAATTAATTCCTAAAAAGCATTTAATCACCCCTCCTCCTGGATATGTGAGCTCCGTCAGCCTACTTGAAGCAACTCACACAGATCGAGGAGTGATAACCCTATCCTGTGAACTTAAATTGTGAATCGATTCGTGGTTTTTCAGGACATAAAATAGGCGCTCGGAGGTTTGGTCCATGGACGGTCTGTTCTTCCTCGTGCTTCTACTGGCTACGAACGACCGTATTCCGTGTATCTAGACCGGTTTGTCACTGTCATTGAACCCGATTGAGTCGGTGGGAAGGACACTGGACACACAACCAATTGGCCCCAAAGGAACCGGATGGAGCTGTGGATAGCCTGCCGCTGCACCATAAAACCATGGTTTGCAACAACGTGAGGCTGGGCGACCCCCTCCAGGCTATCTGTGATCCCGCAAGCAATAAATGTCTGTAAGAATACCTCATCGCGCGACCAAAGATCTCCATGGTCTATAGTGCCAACAGAATATATATATATATATATATATATATATATATATATATATATATATATATATATATATATATATATATGTATATATATTTTTTTAATTTTATATATATATATATATATGTGTTTATATATATTTATTATTTATATTGATACAAATTGAGTTACAAGTTACATAGCTTAGTTATGTAGTTAAGCAGCTTAATAGTTATCTACAGTTGTAATATACTTTATGTATGTATTAGTTAAAGAATAAAAAAACTTAAAAAATAAAGTGGGGTATATAGTGCAAGATGTGGGCTATATAATTTTACGACCATTTGATTTTCTTTGGTTGGATTTATGACCGATAATAAAAAATATGCAACAGGTCCGTTTTGGCATAGAGCTGATTTAAGGGCTAGACCATAGTATATATATATTGCTAAGTGACAGTAAAAAAACAAAATGTTATCACTTTTTACCTAGGTAAGGAAAGTATTGTAATTGGGCCAAATTCGCGATGTGCAGTTTTCAACGGATCTATGTGTCTTAGAACCTCCTTAACCCAAAAATGCAATTGGCCATTGGTATATCTGTGCCAGTATTATCAGTTGAACGGATCGACCGATAAAGAAAGCTGAATAAAGTAATTATAAGACTACAGGACTTTTCGGTTGAAACAGTCACAATCAGATTCATTCCTACCCTGGATATTATTTTGAATTTTATAACAATATTTAGTTATGTTTGTTTTGTTTTTTTTGAGAGTTTTAAAATGCATTCTGTTATTTACCGACTTTTAAAAAGGACGTTATTGATTTTATGTTCCATGTATGTTACATCATAACTTCGACATTAGGTGCTAAAATAGCTCTAACGATTTTTATGAAACGTTCCTAATTTCTTAGCCTTAAAGTCGTTTAACTATCTATATATATGATATATCCCCGATAAAAAACAAGAATAATGTTATGAACATTTTATTTGTAGATAATACGAAAAGTATGCATTTTATGGTAAATTATGCATCCGTCAGTTCTCTGCAAAACCTCATCAATATCCACTGATGTCCCTCTGAGGCCTTCTTCCGTTCCTGCTGAAGTTTTCAAACTAACGCCGCGACGTCCAAGGACACCTTCACCTTCACCTTCAATTTCACATGTTACTTTAGCTATTATAATTTATTTATTTATTTTTTTTTCAATAATCTCTTAATAAATATTACGAATATTTCTTAAGAAACCGTCATCTTTCTTGTTCGACTGTTACTGCTGAACTAAGGATTCATTGCATGGGTCAAATATTTAAAAACAAGCTTATTTAATGCTTCGCCCTCTGCCCCCAAAATATTTTCTAAGTACCGAGGTCAATGATTATGACCGTCTGACTAAACTTTTTAAATGTATTAATGGCAGTTAGCTCGTGCCAAGTGCTACCAAAGTTTCCAAGCGCCGACCCGGATGGTCCCTGTCAACGATATACTCGTACTAAGAAGAGAGCCGTGGAGAGGAGGTTGGGGATCTAAGAATAGCAGTGGACTACAGGCCGTCGGATGGGCGCAGTCTACCTCAAGGGTTGCCTTCTGCCAAAGGACCCGGGTGAGTCTTCTAGTTCTTCTGTCTGTAGTTCAATGTCCATCTTGTGTCAAGTGGTTAGTGTAGCGGAGGCATCATTGTAAAGAGGATGGTAATTCAAAGGTTTCATCGTATGATATGATATTTGCGATGGTAGATTTCGTTTTGTGCCATGATAATGTAGTTTTTATTGTATATAATTTGAAATTTTGAAGTACATTCATTAGACGTGTTTTCGTTTCTTTAAAAACCAATTTCTAATGGGCGTTTGAGGCTCCTTCAGCATGAAAGCGTGCTTGACATCAGTCGCGCACATTTTTCCGTTTAAATTATTATTTTCCCTTACCTCTACATGAAATATATATAATGAGAAAGTGTATTGCGATCGTGAAAAATATTGAATCCGAGTTTTCGTCGGCTGTACAAGTTTTAAGATCTTCTGAGTCGAAATAACCAAGTCGCGCAAAATGGTTTGTTTGTTTGTAAAGTGAAAACGTGTACAAAACTGAAATACATATTTAAGGTAAGTATATACCTGAGATAATTTTCGCCAAAATCGATCTACCGGAAGTGCCGCTTTATTTAATCTGTTTTACATCATACGTCAACGTATAATTATATGGTTTTTAATATCTGCTAGGACTTATCCTCATTGAAATAGTGAGAAAGGGCTTATTGCTGAATTTTCAAAATGGTTTCCTCTTACGTACCTTTTTTCTGTTTATTCGGAATAATTAACCATCACTTATTATTAGTAGTAATAAGAAATGGATTAATATAAAGTATGAAATAAGTTGATAAATAACTAAAGAAGAAAAAAAAGAGAAATATTTTCCCTGGTTAAAAACAAAATTCCGAAAATAAGGTTAGTAATATATAAATATATATATATATATATATATATATATATATATATATATATAAAATATACCGTTGGAAAGCTAATGATTTTAGAAAAAAAATAATATTTAACATATATAGCCATGGAAGGTAATGGAGAGTGACAAAAGTCGCCAAAACTTAAGTGATTGTTGTAGTTAATAATTTATACTTTATTATTCAATAGAAACTAAATGTTTCCATGGAAACTGAATGGAATTTCCATGTACAGTAAATAGAAAAGTTTTAAATTAATTTTCATCATGGCAAACCAAAAATTGACAGCGAACATAACTGTCGTTCTGCACTTGATTATAGAACTATTTTATTGTACTTTTGTGTGATAATACGTGAAGAAGTGCATGCTGCAGAACATATATGTGATGTTTATGTTGATTCTTTAATATTATTTTTAAAAATGGATAATTTTTACTATATTAAAAGATAGTAAGTGAAAGTTGTGTGATGCGCGTACCGCACCAGATTTTTTCAAGTTAAATCTGGTTCTAAATAATTATTTTAGCTAATAATAATAAAGTGCAAAAGCCGTTTTATATTATTATGAAAAATTTACTCAAAAAACGAATCTGTTTTATTTGACTATATATACTATATTATTTAATCTGTTTTGCTTTATTTACGACTTTAATGGTTGTATATTCCTAAAATTTCTATGAAAAGTTTCTATTATTTCGTACAAAGGACAACAGTAATGTACTTAACTACATTATTTCATTTAAGGACCTCAAGAGAGATACCTAAATAAATATATGATACTTTATATAAATATAGGGTTGAAAATATAAACCATAGACTGGCAAAGTCCTTAACGAGTCGCTAGTGTCTCATGTTGACTTTATGCAACGCAGCATGAATCTCTCATTAGTGTTCGTTAGTAAAATATGCCATGGTTTTACGTTTTAAATAATTTTACCCGTGAAATACTGATGCGAAGATTTAAAAGCTTATGCAGGTATAGGAAACTATTTGTATCTTTGTGTATATATGTATATGCATATTACTTCATCTACACCTTTCTACTGTTTACTCTTCTGTTTTCTCCTTCTGAAGTCTTTTGAAGTTTCTTCAGATTAATAGCTGCAGTTCTGAGATATATAAGCTAACAGTGGAGCTACTTTAAGTACACCAGGACGAAGAATGGTTTTATAAATTAATAGTTTTAGTCTCAGTCTGAGATCTGGTGTGGTTAGCAGGTGGCGGTAGAAGTTCGTAAGACTTCAACCTAGATTTTAATAATTTACTACTTCAGCGAGCTATAAATTTGAGATGTCAGTCAGGCTGTATTCTGAGTTGCTTTGTTGGATGAATCACAGGCTTTAAATTAAGATTAGAGCTTTATTTTTGTTTGTTGCAAAAATATTTTGTTTTTTAAAATATTGATTTATTATTTATTAACATTTATTATTTAAAATGTTTTTATTATCAAAACGAAAGCTATTGCCTTATTCTTAATTATTTTTTTTAAATATTTCTAAGGGATATTCAATCATTCAAACTTCAAAAATTTCTATTTTTCCAGAGGAACAACGTTTTCAGCCAATTGGCTCATCTTCAAGTTCCAAATCTACAATCATACTATTATATAAAATGACAATCCGTTTTTCGTTTGTAAGCGCTGACCGCGAAAACTACAGAACCAATCTTTACCAATTTTTAACGATATCATCTTCATGATAACAAAAGCATATAGGGTTTTCCAACAATAAAATTAACCAATATCGATATAGCGGCTGCGCGAAGCCGAAAAACTAATTTTTCCCTTTAGTATTGCGCCAAAACGGATGAGGATTTTAATGGAACTTTCCTAAAGTTTTCCCTTAAATTCCTTTAACAAGTCCAAACATGGACTACATTCGCGAGGAATAGAAGAACCATGGTTATCATCATGGTTGAGCCTGATAGTTAACGCTACTTGCCGCGGCAGAGATAGCTAAAGTATTGTTGAATACCACGTATAAACACCATTATTATACACCAAGACAGTGGCCTGTCGCAACTTACCTACTTATCAACTGAATATTTCGATCCTTTCTGAAATCGATTGTATTCAACATTAATGACGTTATTTAATTCTTCGAGGTTATTACAAAAACTATATAATTTAGTTTTTGTAATAACCTCGAAGAATTGCTAGTGTTCAGCCAGCTGTTCTATATCCGCCACTTTCCTTGCTGTCGGCGTGTACATAAGTTCTATACCATTCTATCTAGCTATTGTGGCTACTCTACTTGTGTATCTTGTGTATATATACAGGCGAAATTGCGTGGCATTTACCCTATAAATATTAACTGAGAGTTGCCAAATATCGTTCATCTAAGCTGAATACGAAATTTTAAATATTAAACTAAAGTTTAAAATTCGCGAAAAATTAATGCAAGCAGCTCTCTTCAATACCAACAAATGTTGGTATTCGTTATTGGGCAAAACTAAATAATCATTCCTCCGAGTAAACAAAAACAATGTAAGCCTAAGTGTTAGAATTTTAAGAGACACTAATTTCGTGCCTCTAATTCAATTTATAATTTAATATTTATTTGAAGTCAGAGAAATTTAAATAAAGGCAAATATCTACCCAAAACGAAATTTAATTGCATTCTGATACTTAAAACATTTTTAGTATTGATTATTCTATTCTAAAATGTGACAATTCATTGTAGATTAGAATTACATATTTAATTGAAAATAAGAGAGATAAAAACCAAAATGAACAAAGGAAGATGAATTTCAGAATGTTGATAATCAGGGGGGGCTATGAATCGTCCCTGGGACGGGTTGGAAAAAGTTAAAGGGGACGAATTTAGTACTCGGCTTGTGAAAAAAATGATAGCTTTCCCTACCTAAATGAGTAAACGTACGGGCCTCGGACGATTTGATCATGCAAACAATAGTCTATGAATAGAAATGATAAGATAAAAAATACCTTGATGCACCAAAATAGCGTTCTGAAGTTGAACAAAAAGTATGGCCAGTTTCTTCTCGTTAACCACAAACCGTCACAACTATTTTACTATTAGTAGTCTCCTAGATGGTACTGAAGTATTTTAAGAGATTTTTAGCAGGTAACGGGCGAGGAGCGAATTCAGGCGACGGAACGGAATTGGGACACCTTATCTAATACTTTTCTCTCTTCTGTTCATCCGCGAGACCTGACTACTTACGTCAAGAAAACGTCTTAAAGTTTTCAAAAATTAAGTAGGGTGATGCGAGGTCAGTGCATAATTGTCTCCTTAAATCCAAACCCTCAACTGGTAACAGCTGCCCTTTACGGAGCAGGGAGCCTAAACACAGGTGTATCGGAAATTTGCCACGAAAGTTGGCTAAGGTGAAGTGAAGTATAACGAGTTGTAAACATATTAGTTCCAATCTCTTGATAAAGTTGTGTCGTTTATTTTTTCAGTAGAGCTGTATCGGTGTTTATCTATCAGTCGTCTTATTTTTTTTATTTATTTTTTTTTCTCGTAAGCTACAGAATCTATTCTTTACTATACTTTGTGATTTACATTTCTTCTTGACAGTTTTCCATTTTTTAAGCGCTTGGCCGCAGTCACCCAGCAGAATGTAATAGTAGGGACAAAGGCAGACTTCTGTTGTGTGCCTGGTGTACACTTACCCTTACTTTCATGCTTTGTCCTCGCAGGTATTCACTGATTAGTGAATTAAAACACGAATTATTTTTTTCAGTACATTTATTCAATTACATTCTACATCCCACATTCATAACTCAATGAAGATTATAAAATATGAATCTCAGACAATTTTTAACTTTTTTCGATTATTACACTAGTATAGTAATCCTCCGGAAACCGAACCTTTTTACACTTGCCCCAAATCCCCTCTTACATGATTGACGAGTCTTCCAGGTGCCTTGTACGCACTTACGCCTTGAAGCAGGAGCAAATGGGTACTATTTACCATTAAATTGAATTATCAATATCATAGAAATGAAATCGACGTGTTTGAAACGTACGATTGAATGTCATATTTAAATATAATCGTCTAAGTTACATTTTTTTATTACATTTAGGGAAAAAGGATAAATCTAGCTTCAAAAATAAAATGTTTACAGTCCCGTATAGTAGAACTTTGTAAAATTTAGTGCGCATTACCCTACAGCGTTGAATATTTGACTTCAAGAAAGATGAGTTTAGGAGTCTACATAAAGCGAAATTGCGTGGCATACGATGAGTTTAATAATGAAGGAATCCTTAAAAATATAATTACCGTTAGACCGACGGGTTAATGCACGAGAGGCAGAGCTGATCTGAAGGATAGGACTTTGACAGTGATCGATGATCGGAGGAGTGTGAACGACGGTTGGTATCGGCTTGGAACTTTCTGGTTCATTAAGCCTTTCATGAACATCATCATGGACTGCAGAGACAAAGATGAATCAAAGATGAAAATACAGTAACTATCAGCTGACCGGATGATTACAGCTAGAGTCACCACTTTGGTATTTCCTCCCTCGATTCTATTTCGATCTAGGTTCGGCCTTCGATCGGGACTATTGACATTATCCTCCGTTGAGACCATCCCGGCTCTGGAAGAGCTGATGGAGTTGTAAATATTAACTTATCCGATCAACTGTAAATATACGGTCATAATGAGTTGTCAATCCTAATCTAGTGATGTAAATATTTTTGGTAATTTTTCAACAATGCAAGGTGAATATGGGAGAACCTTCGGAAACTCTAAATGTTTATTGAAAAACGCTGAGCATTATTACGCAATGGCTTATTATAAATTATTATTGTTTATTTGTTAAATTTATCATTTATTATTAAGATAATTATTAAAAGTGTTTCAGATCATACAAGGCTAAGCAAAATAATAATTTGGATCAATTAATTGAATTAATGAAGGAAATAGTAGTAATTATTTATTTAATGTCGACGTTTCGATCCAGATTAAGGCCTTCAACAGGTCTAAAAATTAAGATACGGAGTAATGTAGGGGTATAAAAAAATATATAAAAACAAACCTAAAATTGAACAAATATAAAACATAAGTAATAAATAAGTTTAAGATGAAAACAATATTGACTTATATAATAGTTGTTATAACATAGAGATTAAAATTTATAAATATATTGAAAAAATAATTATAATTGATAAATTAAAAGCATAAATAATGACATTAGTAACAATAAATAGCTGATAACACCAATTATATTGGAAAAATGAGATTTTATTAAGTAATGAATGTTAAATAATTCGATTAATAACAAAGTAAAATAGAAAAAAAAATACTAAGTTACTATTTTATTATTCGGATTATTTATCATTCATTGTGTCGGACCATATCCTTCATTAGTTACCATAAGGTCAACTATCATCAAAATAATTGAATTATCGGCTGTAGAAACGTTGGATATGTTTTGTTTTTTTCACAATTACTTTTTTTGGTGGATTTAAATTTGCTGTGACTCACTGTATGGAATAGTTAAGGATTAAGTTCTCAAACTAATCGCTTGAGAATATTTAGCAGTTAGTTTGAGAAAAAGTTATTCCCCTAAAAAAAAAATGAAAAAAAAAAAGAAGAAAGATATAGGAATCCTCTAATCGGACTCCATTTCAATACATGGCAGATTTCAATGTCGAAATCCGAGATTATCCTGAAGTGACCTATGGCTAAGATGCTAAATCTGAAAAAAAATTGGTCAAATATTATCGGAGAAAAGCCGCGGATGGATGAATTTTGATTTTAGTAAATTTTTGGATTCTACTTACCTTCAAACGTAAAAACTCAAATCTGGTTAGGGAGGAGGTAAAATTTTTTATTTTCTTGATCGATTACAAAGGTTCATTATTGTACATAAAATTTAAGTCTGGATACTAAATTTTCATTTTCAATCCTGTAATTGAGGAGTAATAGGACAGAACTTACTCTACTTTAAATTGAGCTTGCTCCTGACTATGATCCAGATTGATGAATTTATTCGAAATAAAAAGTTCCAGGAAAAAAAGTAAAATTTATTCTCCGAGTTAAAATCATTTCTGGGTCAAATTCTTTTTACAAAAATCTTTTTAATCGATTAGGAATATGCTTTTCGTCTCATTTTGTCTAGAGTTTTAATGTTTTGTTACAAGGATCTGTGTAAACAGTGTTTATCTTTAATATTTTGTTACAAGGATCTGTGTAAACAGTGTTTATCTTTAATGTTTTGTTACAAGGATCTGTGTAAACAGTGTTTATCTTTAATGTTTTGTTACAAGGATCTGTGTAAACAGTGTTTATCTTTAATGTTTTGTTACAAGGATCTGTGTAAACAGTGTTTATCTTTAATGCTTTGTTACAAGGATCTGTGTAAACAGTGTTTATCTTTAATGCTTTGTTACAAGGATCTGTGTAAACAGTGTTTATCTTTAATGTTTTGTTACAAGGATCTGTGTAAACAGTGTTTATCTTTAATGTTTTGTTACAAGGATCTGTGTAAACAGTGTTTATCTTTAATGTTTTGTTACAAGGATCTGTGTAAACAGTGTTTATCTTTAATGTTTTGTTACAAGGATCTGTGTAAACAGTGTTTATCTTTAATGTTTTGTTACAAGGATCTGTGTAAACAGTGTTTATCTTTAATGTTTTGTTACAAGGATCTGTGTAAACAGTGTTTATCTTTAATTTTTTGTTACAAGGATCTGTGTAAACAGTGTTTATCTTTAATATTTTGTTACAAGGATCTGTGTAAACAGTGTTTATCTTTAATGTTTTGTTACAAGGATCTGTGTAAACAGTGTTTATCTTCAAAACGGGACAGGATTCGATTAAATAATGTGGTGTCATTTTCGATAATACAGAGATATTAAAAGTAATAAGTTTTGTTGAGAAAAAAAAAATAAAAAAAACATTTTGATTGTTATAATAACAGAGGTTCGGTTTTTTACTTTATTTTTTAATGGAATGTGGTTAGTTAAACGTCTTTTGTGGTATATAATCAAGATATATTTCCGGAAGAGAAAAAAGTAAATAAATAATTAAATTATTTGATGTCATATATTTTATAATAATTACCTCGATATAATTATAATAATTACCTCGATATTATTCAGTATAAGCTGTCAGGAATAAAAGCATAATCTATAAATATGCGGTATAAATATAATCTATATTAGCCAATTAATAAACATCCACAGACTCGCTTTCTAGACCGAATTCGTTCCGAAATAACAATTCCTCTGATGCAAAAGCCGACTACAGCATTTAGGTTGTTAGGCTGATATTAGGCTGAATAAACCAAGGGACTCTTAACAATAGGAGGAAAACATGCAGATAATTGAATTCCAAGAACGTTAAAAGGAAATGCATACGTTGGGTGCAAATAAAATAAAAAGAATAATTCTTAAAATTAGAAAATTATTAAATAATCAATTAATAAATAAACTAAATTACAAAAAAATAATATTTTATAATTATATATTTATTAATGCATTAATGCCTATTAAAACATTCAGTATATACACAAATATACAAAATACAAATTTATATATATATATATATATATATATATATATATATATATATATATATATATATATATATAATTATTTATATGTATATATTTATATTTATACTTTATATATTTATTTTTTCGAGAGCGGCTTTTTTCTTCTTTCGTTCCTCCCAAATCCCAAATTCTTTTCATGCGCTCGTTATGTTTGTTCTCTCTTGCTCTCTTTCGACCATTTTTTCTTCCTGTCCTTTTCGTGATTTGTTTAAGTGGGTGTTTCAAAATAATGTTCCTGAACTGTTTTCTATTGTTTTTGCAGTCTTGTGTGATTCTCAATTCTTCCTCTGATGTCTTCCTCTGTTTCCGTCATCTATTTTATTTTGTTTTTACTAGTGCTAGCGGCATCAAAAATTTTCCTTTGAGCCAATCATTGTTCATCGTCCTGATATGTTCATGAATTTCATCCTTCTCCTTCTAAAGGTATTCGTTATGGTATGTATCTTTTTGTATATCACATATATACATATATACATATATCCATATATATATATATATATATATATATATATATATATATATATATATATATATATATATATATATATATGTATATATATATATATATGTACATATATATATATATATATATATATATATATATATATATATATATATATATATATATATATATATATATATATATATATATATATATATATATATATGTGTGTACATATATATATATATATATATATATATATATATATATATATATATATATATATATATATATATATATATGTACATATATATATATATATATATATATATATATATATATATATATATATGTATATATATATGTATATATATATATATGGATATATGTATATATGTATATATGTGATATACAAAAAGATACATACCATAACGAATACCTTTAGAAGGAGAAGGATGAAATTCATGAACATATCAAAATCTTGAACATTTTCAATGCCACAACTGGAAAATTGACGTCTACGAACCTAAAATACAACTTTTTTCAATATTTTTTTCAGCACATTAAAATCACTTAAAACCAGTTCCCAACCGATCAGGGCACAAAATTTATACATGTTCAATGCTTATTCAAATAACGAGGCATGAAAATTATTTTCTTGGTTTTGACTAATAGAAATGTATGTAAAAGCAAAACAACAAATTATTCAAAAAATCTGAATATTTACATCAAAAACATAGGCAAAATATCTGAAAGTAGTTACTAGAGTGTCCTCATCACTTGGCAACTATTTTTAATAGAATCTGTTGAAAACAATTACTAAAAAAAAGTCCTATTTTAGGTTCATTTACGTCAATTTTTCTGTTGTGACATTGAAAATAGGTAAGATTTTCACCGCAATTTTAGACGAAAAAAAAAACAACTAAAATACACATTTTTCTTTCTTTTTTACTTACATATATATATACATGTTTAGAAAAAAATGTTTAGATTATAGGGTAAACTGGCCTTATAGATTTTTTCGCATCCATTTTCTCCCATGGTATATCGAGTTGTTTAGTTCACAACTTCTTCATCCCATTCAATAGATTAACTTAAAATTATCAAAAATAGTTGAAATTTTGCAATATTTTAGATCAAGCTATTGAATATTACTGCATCGGAAATAATAATTTTTGTTCATGAATTGTGGTTTTCCTCAGTTAAAATATTTTCACATTCTTTATCGCTCTCTATCCGAAGCTTAGTGTTCCCTATACCTCGTCTTGTCAGGTGAGAAACCCGTGATGAGATTCAGGTGAGAAACC
This sequence comes from Rhaphigaster nebulosa, assembly GCA_948150685.1. Lineage (NCBI taxonomy): Eukaryota > Metazoa > Arthropoda > Insecta > Hemiptera > Pentatomidae > Rhaphigaster > Rhaphigaster nebulosa. Next base: position 841,064 of record OX411309.1, read on the forward strand.
CGTGATGAGATTCAGGTGTGAAACCCGTGATGAGATTCAGGTGTGAAACCCGTGATGAGATTCAGGTGTGAAACCCGTGATGAGATTCAGGTGTGAAACCCGTGATGAGATTCAGGTGAAAAACCCGTGATGAGATTCAGGTGAAAAACCCGTGATGAGATTCAGGTGTGAAACCCGTGATGAGATTCAGGTGTGAAACCCGTGATGAGATTCAGGTGTGAAACCCGTGATGAGATTCAGGTGTGAAACCCGTGATGAGATTCAAGTATTAGATCGTAAGAGTTATACGATAATTGTCTTACAAGATACGCATCGCTCGGGACTATTAAAAACATTAAGGGACCTTAGAATGTGTACGATTGCGACATCTTTCGTACTATACTTGTATAAAGTGACACGACTGCTTGTCTCTTCCATTTAGTGTCGTATCATTAATCAACTTTATACTAATTCAACGGCTAACTCATAATAATTTACGCGAAATTTCGTATATATATATATATATATATATATATATATATATATATATATATATATATATCATCGCTTGCTCGTTTCTTCTTCTATATTCGCTTGCTTGTATTGAGATAAAAATTATCTATCATATCGCTTCTATGATAAATTTCTTATCGTTCTGGTGCGAACCCGGGCTTAGGCTATCTTCTATGTCACATTTCTTTTCATAGGTTTTCCATTTTTCCTTCTATTTTTCGCTTTCCATTCTGCAATATCTTTGATTGTATTCTTGATTTCAATCATTAACTTGACCGAATTGATTTAACAATTTTTCTTTTCTGGTTATAAGCATAACACCTGTTTATCTCCATCAATTTTCTACTATCTTTTAATTTTAACTTTTTCCCGTCAGGATTTTAGCTTATTTAAGCAGCTGACAAATTGTTACGATTTATTCATATTCTTAAAGATAAATAAGCGCTATTAGTAATTTTTTTTTAAACTTATAATTCGAGATTGTACTTTATGAATATATATAGAATGAATATAATTCTTATGAATAATAAACAAGTTCTCTAAGTAATTTTATTATATGGTCCGATATATTTAGCATACTATTCCCGGAAGGAGGGATGATAAAGATCTATTTGTTATTCAAGAGGCTGTGCAACGGGAAATAGCCCATCAACTATTGGCCACATGGCACTTCCAGGTTTCGCGGTTTTGTAAATCCCATAAATAAAGTAATCTTTCAACAAATGTTCAAGAAATTCTAATAGCTTCAGGTTACCATAATTTAGGAGAGGATGGAAAAAAGGGAGGGTTATAATGTCACCACAGATTGCTTAAATTGTTTCTATGCAATGTTTATACAACAAAGTAATTTACTTATTGTTGTATGGTAATGTGGGTCAAGCGCGTACTAAAAAGGGATTATTTATCTTTAAGAATCTCTATTTACCATTTATCTCTTAACGTTTTCACATTTACCAATTTCAATCTAATTAATAAATTTGAACTTAGATATAGTGTTCCTGGAACTTGTGCTTTGGTTTTAGAATGCCAACAACTCAAACAAAAACAATTTAAATGATCCAATATGATAAAAAAAATTTAAGTTTTACTATCTGAAATTCTCATTTTAATTTATTTTTCATTTTAGCTCATGCAAGGTGCTTTTATTATAAAGTGCCTATTCCGAAATCACAACAGTTAAAGTATTTATTGGCGCTTGTTATGACAAATTTAAAAAACTAATATTTTGAGGAACTATTTACATATACTTAGTTTTCTTTTTTAATTTACTTTTCACATTATTGTTTGATATCAATTTTTTATTTTGATATTGTAGCAAGATATACCCATTCGGAATTGGTATTAGTTTTCTATTTAAGCTTTTAATAAGAAGGTTATAAGATGTATGTAATAAAACAATTCGTAATCCAACACAACTCATAAAATTTACTTTATTACATATATCTTATAACCTTCTTATTAAAAGGTTAATTATAAAACTAGCTATTGGAACACCTGTTCCAAATAGGTATATCTTGCTACGATATTACTTTTCTTTTTCATTTTCTCTTGGAAATGGGATATATCCAATTTAATTAAATTATTTAAAAATGTGGTATTTGGAAAAGTCAAACAATATTTTACAAGCCTATTTCTGATTTAGATGAGAAAATTCTGATGTAATAATAATTTTTTTCAAAAGAACGATAATCTGAATTATTCATATCTTTTGGGTTCTGAAAAAATTTCAACTTTGGAATTAACAATTATTAAAACTTGTGAACCTTTCTATTTCCTTTATCAGCCATTACAACTCCACTGACCCTCTTTTATATAATTTCAGCTTCAACGATTCGCGGTATTGCCTCATCTTCAAGAATATAACCTAAAATGCAATGCATATTCTAAAAAAAATTTTATCACATTAACAGCATATATATATATATATATATATATATATATATATATATATAATATTATATATATTACTTACAAACTCCTATATTATCCATACTTGATCAATTATTATTACTGTTATTGATCAGCTGTTTGGGCCCTACATGAAGAAGTCACGCTTCAGGTCAGTCTCCAAGTTTTACCTATTTATAAGTGTTATTTATTCTTTCATAGACTTTATTGTGTGCAAATTGGACAATTTGAGGGCGCGTGTTCCATTACTTAATAGAAAACTGAGGCATTTATAAGAACTTAGGCGATTATTCGCCGTACATAGGCGCCCAGAGCTTTTGGCTCTGCAGCGATATCGGCAGACCTTACAATGTCCTCACTTTCTTCTAATACAATGCAACCGACAAGTCAGAAGCAAATAGAATTGAAAAATAACCAACAAAGAAATGTATCAAAAGTCCCACATAACCTCAACTCACCAGTAACAACTACCAGTTATGCCCAAGCCACCGCTACGGAGCGATTTTCAAAACGAGAAAATGCCATCATTTTACACACATTTCCAGGCATCAAACAAAAAGAATATGTCCTCAAAATTGCCGCCTTGATTGATCCAAAATTCATCCGCTATACCTCCCGAATATCCAACTCTCGATTTTGCATTCACTTCAGTAATAAAGAAGCAGTAGACAGCCTTTTAAAAAATCACAAATCAATACTTATTGACAGTAAAGAAATTTTTATAAAACGACTGGTTAATCCGGCCAAACGAATAATAATTTCAGACGCTTGCCCTTCCATTCCTCACGAGTCCATAGAGAAAGAACTCAAAAGCATAGGTTTGAGATTAGTTTCGCCTATGCATTTTCTCAGAGCCGGATACCAAGATCCAAGATTGGCCCATGTTCTCAGTTTCCGACGGCAAGTCTACATCCCACCTGAAGACCTCAGTAAACTGCCATCATCCTTACTAATAAAGCACGACAATGTCTCTTATAGAATTTTTTTCAGTGAAGACATTGTCACTTGTTTCATTTGTAAGCAGCCGGGTCATATATCAACTGATTGCCCTGAGTGTGAACATGACAACATTGAAGAATCTCATAATACTGAACAAGATAGTATATTAATAAATTTGCATTCCAATATAATTGAAAAAACAAGTGCTGATCGCTGCCTATTAGATACACCTAATCATATGTTTTCTAACCACAGTATTACCGTACAGCCAGCTCAGGTCAGTTGCCATGACGACACTCCCACCTCAATAGAGTCCAATATAGACATTACCAGTGACGAGTTCAAGAAACAGCTGCCTGGTAACCATGGCGACAACAACCACAACAATGTCGATACCAAATCTATTATAGAACCAGCTGTAGATATTAGCAATAATTCAATATTATCCCCCACTGTAATCTCTGGAATCAAACGATGTCACTCTAGCCCTCCTCCTTCTACCGTATCTACTGTGGAACTGAATCTAACGTTAGATTCTCAAGAAGACATTGAAAAAATTATTAATTTCGAAGAATTTCCACCGATGGCAGGTACTCAGTCTGGTAACAAAAAATCAAAAAAATTAAAAAAGACGGGTATAAATTCAGGGTCCAACCTTGAAGATGTTCGGCAGGCAATTGAAGAAAACAAGCAGAAATACCCAATATCATTCGACAATATGGTTAAGTTGATTGCAATGTCGTCAAACACGAAAAATTTCAACAAATTAGTTCAAGAATTCACACACAATACAGAGGGTCTTAAGAATATGCTGGCAGACACTAGAAGCCTTATAACAGACCGGCGTTCAAAATTAAAGATATCAAAGCTCCTGAAAAAAAGATGGGACTCAATAGAAAATGAAATAAACACGGAGGATAGCACTGAAGATTAATTAGAAACAAGTTCCCGACTATATTTTTTTCTATATTTGCAAATTATGGTAAAAAATAGAAAAACATTAATTGCACAGTGGAACTGTAACGGGTTTTACAAACATTATGAATATTTCAAATTGCTGCAAACTGAAGAAAATCCAATTTGTTGGTGTTTACAAGAGACACATTTTTTGAAATCTCAGATTGTAAATTTAAAAAATTATAACATCTATCGCAAAGATAGACCTGAATGCAAGTCCGCCTGGGGAGGAGTAGCCACAATGGTTAAAAAATATGTCCATTCAGAACCAATAAATATTAAATCCTCTTTAGAAGTTGTAGCCATAAAAATATACACACCTGAACCTATTACAGTTTGCAACATTTACATACCACCAAATCGAGATTTCACTGTCAATGATCTCCAAGAAATAGTTGACCAACTTACAAGACCTGTCATTCTAGTTGGAGATCTGAATGGGCACAACAAATTGTGGGGTTCCTCACTGTCCGACTACAAAAATAGGGGAAACGAAATCGAAAGATTTATTGATAATAACAATTCTCTAATTCTAATTAACGATGGTTCCCCAACTCATTTTTGTACAAACGGCACACTTTCCGCTATTGATTTGTCGTTTGTAGATGTTAAAATTTTTCACAAAGTTCATTGGAGTGTTAAGGACATTCTGTACGGAAGTGATCACTTCCCAATCACTATAAAGTTTGATGGTAATGCTAATTTTGATAAAATTCCGAAGTGGTCATTCAAAAAAGCCGACTGGAAAAAGTTTTCATCCTTGATAGAAAACGAAATAGAAAAAATGGAAGATACATTAATAGATGTGGGGGAAAGCATTTCTTTCTTCAACCGAAGCATCCTTAATTCTGCAGAGAAAAGTATTCCATGCAAGAAAATATTCAGCGACAGAAGCCTAGTCCCTTGGTGGAATGAAGATTGCCGCATTGCAATAATGAACAAAAAAAGAGCCTTCAATAAATTCAAAAAAACAAAATTAACAGAACATTTAAATGAATTCAAAAAAATGAGATCAATAGCAAACAAGGTGTTGAGAGCAAGTAAAAAAAAATCATGGACTAACTATGTTAGCTCTATTAATAATAGTAGTACCATTAAAGAAGTGTGGAAAAAAGTGAATGCGATTCAAGGATCCAAAAAATGTGAGACTGTTTCTACGATTCTATATGACAATCAAATCATAACTGAGCCATTAAAAATTGCTAATGCTTTAGGAACCTATTTCTCTTCCATGTCGAAAACAGACAACTATAATTCAGATTTTTTGCAGTATAAAAGTCAGCAAGAGAAAAACTCGATCGAATTCCAAACACAAGATTCTGAAATTTACAATCACCCATTTAGTCTAGCTGAACTTCAAAATACCCTGAACACATGTAAAGATAAATCCACTGCTGGATCCGATCAGATTCCATATATTTTTTGAAAAAAATGCCTTTAATTGCTCAATCATTTCTTCTTTCCATATATATAATAGAATTTGGACAACAGGATTTTTTCCTGAAACATGGAGGACGGCGATAGTCATACCAATTAAGAAAAATCCTAAAGACGTGAAAGTCAATAACTATCGGTCTATATCTCTACTTTCGTGTGTATCAAAACTTCTTGAAAAAATGGTAAACAATAGACTGAGATATTATTTGGACGCACAAAACTTTTTCTCCACTTCTCAATGTGGCTTCAGGAAAAACCGCTCCGCCCTCGACCAAATAATCAAGCTTGAAAATGAAATTCAGACTGCCTTCTCAAATAAAGAGCACCTAGTAGCTGTCTTTATAGATATCCAAAAAGCATACGATACGATGTGGCGATATAATGTGGTCAGCACGCTATCAAAAGTCGGGCTCAGGGGGCAATTGCTGACGTTTATCAAAAACTTTCTTGAAGAGAGGACATTCCAAGTGAAAGTTGGCCCTAATCTTTCTAAAATGCTACTACAGGAAAACGGTACACCCCAAGGATCTCCTCTGAGTGTAACGCTGTTTTTAGTAGCCATAAATAGTATTGTAAAGACAACACCAGCGGATGTGAAATGTTCCCTATTTGCTGATGACTTCGCAATTTACATAAATAGTAAGTCTCTAGAATATATTGAATGGAGGTTGCAAAAAACATTGAAAACCTTGAAGAATGGTCCAGAACTACAGGCTTCAGCTTCTCGAATTCAAAAACAGTAGCCGTACATTTTTGCAGAAAAACAAAATGCCTAACTCATCCCTCATTATCTCTATTAAATCAACCGATTATTTATGCAGATGTCATCAAATTCCTAGGGGTCTACTTTGATAAAAAACTAACTTGGTCCCAACAAATCCGCCAAGTGAAGTTAAAATGCCAAAAAGGCCTAAATTTATTAAAGGTTCTGGCCAGCACTCAGTGGGGATCAGACCGGCGAACACTCTTAATGCTGTATCGTACTCTGATCAGGCCTATTATCGATTATGGGGCTATCGCCTACAGCTCAGCAAGTGCGACAACATTACAACTTTTGGACCCAGTACATAACCAAGGACTTCGTCTCTGCATCGGTGCATTCAGAACAACACCCGTCGAAAGTTTGTATTCAGAGAGTGGCGAGCCCTCTTTAGAAACAAGAAGGAAATATTTGGCATTGGCATATTTTGGCACACTGATGTCACGGAAAAACCTTCTCGAGCACCAAGCCACGGTACACCCAACTGTAAATGAAGAACATAACCCATCATATGTAAATGCTTCCATGGTAGATCAAAAAAATTGATAAATGACCTACAAATTACGTTGCCAGAATTCTTTAAAATTTCAAAAAAATCAGTGCCTAATTGGATACAAATAGAAAACCAATCGGATTATACTTTATCAGCATTTTCGAAGCCCACAACACCTCATCATGTGTATCAACAACTTTACAAAGAACGGGAAGAGCTGTATTCCAACTACTGTTTTTGGTTCACCGATGCTTCTAAATCTAACTCTGATGTTGGATGTGCAATCGTCATGGACTCCATTTGCCAAAAATTCATGCTACCAGAAACAAATAGTGCATACACAGGAGAACTTTATTCGATTTGGAAATCCCTAACCCTCATAGTAAAACACAAGCATAAATACCATTTGATAGTTTCAGATTCTTTAAGCTCTCTCAAGTCGTTAGAAAACAGGAACTCTAAAGATGTTTTGGTTATGAAAATTCATCTTCTTGAGAGGGAATGCACGCATTCAGGAAAAGTAATAAAATTCCTGTGGGTTCCATCTCATTTGGGCATTGGGAGAAATGAGGAGGCTGACATTGCTGCTAATGCTGCAAGGACGGATCCTGTTACTGAGGTAACACAGGTCAACAAGACAACTGCCTTGGACTGGCGCAAGTATGTAAAAAAAAGAATATACGCTTCGTGGACCTCCGAGTGGAGCAGGACAAGCGACAAATTGGGACAAATTAAAGATACGCCAGAGGTTTGGAAAACTGCCGAAAGGAGAAACCGCCGCGAAGAAGTAGTCTTGGCCAGGTTACGTAGCGGGCATACAGCCTTGACGCACACCTTTCTTCTAAAAGGACTGTACCCACCGACCTGTAATACCTGCAAGGTACCTCTGACCGTGGAGCACATCCTGCTGGACTGCAAGGCCCTTAAGGATGCAAGGCGACATTGCAACATCAACAACAGACTGGACATCGCTCTTGGTGACAGTGAAACTTGTGTTCAAAGTGTATTCAAGTTCTTAAAAAAGTGTCAAATCTATAACCTTATATAGTTCATTCAAATTGTGAAAAAGTGATTCCAAAATAACTATCATACTATCATTATGGAAAAATTTAGTTGTTAAACATATCTATGTAGTAATGCTAATGACCCTCCATGGGTAGATGCATGTATCACATTAAATAAATAAATATTACTGTTATTTTGTCCTATTATAAAAGTATTAATTATTTTATATTTACTAAATTAAAATTATAATAGGGTATGGATCTATTGCAATTTTACATTGATCTTGAACCTGTCTGGATTAGTCTAAATCTGGTCAACTGTTAACTTATTTTTCCCTCCCCCTTACATCTTTCTTTATCATTTGACGTCCGCATAATGGTATAGAATGATCAATCTAATTAGGGATTGATAACTTATTTGCCACTTCTATAATTTTGTTTTATTGAAAACTAGTTTCGAATGTTATGCATTCATCTATAGTTCTAAAAACACACAAAAATTCAAAAAAAGCAATTCAAAATACAGTTTTGTCTTATTGTACGTATTAAATTAAATGTAATATAAATTTATATTACACTTAATTATACATATAAATTTATATTACACTTAATTATACTTATAAATTTATATTACACTTAATTTAATATGTATAATAATACCAAACTACAATTTTAATTGCTTATTTTTGAATTTTTGTGTGTTTTTAGAACTGAAGATGAATGTAATATTCGAAACTAGTTTTTAATAAAACAAAATTATAGAAGTGGCAAATAAGTTATCAATCCCTAATCTTTCATTATTATTATAATTTTTATTTATATTTACAACACTGACATAATGATGTAATCATTGCTTTAAATTTAATTAATATTCTTCCTAAAGGAACTTGATTGCATATGTTTTATTATAATTTTAATCTATTAATCATATCCGCATAAGAATTATTTAAACATTTTTTGTCTGTTTTGTAATTTGTATGGCTTCTTTTATATTTTATGTGATGTGTATTGCTTCTATTATTTTTCTTTTTTTTTATTATGTATTTCTGTATCCAAAATTTTGGGTCTCTCAAAATCAAATTTATGGTTGGACTTTAATAATATTTGTTTCAAAAGAACAATATGCACGTGAATTAAGCATATTTTTGGGTTTCCTGAAAATTTTTCAAATTTTGGTTTGTTCACTTTTGTATAATTATTGCATTATAAACAATCGAGTCCAGTTAATTCATTAGAAATGTAACATAGGAATTAAAATTAAGGATAGGGAGAATATAATTAGAGAGGAACTGGATTTGAGACAGATCTGGCAGTTTATTGGCTGGCAACTCGCCATTCGTCTATCGCTAACAGCTTTAGCAACTTTTTAGGCAACGACTCTGTCGTTAATGCGATTCAACTCAGAAGTTTTCAACTCGTTTGTCCGCACCAGTTTACTGTTCTCGCCTTCAAGTCAAAATATTTGTTACTCCTTGCTTTACAGGAGTCTGAATTATTTTTATAATAAACTTTACTAGAGTGGAATAATTGGAATGATTTCATTTTTAATTGTTTTATGATTATCCTTGAATATTCTTTATGTGAATATTCTCTATCTGGCTGATAAGCTTCCTGACTAGGATAGCAATTATGTATTATACCAAGCCGTTACAAAAGTCATTGTGCATGAAATTATTTTATATAAATTTCAGTATACAATCTACTTCGAAATACAGGCCAATTAATTTTACTCATCTTTCTGTCAGAAGTTGAATTTCGTGGTGATACCAGTCCTTGGCTTTCGAGGAAAAAACTCCTATATACTGATTTCAAATCAGTATATGATTTCGAAAAATGCGCCATTTACCAGAAAATACTGTAATCAGGCAACGTCAGAACTGTTATGAGAGTGGGGCAAGGTGCCAACACCCTTCATTTCTGGGAACTTATTTATTTGACGAAAGGTGGCCCTTTTTCATTGGATTTTCATCCATCCGAACCGTTGGTTTGAGCGATGGAAAATGGTGGGAGGAAAACCGTCGGTTTGAACGATGGAAAATGGTGGGAGGAAAACCCTCGGTTTGAGCGATGGAAAATGGTGGGAGGAAAACCGTAGGTTTGGTACGAATAACGATACTCCCCAACACTTTCGGTTTTTTCATCCATCCGAACCTTCCATCCACTCTTTTTAATTTAATTAATTCATTTATTTGATTGCTCTTATTTTTAATTGATTTATTTTAATCAAATACAATCAAACCAAAATCTAATTATTAAGCCTTTAAATTTTTACTGTGGCCAATTTTCAAATGTTAAAGGAAGTAAATAATAATTAATGATAAAAAAAAATAAATAATAAATTTTATTTATATTTGGCGAAGTTGTCATCTTTGAGGGAATAATTTCTAAATAATAACAAAATAAATTTATTTTAAGCTTATATATGAAATATTAAATTGATACTTTATGGATTTGGTTTGGTGAGAATATTCTCACGTTTTTTTTCAACTTTTTAATGAATAATCAACAATAAATTTATCAAAATTGAATTTATAATATACGAAACCGACGATGTCTGAACTTTGCAGGCTCACACCTGCAGTTTTTATGCCATCGTTCCAACACGTCGAGGTTTTTTTCTCTCCTCCATAGGTCTCTCAAAAAGCCAGCAAAACCTATCTAGTCGGGCCACCTTTAGCGTGAACGATTGGCAGGAACGTTTACTTGAATAAATATCGCTTTATTCCGATTTACAAAAGTAGGATACTTCTCTTTTAAAACTTCATAATTTCTTTCAAGTTGTCACAGTAAATCTCAGCATCAATAGACCTGTAATCTGGAACCAGCTCTGAGCTCTAAGCATAATTTTGATGGCTGTTGTTCTCAGAAATGAACAGCCTGATCCAAAACGCTGCCATGTTACGATGCATTCCAGTTTCCACCGAACAAATTTCCTCGGCTGATGCCTTCCTTTTTTCCAGTAGTGCCACAGAAGACCATGAAGGACAAATTTTTCTTCCGACATTTTCGTTGAAGTTTAGAAAACAGAATGAAAGGCAGATACATATTTATATAAAGGATTAGTCAAAGTATACAACGATATATGCACTGTTTACACCGAACAAGGATTAAAATGGAAACTGTAATGTCAGCAATGAATTAATGCATAAAGTGTTTTGTAATGACCTATTAATAAAATATCTCGAATTTTTATATCTATATTCCATGTTTTTTAACTACATTCTACTCTTCATCTACTCCAGTATTCCATGTTTTTTAACTACATTCTACTCTTCTTCTACTCCAGTATTCCATGGTTTTAACTACATTCTACTGTTCATCTACTCCAGTATTCCATGTTTTTTAACTACATTCTACTCTTCATCTACTCCAGTATTCCATGTTTTTTAACTACATTCTACTCTTCATCTACTCCAGTATTCCATGTTTTTTAACTACATTCTACTCTTCATCTACTCCAGTATTCCATGTTTTTTAACTACATTCTACTCTTCATCTACTCCAGTATTCCATGTTTTTTAACTACATTCTACTCTTCATCTACTCCAGTATTCCATGTTTTTTAACTACATTCTACTCTTCATCTACTCCAGTATTCCATGTTTTTAACTACATTCTACTCTTCATCTACTCCAGTATTCCATGTTTTTTAACTACATTCTACTCTTCATCTACTCCAGTATTCCATGTTTTTTAACTACATTCTACTCTTCATCTACTCCAGTATTCCATGTTTTTAACTACATTCTACTCTTCATCTACTCCAGTATTCCATGTTTTTAACTACATTCTACTCTTCATCTACTCCAGTATTCCATGTTTTTTAACTACATTCTACTCTTCATCTACTCCAGTATTCCATGTTTTTAACTACATTCTACTCTTCATCTACTCCAGTATTCCATGTTTTTAACTACATTCTACTCTTCATCTACTCCAGTATTCCATGTTTTTAACTACATTCTACTCTTCATCTACTCCAGTATTCCATGTTTTTAACTACATTCTATTCTTCATCTACTCCAGTATTCCATGTTTTTAACTACATTCTACTCTTCATCTACTTTAACTACATTCTACTCTTCATCTACTCCAGTATTTTCTTGACCATAATTTTTCTTTAATTATAACCCTAGCTCTCTCTGCATCTATAAGAATGTATTCCTTAGCTAACCAGTGTTCTATATGTTAATTAATATTAATGTAAACAGCTCTTTAAATTTCCTTAAAAGTTCATATTTAGCTGGTATCTCTCAGGTACAATGTGTATGAGAATATTTCATTTTTGCTAGAAGGTTAAATAAAATACAGTGACAATTTTTACTTACCCTCCTTTTATGAGCTTTTGGCAAAGTGATCTGTAATTCATTAATAAACTTGATATTTAGATTAATCCTTAATAAGAAAAACTTTACTTTCGTGCTCAAAATGATAGTAATACTAACAGCTAACTGCATAACTAAGTCGAATTAATCATAGCATCGTAATTAAAACAGAGTTACGAAATCGCTAAAAAATTGAAGGATTCGACAAGACTCGGCCTATGTAGTAGAGTTAGGTAACGAATAATCCATCGGCTTTGATGAAAAATTCAAGGCGGCTCCGAAGTTTGTGAAGTTATTATAAATTCATTTAGAAGCTTGTTTTCGAGTTCAAAAGACCCCGTTAATTGGCTATTATCAACCAATATCAGTGGATTTTTTATCGGAAATGATGCTTTACTTGAAGGTCATAATAGTTTTTCATCAAAAATTATATTAAAATATAATGCGAAACTTCTCAGATTCCATATATGAGGCATATATATTAATATAAATAACATATTTTATTTTTATTAAAATTGGCAAGCCGAAAGTGGTACTTTACAAGAAGGTCTTATTAGACTTTCATAAAAAATTATATTAAAATATAATTAAATAGGTCTCAAATTTGGTTATAAAAGTTCTAAGTCAATATAAATAACTTACTAGATTTTGGTTAAAATTAGCTTCCCGAATTCTGTACTTTACTTATAACTTTTTTTTTTTTTTAATTCCAGCCTTTTTTTTGTACTACCGAATTATAGATTAATTGGCTTACAAGGAAGTCATGTGTTGCCACATCAGATATTTTTACTGTATATTTCGCAGTTAGAGTCGCCACCATTAATTTCTTAAATTTGGCTTTTATTTGCAATCAAATAACCTGTTTTACATTAAGTATACATTACATATTTGCAATCAAATAAGCTGTTTTACATTAAGTATACATTACATATTTGCAATCAAATAAGCTGTTTTACATTAAGTATACATTACATATTTGCAATCAAATAAGCTGTTTTACATTAAGTATACATTACATATTTGCAATCAAATAAGCTGTTTTACATTAAGTATACATTACATATTTGCAATCAAATAAGCTGTTTTACATTAAGTATACATTACATATTTGCAATCAAATAAGCTGCTTTACATTAAGTATACATTACATATTTGCAATCAAATAAGCTGCTTTACATTAAGTATACATTACATTTTTATAATAATTAATAATTACTTTTTATTTTCATTTTTTATTTATTTTTTCTATATTGAGCTTTGTTGACAATTAAATTATCTTTCAAATCTGGGATGTTTCACGAGATGTAGTATAGTTTTCGAATCAAATAGCTAAACAAAGGTAAACCGATTTCTATAGTAACGTGTGCAGAATACTTTATAATGCATGTTAACAAATTTCAACACACTATATCTCTGCTAATACTGTTCCGATTTCGAAGAGATTTTATTTCATTTTTTGGGAAATTTAATTACCTTTCAATTGATTATAAAAAAATAAAACGAATTAAAGTGAATTCTAACCGTCTTGAAATATATTACCTCGAATTTTGAGTGGGGGTTATTTTTTTTTTCTTGGTGCATTATAAAAGTTCATTAATGAAAATAATAAACCTAAAAAGATGACGCTTTGTAAGGATTGCGAACAAAAAACATTATTTTGATTGTCTTGTTTTTACGAATTTCATACACATTTATAGCATAACTTAATGTTACATATATATATTTTAAATAAATGAAAGTGCATTCTTTTATAATAACAATTCAGTTTTGTTTTCTTTTTTTCCATAATTTCTTATTTATTTAGTTAGGTGTTCGAAACGGATAACAGATTAGAAATAATAATTAACTCATATTTGTAATAAATTTATTGGAATAAAGGATGATCAGTTGACATCCGCATGATGGTATAGAAGGATCAATCTGATTGGTCAGTTGACATCCGCATGATGGTATAGAAGGATCAATCTAATTAGGGATTGATAAATTATTTGCCACTTCTATTAATTTGTTTTTATTGAAAACTAGTTCTGAATGTTATACATTCATCTTAGGTTCTAAAACACACACAAAATTCCAAAATACAGTTTGGTACTATTATACATATTAAATTAAATGCAATATAAAATTTTAATATTACATAATATACATTTATATTTTTTTTATTGTAATTTTGCATTTAATTTAATATGTATAATAATACCAAACTGTATTTTGAATTGCTTATTTTTGATTTTTTGTGTGTTTTTAGAACTGAAGATGAATGTATAACATTCGAAACTAGTTTTTAATAAAAACAAAATCATAGAAGTGGCAAATAATTTATCAATACATAACAAAGGATGAACCGTTCACAGATTATTCCGAAAACGAATAAAATATTATTCGTCATCAGCCCTTCAATCAAACATTTATTCGCATAATGTTCAATAACGAATGCTACTGCTTGAGCAATGAGTCTTCAAGATACCTCAAGGCTTACCAAGACCAATACTTCAACTTCTATAAGTTCAGTGAAGTCTGTGTTGAATTCTGGTATCTAGTAATAAATACTAATGTTTAATAATATACTTTAAACTAGCCGGATAAGAATATAATATAAAATATTTCATTAACTTTTGTAATATCCAACTGTTAATATTTCTATTTATTAGATGATTATGAATTAGTCCCGTTTTATAGTTGAAAGCTTAAGGTGTCTCTATGGACGTGACCTTGCTGAAATTAGGTCAAGACTCAGAAAGAACATTAAGTTCTTCATTAAGAGAAGTTCTTCATCTATTAAGTTGAAGGAAGCCTTAATGCAAGGTTATATAGACTTAGAAGGGGTGAACTTCGCACGGTGAACTTTATATCTACAATCTTGTGCCTTTCTTTCAAGCTAGATGATTTTTTCTTTTTCTATTTAGTGGATTATTTTATACAGTGAAAATATTACTTAGCCATAAATTGTCTGATATATATGTCTGATATATATATATATATATATATATATATATATATATATATATATATATATATATATATATATATATATATATATATATATATATATATCAGACATTTCTAAAACTTCTATAATCGTGCTGTAGGGGTTATGAAACGGACAGAAAACGAAGTCCCGCAGCTCACTGCCGACTTTCGACCCACTGCAATTGTCTATTTTTTTCGGGTAAAATACGACTAACAATCAATTTTTCTAGAAAAGAGAGGTTTGGTCAACCATTCGAATTCGATCAAAATTACCCTACACACGGTCAAGCATACTTGAACAGACAGAATGATTGATCAAGTATACTGGTCAAGCATAGTTTACTGTTGACTGGCTACCTTAAGACATAGGACATACAACTCCTGCCTATTGGCTTATGAATTTTACTATAGTTAGAATTTCAAACATTGTAAAAATATTTTTGTTATTTTCGTACCGTTCAAATATTTCATATCATTAAGCTTGATTGCTTCATATGACTAAGATTGGCTGTAATTGAATAAGAGGTGGATATCCCGTGGCATTAGGTAGTGCTAAAGTTTGGATAGGCCCCGTAGCTGAGGGATACCGTTTGCTTTGAACTTTAGCTAACTTGATTGCAACTTAGCTCAAGATAACTAGGGGGAAACTTGACCCGGAGAACAATATTTGGCGAGTGGCTTTGGGAAGATCTCGGCCATTGAAATCCAATTAGCATAATTACTAATTATTTTAAAAATTTATATTAATATTAGGTTAAAGGTACTATCCCAGATGAGGACGTGACGGACGAGTACGTTAGGGCGAGGGTCCTAGAGTGCCCGGTTCGGAACGTTGTGGGTTCGATTCCCACCTGGGTCGATTAATATTAATAAGATCCCGGAAAATGAATCTTGACACTCCCACTCTGGTTAGTATGCAGCGGTGACGTAGAAGTAGCCGTCAGGGATTGGCAAAAAGGACCATAAGGCCCACTTGTCGGACTAGTCTCCCTACCAATACCAGTACCAGTAACAGTACTGTCCCACATATGAGTCCTCGTTCCACATCGAAAAATGTTCCACAAATTTTCTTGTCCTCCATTAGATAATCTCTTGTCCTTAGGACTAAAAAATTTTATGTTTATTCATGGATTTTTATGTAAAAAAAAACGATGATGAAAAAGTCAACCACTCCCAGGACTTGCGTAAGCTCTAGATATTTTTAGATTTATAGGCAATAAGACCCAAAATATTACAATTAGCTTAAATATGCTTAAAAGTATTACAATTAGCTTAAAAGAATTTAACTCCGCAGATTTCAGTATCTAACAAGTATTCGCAGTTACATTTTATACAATTTATTTATACAGGGTCTACTAGATAAAAACCAGGACACATCAGGTTCCGATTTTGCACCTCAAGAGTAACAAAAACGTTCATATGAACCATGGCTCGATTCCTTATAGGAAAGCAGGAAATTTAAGTTTTGTGTTTTGATTTTTTATTTACAATAATGAACCTTTGTAATCGAACAAGAAGGGAAAAAAAATGTTGAGTATTTAGCATATAATAATAGCGGAAACTTTTGGAAAAACGTTGTGGAATATCTAGACTACAACACGTTCCAAATAATGCTATCAGGGAAAACGTAAAAGAACCTCTTAACATCCAATAGTCCATTCAGACAAAAAAGCTGAGTTGGTTTGGGCACGTCATGAGAATGTCGGACAACTGATGGCCTAAAAGAATGCTTAGGCAAGTACCATGGGACAGGAGGAAGAGAGCATGTACCATGGGATAGCAGGAAGAGAGCATGTACAATGGGATAGCAGGAAGAGAGGTCCACCGGCAAAGAGATGGATTCCTACGACAAAAAGAAATGGCGGCAGGATTATAAGTTTATGTTGTAATAAAATCGTTTATATATATATATATATATATATATATATATATATATATATATATATATATATATATATATATTTTTTTTTTTTATTTGTTGTTTTGCCGTGACTAAAGAATACTGTCATCGTGCAAACGAGACTTAAGGAAATTATTTGAAAATAAAAAAAAAAAAAGTTTCAGAACAAAATTTTGAGAAAGTGCTGAATGAGTTTGTCTTACGCCAAGCCATTCACGGCTGGACTGGTTTTTATGCCTCTTTCGCGGTTCATTATCTCATGTACTCCAGATTTCTTGCAGTTCCTGGACAGCCGTGATCGTCTAGTGGTTAGGACATTGCGTTGTGGCCGCAATAACCCAGGTTCGAATCCTGGTCACGGCAGGAAATTTTTTTAAATCTACTTTTTTGTATATAAAATATCTAAGTTTTAAATTAAAATAATATAAATTATTCGTACAGTATTGTTTATATCTTTTTTTTTATTTCTAAAATTTAAATGAAATCTGAATACTAAGTGTACTCACACTCTTATTTAGCGTGTTAAACTGAGAATAATGAGCGGCCTAGTGTAAGTACTGTCGTATTTTGCTAAATAGATACGGTGGCGCTGTTTGAGATAAGATGGTACACATTTTATTTGCTTTTATGGAACCCTTACATTTGTAATCAGTATATGGATATTTTATTTATTCAAGTATATGGATATATTATTTATTTATTTTACTTTTTGTTTATTTTTCACATATTCATTTAACTTGTTATTACTAAATTTAGTGAGAAATCAACATTATGTGAAATTTTTGAGTATGACTGTTTGTTAGAACTTCGAGATTGTGTAAATGTAGAAGAGAGGACTATTTTAAATTCATTTCTATTATTATGCGTTGTAAGTACTCTGTATAGGATCGGAATTAAAATCTACAGATTGGTTTGATTCAGTTTTACCCAAGTTGAACGAAAACCGATTCAAAACTGTCTTTCGAGTATTTCTTTATTTCAGTTTCAGAAAATTTTAAATGAAATGTAAGACGATCCGGTGTTCAATCGAAAGCATGTAAGCAAGCAAATATCTTGTAATCTTGAAATGCATCTTGTAATTCTTTTATACAGGATAGTTCGAATGAAGGGGTGACACTATGTAAAATTGCTGATTTGTCTAGTTGTGGTGATAATGGGACTGTTAACATGATGTGTATGTTAAGGCAATATTGAATAACGATGATAAATATCTTCTTTGGCCCAATGAAACTTATAAATAATATTAAAATCACACTTTCTTACCACGTTTTTAATTTAAAAACAATGGGAAAAAAATTGAAGGAAACTAAAGAAAGTAAAGAATTAGCCACTAGATACTTTCAAAGCTCATGTTGAACCTGGGAATTGAGAAAACAGTATGACAGCGATTTAACAGAGCGGGAC
Organism: Rhaphigaster nebulosa; assembly: GCA_948150685.1. Taxonomy (NCBI): domain Eukaryota; kingdom Metazoa; phylum Arthropoda; class Insecta; order Hemiptera; family Pentatomidae; genus Rhaphigaster; species Rhaphigaster nebulosa. Next base: position 859,653 of record OX411309.1, read on the forward strand.
TGCAATTAACACACAAACAGGTCTGTTAAAATGAGCCAGTTATTTGATTTGTTTTCTATTGTGATACTTAGCGTGCTATTGAAACTCGATGAACAGCATGATTCTGCTAAATTAAAGAATGAGTATTCTGAATATAACATTTTAATGATCAACTTATGGTGTGGAGGTCTCGACGTTACCTGGATTTTTTTATTTATTTTGTAGTTGTTGGTGTTTCATAATTTATTTGCTGTTTGCCTTTGATGATGATTTTTATTTATTAAACATTTATTAGTTGTTATAATGCCTCAGACAGAGAGGTCTGGTTTTGATAGTAAATCAATCAATTTTAAACCACTGAAGAAAAAAAGAAAGAAAGGAAAGGTAAATTTTGATAAGATAGTGTTATGAGATCATTAAGCTATATAACCTTGGTAAGATCATTAAGCTATATAACCTTGGTAAGATCATTAAGCTATATAACCTTGGTAAGATCATTAAGCTATATAACCTTGGTAAGATCATTAAGCTATATAACCTTGGTAAGATCATTAAGCTATATAACCTTGGTAAGATCGTTAAGCTATATAACCTTGGTAAGATCGTTAAGCTATATAACCTTGGTAAGATCATTAAGCTATATAACCTTGGTAAGATCATTAAGCTATATAACCTTGGTAAGATCATTAAGCTATATAACCTTGGTAAGATCATTAAGCTATATAACCTTGGTAAGATCATTCAGCTATATAACCTTGGTAAGATCATTAAGCTATTTAACCTTGGTAAAAGTTTAAAAATAAAAATGCTTTTAATTTTTAATACTTGCCTCCATTTTTTTTTTGTAAATTCTATTTTAGTTAAATTAAATATTGAATTAAATTCTATTACTTTTATAAGCAGCTGTTAGATATCAAAATGCAGCGAAATTTAACCACGCAACCTTTTTTCAACTAGTTAATTCAAAAGATTTTAAGAAACGCAACTGTAATTAGTTAATTTAAGGAATGCAGCGTCCACATGTCCACATGAGTCGATGATTGATGGGTAGATGGGAACTATCTCTCCACCAACTGTGTCTTTTTCCGTAATATAGTACAGGTTTCGTAGTATAGTACAGGTTTCGTAGTATAGTACAGGTTTCGTAGTATAGTACAGGTTTGTTTTTAACTAGAAAAAAAAATTGTTGAATTATTGCTTAACTTTATTTTGTTAAGATAATTTTGTATTTAAGATTATTGTAAAATCTTATTGATTTACAAAAGTAAATCCTGGACATGTGCCCTTTTCCAAATGACCGATTCAATTGTGAACTTCCCGTTTTGATCACTGCATCATTACCGGAAGTAGTACTTTTTACATGTAGTTCATTATTGATTTTCATCAAAAATGATATTAAAATATAATGTAAAACTTCTCAAATTTAGTATATTAGACTTAAATATTAATGTAACTAACACAATAAATTTTGGTTAACATTGGCAAACCGGAAGTAGTAGTTACATAGTACATACTTTCATAAAAAAAAAAAATATTTTAAAATATAATGTAAAACTTCTCAAATTCGGTAAATTAGACTTTTATATCAATATAAATAATATAATAGATTTTGGTTGAGATAGAAGAGTCCACAGGGGTACTTTACTTGATAAACACATCAAAAGGTATATAAAAATTAAAAATGAATGCTTTACCTGAAACTTTTTTTTTTGTTACCTCCCGCCTTGTTAGAATCGTGCTATCGAGATTTTCCTGGATAAGCGCGTTTGAAGGCCCATATTAACCGTTTGAAGGCACATGTTAACCGTTTGAAGGCCCATATTAACCGTTTGAACGCCCATATTAACCGTTTGAAGGCACATGTTAATCGTTTGAAGGCCCATATTAACCGCTTTTAACATTTTTGTAATAGTGTGTGTGGATTTCAATTGTTGGACGCCAATAGACGTCGCGACACCGAGTGTCGTTCTTGAAATGCTCTATAATACTGCTATCTTCGAAAACTAACCAAATTCAGGATCACTTTTTGAATAACCTATTTATAGTTTAATAGGCGTATATAGAAGTCTTGCGGCGTATACATCGGATATTTTTTGAAAAAATATGGAATTATATAATTTTGCGATTCCGAAATAACAAGCATTGGCCTTTATTTCATCTTTGATTTCGTTTTCTGTTGTTATTTTAGACCCCAGATACTTAAATTTCTTTCCGTATTCAAACTTATTTCCTGTTATATCTATAAAAAAATGTCTGCTGCTAACTAAATATAATTTTGTTTATCCGTATTATTATTATAAAACAATAAATGGTTTTCCTGATGTAATATTGTTATCGGATTGTTACCAGGAAGAGAAGAGCTGTTTGAATCAAAGCTAACAGCTCTAACAACCCAATAAATTCCAGGCAGCCCTTAGGGGCTTAAGAGCCTCTATGTCAGAATTCGAATTCATATTTATTTGTATATCTAATATGATCCTACAAGCTGGCTACAGTTAGCGCGTTCTCAGCACTAGCGGATTCAAGAGGGGGCTTTCGAGTTGAAGCTTCCCCCACCAAAAAAAAACAACATAAATTTTTTTTTTTTACTTTGGTACATTTTTGTTTCCATAAATGATCTGAGCCAAATACTTAAACAATTACAATATGTTCTCTTTTTAAATCATAGCATAAAATAGATTCGTTATTGTACGACTATAAATAAATTTTATTTCTGGTGTTGTAACATTTATGTGGACTGTTTGCGATAATTTCGCGTCAAATGAGCGTATGAACTTTTCGGACACGTTGGCGCTTCGCACGGTAAAGGTAAACCCAATATTGTATCGAAATTGTTTTTCGTAACGGTTATATTGTTCAACTTCTTCTTCTCAGTAAATTACTTAAAATTATATCAACTTTTAATAGTACAAAGAAGAGTATTTATTGTAAAACAAAAATAATAGTAAGTTTGAAGAGAATGGGTGGGGAGAGATATAACAACAGGGGTTATTACAAAGTTCATTTCCAATGATATTACAGTGTATGTGACAAAGACGGAAAAGAAAAGTCACTCCCGCAAATGAAACAAGCAAGTATAGACGAAGTAAAATTTCACAGATGTCGGGGACATATTTTACATGGGGAGATAATTATGTAATTAGAAGGAGTAGAGGGGAAATGGGCGAGCTGGTGCACCGATAGGAGCAGCCAATCAGAAGCCAGCATTTGGTCACGTGACCTATGGCGGGAAATTTGAATTTGAATTTTTGCCTCGACCTAACCTTAACTGCCACGTGGTCTCGCCTCGACCCTACCTTAACCACCACGTGATCTCACCTCGACCTAACCTTAACTATTAGGCCACGCCCCTTTTTAGTCACGTGACCCTTATGCCCCGCCCCTTTTTAGTCACGTGACCCAGTCACGTGACCCGCAGCGCATCCTGGTCTACGCTCCGCCCGCATATTTTAATGACGTGATCAAGTCACGTGACCCGCGGATCCTCCTGGTCTATGCTCCGCCCGCATATTTTAGTCACGTGATCCAGTCACGTGACCCTTTGAACCCTCCGGTAAATGCTCCGCCCTGATTACCCCCACCCTAAGCCGCCATTTTGTTTACAATGATGTGGTCAGCATCCACGCTTAACCACCAGGTTTTCCTCTCCACCCATTGAAGGGTCAGGTACCCACCTTATAGAGCATGAGTGTACCCGGCCGCCATTTTGTTTTTCTACCGTTTGAGAGACTTAAGGTTTTGTCGAAGGGTCAGGTACCCATCTTATAGAGCATAAGTTTACCCGGCCGCCATTTTGTTTTTCTACCGTTTGAGAGACTTAAGGTTTTGTCGAAGGGTCAGGTACCCAACTTATAGAGCATGAGTTTACCCGGCCGCCATTTTGTTTTTCTTACACCGCCATTTTGGTTTTCTACCGTTTGAGAGACTTAAGATTTTGTTGAAGGGTTAGGTACCCATCTTATAGAGCATAAGTTTACCCGGCCGCCATTTTGTTTTTCTACTGTTTGAGAGACTTAAGGTTTTGTCGAAGGGTCAGGTACCCATCTTATAGAGCATGAGTTTACCCGGCCGCCATTTTGTTTTTCTTACGCCGCCATTTTGGTTTTCTACAGTTTGAGAGACTTGAGGTTTTGTTGAAGGGTTAGGTACCCACCTTATAGAGCATGAGTGTGCCCGACCTCCATTTTGTTTTTCTTACACCGCCATTTTGTTTTTCTTACACCGCCATTTTGTTTTTCTACCGTTTGAGAGACTTAAGATTTTGTTGAAGGGTTAGGTACCCACGTTATAGAGCATGAGTGTACCCGGTCGCCATTTGTTTTTTCTACTGTTTGAGAGACTTAAGGTTTTGTTAAAGAGTCAGTTACTCACTTTATTGTCTGTAACCTCCCTACGGTTATATAATCATAACCTATACGATGAAGGGTCAGGTATCCACTTTATTATCTGTAACCTCCCCTACGGTTATATAATCATAACCTATACGACGAAGGGTGATGTATCCACTTTATAGTATGTAACCTCCCCTGCGGTTATTTAATCATAACCTATATGATGAAGGGTTAGGTACCCTCTTCATACTCTGTAACCTTCCCAAAGGTTACATAACCTTTACATTGTTTTCGTGTTTGTGCAACCTTCTCAATGTTTACGTAATCTTTACAATATTTAACTTTACCAACATTTAAACAGGTTGGATCATGTATAGACAAGTTGGATGATGTCTAGGTGAAATACAAATATGGACTTTGAACTGTTTATCTCTAAAACAAAAATAAATAGTAGGGCTTCTTAATCCTATAACAACTGTTGGACTTTGAACTGTTTATCTCTAACATATAAATAAATAGTAGAGTTCCTAAATCCTATAACTGCTTTCGGACTTTGCACTCTTAATCTCCAACCATTCTTATCTCGCTGAAACATAAACAAAACAACTTTTCAATGTACTACGTATTTTTAATAGTTGATAGTATAAATAATAGTCTTAAAAGGATTAACTTGTCAATGTTCTACGTATTTTTATTCTCCGATAGTTAAATAATTGTCTTAAAAGGATTAACTTTTAATCCATTAAGTTCCTATCGAACTTTTAATCTCTAAAATATATTAACAAATCGAAACGATGGTATCACGCTGGCCAAAGAGGTTGCACCTTTTCATAGCTTTGAAATATTTTCAAAGTACACGAGTCGGTATTAATAACTGCGAACATGTCGCAGTAAATTTTAATTAATGAATATTAATTAATACTGTTTCTTAATCCCTTAAGAGCTTTTGGACTTTGAGCTGTTAATACCAAAACATAAAGAATGATTTAGGACTTCCGCTAAAAAGTAAACAAATTTAGCTTTCGCAATAATGCTCTATCTCTTAATCCTTCCTTTAAAAGTAAACAATGGACTTTGAACTGTTAATCCTCTATCATTACTCATCTCGCTGAAACATAAACAAAACAACTTTTTAATCTTATGTGTATTTTTATTTTCTCGTAGTATAAACTATTAAAACGCCGTAAAAGAATTAAATATTAAATCCTTAAAGTTTTTTTATCATTTACAAACAATGATAAAGAGCCTTTTAATCATTTCATAATATCTGGATAGATGACGTCATTATTATTAGCTAAAGTTTTGTACCTTTTTCAGTTCTCAATGTTTACATTTTATGCAATTTTTCCAAATTTTTACCTTTACCTATCTATTTCTTTTTTAAATTTTCTATAACCTCCTCAATGTTTATACATTTTCTGTCCGCTAGGGCGCAGCACCTTACTCCAGTAGGGGATTTTCCTGGCTAGTTTACATAATGTTCTCAATGTCTATGATTTATGCAACCTTCCCAATGTTTACGTTTACCCACCTATTTGTTTACGTTTTCTTTAACCTTCCCAATATTTAAATTTTATGTAAATATAGTCTTCTCAACTGATTTTTTGCCTTTCCTAAATTGTTTTTCCCCTTTTCTGAACTTGATTTAATTATAATTAACTACCCTGGTTCCTAATTGCACTCGTATCAGACCTTGCGATATCATCGGCTCCTTTCGGCTACTCTCGGATACCCTCGGAGCAGAGCGGCCGGGCCCCGATCATTGTCCTCGGTGACGCTCGTTCGTCCTCGTTTTTCCTCGGGCCCCCACCTCGATCTCCCTAATCTGCCTTAGGATGCTCCCGATTCGAGAATAACCGAACACCTCCGGCCTCATATGATCATCCAGAATCACTAGAAAAAATTTGAAAAAATCTCCTCTTCTCACCTGGACTTCTTCTCCTACGGTTCCAACCATTCATTTTACTCAGCACGTAGAGGTCTCTCGTCTGCGTACCCCTTGATCAACTCTAAATATTTACATTTGTCATAACTTGAAGTCCCATAATTTTAGTGGTTTTTAGTAATTTTAGCGGTTTTTATTGATTTTTAGTTATTTCTCATCAACTTCTAACGGCAAAATACAATTCGACAATAATACCATGCTTAATGTTTGACCGAATCCATCATTTTCTTTTACATTATTGATAATATCCTTTGAGTAGGTCTTTTACTGCTTAGACTTCGATCTCTAATTTTTAACATAGCTTTATATTTTTAGTATATTTTAATCAATTTTAGATATTATTTTTTGTTTTTATAATTGATTTTGCCTGTTACTTTATTTGAGAATGTTGATGTAAGATTCCCCATTTGTATGATATTATATTGTTGTTGTTTTTTTTTTCAATCCTAATAATGCCCGAATAGCGAAACGTTGACTGATCAGATATTTACTGCTGTTTAAGAGACTCAAAACTTTATTCAGGATTCTTCCAGAAATATACTGATAATTTAGAAATATTCATATTAACCCTTCTCCATACTCGCTTCATAATTCAAATTGTTTGATTTCTTTCATGAAATAATAACTATTTATTAGATATTTCTATATCGTCTCCGGGTCAAAATGTCTTGTTTTGTGCAGGTGACTGTCAATATTAGAATGTTTAGCATTATCGGATTATAGATAATACTAAAATTATCTCATATGAGCACAATCGTGGTAGTTATAGCACAATTATGACCACGCTTTTTCCCCAAAATACCAAAAGTTCGCCTATGAGGCACCACTATCAGTACTTGTTTCCTCATCGAAGTTTATCGATTAATCAACAATCAGTTCAATCAATTTTGACGAGTCCATCTTGCTTTTGCACACTAACTTTCTTTTGGACAGAACATTTATGGACTTCACCAGGATGAGAACCATTGTTAAGAGGTGTTTCATAGCACCCTAGGATTTTAAAATGAGTAGCCGATAGAGGGAAAATGAGGTAGTTCGAGCACAATGCTGATCACACTTTCTACGAAGAATAGCATCAGGTCTCGTCTATGAGACTTTTTTTTTTTTTCCCAGTTACTTTCGCATTGCCGAGGTGTGTTTATTGATAAACACAGCAATCACATACTAGATTTTATTTGTTTTTATTAGATTGATATTTATTTTTTTATTAAGAGGCGGAAGCTGGACCTCATTAAGACTCCAATATCTTTTGGTAATCAACTCCAATCAATCCAAAATGTTAAATATTTCCTCGAAAAAAACATAAATTTAACGGAAGGCATTAGTTCCGTCCTCATTTCATAATTCAAATTGTTTGATATCTTTCATGAAATGATAACTATTTATTAGATATTTCTATATCGTCTCCGGATCAAAATGTCTTGTTTTGTGTGGGTGACTGTAAATATTAGAATGTTTACCATCATCAAATGACAGATAATATTAACAGTGACTAATATGAACAAAATCGTGGTAGTTAGATTCTGATCACAGTTTCCTCCTAAAATACCATAAGTTCGTCTGTGAGGCACCTCTACTAGTACCTGTTCCCTCATCGAAGTTTGTTTATCAATAAATCAGCAATCAGTTTAATCAATTTTAACCACTCCACCGTGCTTTAAGACTCCAATATCTTTTGGTAATCGACTCGAATAAACTCATAATATTAAATATTACCCCGAAAAGACAGAAATTTAACAGAAGGCATTGATCACTTTCTGAAAAGTTAGACGAGCTGCGGACATTACATGTGACTATAATCCAAGAGTCATGCCCTGGATAAATTCTACTATCATAATATTAATCATGGATGGGTGACCTTAGTAGTTGAGCTCCTCTACATACCTACACTCTTAATACGAATATAAAATTTTTAATCCAATTTATCACTTTTGCAGGAGAAGTACTGCAGTATATCAATGATTATTAAAACTATCAACACAACTGCATGCGAATCTGCTGACCTCTATTGTCTGTTTTAAGGGCTATTATTAAGCTTTCATGTCACACGAGGGGGTGTAGATCGGTATGTTCAAGGTATGGCTTGAGGTAGTGATGGAGGGTAACGGATCATCAGGAATGTGGTATAGGATGATTTAGGGATGTTCAGACATGGTTTGAGATGGTTAGCGATGGTATGGGATGGTCAGAGATGGTTTGAGATGGTTAAGAGTAGTTTGGGGTGGTCAGACATGGTTGGAGATGGTTTAAAATTATCACCAACCATGTCTGACCACCCCAAACTACTCTTAACCATCTCAAACCATCTCTGACCATCCCATACCATCGCTAACCATCTCAAACCATGTCTGAACATCCCTAAATCATCCTATACCACATTCCTGATGATCCGTTACCCTCCATCACTACCTCAAGCCATACCTTGAACATACCGATCTACACCCCCTCGTGTGACATGAAAGCTGAATAATAGCTCTTAAAACAGACAATAGAGGTCAGCAGATTCGCATGCAGTTGTGTTGATAGTTTTAATAATCATTGATATACTGCAGTACTTCTCCTGCAAAAGTGATAAATTGGATTAAAAATTTTATATTCGTATTAAGAGTGTAGGTATGTAGAGGAGCTCAACTACTAAGGTCACCCATCCATGATTAATATTATGATAGTAGAATTTATCCAGGGCATGACTCTTGGATTATAGTCACATGTAATGTCCGCAGCTCGTCTAACTTTTCAGAAAGTGATCAATGCCTTCTGTTAAATTTCTGTCTTTTCGGGGTAATATTTAATATTATGAGTTTATTCGAGTCGATTACCAAAAGATATTGGAGTCTTAAAGCACGGTGGAGTGGTTAAAATTGATTAAACTGATTGCTGATTTATTGATAAACAAACTTCGATGAGGGAACAGGTACTAGTAGAGGTGCCTCACAGACGAACTTATGGTATTTTAGGAGGAAACTGTGATCAGAATCTAACTACCACGATTTTGTTCATATTAGTCACTGTTAATATTATCTGTCATTTGATGATGGTAAACATTCTAATATTTACAGTCACCCACACAAAACAAGACATTTTGATCCGGAGACGATATAGAAATATCTAATAAATAGTTATCATTTCATGAAAGATATCAAACAATTTGAATTATGAAATGAGGACGGAACTAATGCCTTCCGTTAAATTTATGTTTTTTTCGAGGAAATATTTAACATTTTGGATTGATTGGAGTTGATTACCAAAAGATATTGGAGTCTTAATGAGGTCCAGCTTCCGCCTCTTAATAAAAAAATAAATATCAATCTAATAAAAACAAATAAAATCTAGTATGTGATTGCTGTGTTTATCAATAAACACACCTCGGCAATGCGAAAGTAACTGGGAAAAAAAAAAAAAGTCTCATAGACGAGACCTGATGCTATTCTTCGTAGAAAGTGTGATCAGCATTGTGCTCGAACTACCTCATTTTCCCTCTATCGGCTACTCATTTTAAAATCCTAGGGTGCTATGAAACACCTCTTAACAATGGTTCTCATCCTGGTGAAGTCCATAAATGTTCTGTCCAAAAGAAAGTTAGTGTGCAAAAGCAAGATGGACTCGTCAAAATTGATTGAACTGATTGTTGATTAATCGATAAACTTCGATGAGGAAACAAGTACTGATAGTGGTGCCTCATAGGCGAACTTTTGGTATTTTGGGGAAAAAGCGTGGTCATAATTGTGCTATAACTACCACGATTGTGCTCATATGAGATAATTTTAGTATTATCTATAATCCGATAATGCTAAACATTCTAATATTGACAGTCACCTGCACAAAACAAGACATTTTGACCCGGAGACGATATAGAAATATCTAATAAATAGTTATTATTTCATGAAAGAAATCAAACAATTTGAATTATGAAGCGAGTATGGAGAAGGGTTAATATGAATATTTCTAAATTATCAGTATATTTCTGGAAGAATCCTGAATAAAGTTTTGAGTCTCTTAAACAGCAGTAAATATCTGATCAGTCAACGTTTCGCTATTCGGGCATTATTAGGATTGAAAAAAAAAACAACAACAATATAATATCATACAAATGGGGAATCTTACATCAACATTCTCAAATAAAGTAACAGGCAAAATCAATTATAAAAACAAAAAATAATATCTAAAATTGATTAAAATATACTAAAAATATAAAGCTATGTTAAAAATTAGAGATCGAAGTCTAAGCAGTAAAAGACCTACTCAAAGGATATTATCAATAATGTAAAAGAAAATGATGGATTCGGTCAAACATTAAGCATGGTATTATTGTCGAATTGTATTTTGCCGTTAGAAGTTGATGAGAAATAACTAAAAATCAATAAAAACCGCTAAAATTACTAAAAACCACTAAAATTATGGGACTTCAAGTTATGACAAATGTAAATATTTAGAGTTGATCAAGGGGTACGCAGACGAGAGACCTCTACGTGCTGAGTAAAATGAATGGTTGGAACCGTAGGAGAAGAAGTCCAGGTGAGAAGAGGAGATTTTTTCAAATTTTTTCTAGTGATTCTGGATGATCATATGAGGCCGGAGGTGTTCGGTTATTCTCGAATCGGGAGCATCCTAAGGCAGATTAGGGAGATCGAGGTGGGGGCCCGAGGAAAAACGAGGACGAACGAGCGTCACCGAGGACAATGATCGGGGCCCGGCCGCTCTGCTCCGAGGGTATCCGAGAGTAGCCGAAAGGAGCCGATGATATCGCAAGGTCTGATACGAGTGCAATTAGGAACCAGGGTAGTTAATTATAATTAAATCAAGTTCAGAAAAGGGGAAAAACAATTTAGGAAAGGCAAAAAATCAGTTGAGAAGACTATATTTACATAAAATTTAAATATTGGGAAGGTTAAAGAAAACGTAAACAAATAGGTGGGTAAACGTAAACATTGGGAAGGTTGCATAAATCATAGACATTGAGAACATTATGTAAACTAGCCAGGAAAATCCCCTACTGGAGTAAGGTGCTGCGCCCTAGCGGACAGAAAATGTATAAACATTGAGGAGGTTATAGAAAATTTAAAAAAGAAATAGATAGGTAAAGGTAAAAATTTGGAAAAATTGCATAAAATGTAAACATTGAGAACTGAAAAAGGTACAAAACTTTAGCTAATAATAATGACGTCATCTATCCAGATATTATGAAATGATTAAAAGGCTCTTTATCATTGTTTGTAAATGATAAAAAAACTTTAAGGATTTAATATTTAATTCTTTTACGGCGTTTTAATAGTTTATACTACGAGAAAATAAAAATACACATAAGATTAAAAAGTTGTTTTGTTTATGTTTCAGCGAGATGAGTAATGATAGAGGATTAACAGTTCAAAGTCCATTGTTTACTTTTAAAGGAAGGATTAAGAGATAGAGCATTATTGCGAAAGCTAAATTTGTTTACTTTTTAGCGGAAGTCCTAAATCATTCTTTATGTTTTGGTATTAACAGCTCAAAGTCCAAAAGCTCTTAAGGGATTAAGAAACAGTATTAATTAATATTCATTAATTAAAATTTACTGCGACATGTTCGCAGTTATTAATACCGACTCGTGTACTTTGAAAATATTTCAAAGCTATGAAAAGGTGCAACCTCTTTGGCCAGCGTGATACCATCGTTTCGATTTGTTAATATATTTTAGAGATTAAAAGTTCGATAGGAACTTAATGGATTAAAAGTTAATCCTTTTAAGACAATTATTTAACTATCGGAGAATAAAAATACGTAGAACATTGACAAGTTAATCCTTTTAAGACTATTATTTATACTATCAACTATTAAAAATACGTAGTACATTGAAAAGTTGTTTTGTTTATGTTTCAGCGAGATAAGAATGGTTGGAGATTAAGAGTGCAAAGTCCGAAAGCAGTTATAGGATTTAGGAACTCTACTATTTATTTATATGTTAGAGATAAACAGTTCAAAGTCCAACAGTTGTTATAGGATTAAGAAGCCCTACTATTTATTTTTGTTTTAGAGATAAACAGTTCAAAGTCCATATTTGTATTTCACCTAGACATCATCCAACTTGTCTATACATGATCCAACCTGTTTAAATGTTGGTAAAGTTAAATATTGTAAAGATTACGTAAACATTGAGAAGGTTGCACAAACACGAAAACAATGTAAAGGTTATGTAACCTTTGGGAAGGTTACAGAGTATGAAGAGGGTACCTAACCCTTCATCATATAGGTTATGATTAAATAACCGCAGGGGAGGTTACATACTATAAAGTGGATACATCACCCTTCGTCGTATAGGTTATGATTATATAACCGTAGGGGAGGTTACAGATAATAAAGTGGATACCTGACCCTTCATCGTATAGGTTATGATTATATAACCGTAGGGAGGTTACAGACAATAAAGTGAGTAACTGACTCTTTAACAAAACCTTAAGTCTCTCAAACAGTAGAAAAAACAAATGGCGACCGGGTACACTCATGCTCTATAACGTGGGTACCTAACCCTTCAACAAAATCTTAAGTCTCTCAAACGGTAGAAAAACAAAATGGCGGTGTAAGAAAAACAAAATGGCGGTGTAAGAAAAACAAAATGGAGGTCGGGCACACTCATGCTCTATAAGGTGGGTACCTAACCCTTCAACAAAACCTCAAGTCTCTCAAACTGTAGAAAACCAAAATGGCGGCGTAAGAAAAACAAAATGGCGGCCGGGTAAACTCATGCTCTATAAGATGGGTACCTGACCCTTCGACAAAACCTTAAGTCTCTCAAACAGTAGAAAAACAAAATGGCGGCCGGGTAAACTTATGCTCTATAAGATGGGTACCTAACCCTTCAACAAAATCTTAAGTCTCTCAAACGGTAGAAAACCAAAATGGCGGTGTAAGAAAAACAAAATGGCGGCCGGGTAAACTCATGCTCTATAAGTTGGGTACCTGACCCTTCGACAAAACCTTAAGTCTCTCAAACGGTAGAAAAACAAAATGGCGGCCGGGTAAACTTATGCTCTATAAGATGGGTACCTGACCCTTCGACAAAACCTTAAGTCTCTCAAACGGTAGAAAAACAAAATGGCGGCCGGGTACACTCATGCTCTATAAGGTGGGTACCTGACCCTTCAATGGGTGGAGAGGAAAACCTGGTGGTTAAGCGTGGATGCTGACCACATCATTGTAAACAAAATGGCGGCTTAGGGTGGGGGTAATCAGGGCGGAGCATTTACCGGAGGGTTCAAAGGGTCACGTGACTGGATCACGTGACTAAAATATGCGGGCGGAGCATAGACCAGGAGGATCCGCGGGTCACGTGACTTGATCACGTCATTAAAATATGCGGGCGGAGCGTAGACCAGGATGCGCTGCGGGTCACGTGACTGGGTCACGTGACTAAAAAGGGGCGGGGCATAAGGGTCACGTGACTAAAAAGGGGCGTGGCCTAATAGTTAAGGTTAGGTCGAGGTGAGATCACGTGGTGGTTAAGGTAGGGTCGAGGCGAGACCACGTGGCAGTTAAGGTTAGGTCGAGGCAAAAATTCAAATTCAAATTTCCCGCCATAGGTCACGTGACCAAATGCTGGCTTCTGATTGGCTGCTCCTATCGGTGCACCAGCTCGCCCATTTCCCCTCTACTAGAAGGTAATAAAACTTTTTTTTTTAAATAGTAACAAGATATATTGTAAATTAAGGTATTAATATTTATGGATTTAATAGTTGTATTGTAGAAAGCAAATATCCTGATGACGAAGAAGTACTTCGAAACGTCGTAACCAATGTTGTAAAAATGTATTTAATAAAAATATAAACTAATAGATCAATGGGAAGTTTCCTTCACAAATTAATTTATTAAAATATATTAACTTCTCTAGAAAATAGAAATAAGTTAATATATCAATTTTTAATAGTACAAAGAAGACAGAAATACAGTTTCTGGTAAAGTACCACTTTCGGCTATCCAATTTTAACCACAATCTGCTACATTATTTATATTGATAC